>CM027085.1:5292359-5624859 GCA_015343265.1 Pao palembangensis | reverse complement strand
AAAATATGATGTCATTTTTCAAACAAACTGTATTGTAAGACCAATAAACATCAGAAGAAATGAATGGGGTGATGGAGGTACAAAACAGTCACGTTACTGTCAGCAAAGTTTTTTTTTTTTTTAAAAGGAAAACCTTCACTCAGTGCACAGGTCAGTGTGATCACAATCTCTAAAGTTCAACTGCCTACACCGTTATTATTTTTTTTTTCTTTTCTGTTCATGACTACAGTCAAAATTTAGTTTTACAAAAGACAAGAATGCAAACTGTAGCACTCAAAGTCAACTTTCCCCTCTTCCTCTTAGGTGGAATCTACTCATTCAGTCTGTTTTCAGAGTTTTGACCATTATCTGCTCTTCAACATAAATGCACTTCACCATGAATACCTTGGCGGCAATGTGTGGACCTTTCGGACTCGTGTTCAGGTCCCCTCAGGCGTTTTGTGCAAGACTCCTGAACTCCAGCGCTGTCATGAGGTTTGGAGTACAAACAGAGACTCTTCACCATCTGCCCAACACTGCCCAGCAGGACTGCCCTGATATTTTGTTCAGAAAAACAGTCCCAGACAGGGAGGAAAATGTGTGGAGGTTGTTTACTATATCACATGATGGTTATTATTTTACATAATTGATGCTTTTTTTTTTTAACACTAGCATTCACTTTTCTGCAAGGCTTTGTGGACATTTTGCATTTGGAAACTGAAATATTGACCATTTGATGTAATAAGCTTTTACTGCTCTGAAAAATTGCAAGCTGCTTGTGCTGCTTCTTCCTTGAAGTTAGCTGAAATCCATTATGGCAAATGTGTCGTTGTAGTTTGGTTTTGTCAAATACCTCTGATTTTCCCAATACAAAAAGGCTAAAGCTGGATCTATGGTTATGTGTGGTTATATGTGACGAACAACCAGTTTTGATGGCGTGTTTGCCTTATGCTTTGTTTTGGAGTTACTATAGATGTAAAAGTCTGAATCAGTTGACATCTGCATGTACCAGCTTTACCGAACACAAGTTCGGTAGTTCTTTGCATTAAGCCGAGGCATTTTCTCCTGCAGTAAGAACATTAACATTCAAGGTAGTTCCTTCTGTATCATATCTGAATTTGGATGAGCTGAACTTTGTGTTTCGACTTTCAGAGAAGTGTGTGTGAGGCCAGTCAAACCCAGTTGATGTCACCTCAGCATATTTAGATTAATCAGAATGATGAAAGGGCTCCTGCTTTTTGCCTTTTTTGAATTGTCATTATGGTCCCACCAAGCTCTTATTTTTTGTGTCATGGATGAAAAAAAAAGCTTGTGACTCTTGTTTGCTAACTCAAAGCAGAGGTGGAGTCAATTTTTTTCATCATGTGAGCAGTTGAGACTGTGATGACTTGGAAAGTGAAAGTCCTTACATGACAAAAAAAATTCTCATATGGCTGCGTAGAGTTGATTTTTCCATTATTTCTCTAATTTTAAGTTGCTGCCTTCTTATTGTGACTTACACATCTCATCTCCACTCCTACTGACTATCATGCTGTTTCCCGCTATTATGATTGTACCGCCCTCATGCGTTTCACCTGTATTGTGATTTCCTGCCTTTCTCTTGAGTGTGCGTGCTCCTTTTGCTCTGCTTGTTTATAATCTCCAAACATTCAGCCGTTTTATTATTTTTAGTGTGGTATTTGTTTTCAGTGTTTGTGCTATTTTGCCTCCCCTTTCTAGTTTGTTTGACTGTTGGTTCTTTGTTTTTTGGCTGCCTGCCTGAATGTCAACCCACTTTTGTATCTAAGAAAAAATAAAAACAGACAATAAAAAAAAAAGCATTTTACCATTTTCAAGCATTTATCAGAGTTCTGAGCCTCACTTTCGACTGTGTCCCCCGTGTGCTGTTCTTGGCACCTTTTCCAGCAGATTTGTGTACTGTAAACATGGTTATATATGTATGAAGACCTAATGTTAATGAGTCAAGTTTTAAATATAATCATGTAAAACGCAGCTGCCCTTGTGTGAAGACCTTGACCGTACCTCACCTCTTCTAGGTCTGTAGAGTTCTGAGGAAATTCAAAGATCTTTGTAGCTTTTATGCCTGTTTTTGCAAAAAAAAAAAAAAAAAAAAAAACATTTTCAGTGCTTTTTCGCATTCACAACTAAATTTAAGGCTGCTTCACTTAGCTAATTACATTTACTCGTAGCATTATTTGATTAAAAAGCAGAATCCTTTCCTGTTGCTGAACTGAAAGGTTCCTTTGGTTGAATTGCTCTAGATCTTCATATTGTTATTATTTTACGTATTACACGTATGTAACACACTTTCTGTTTCTTTATTAGTTATTGAATGAACTAATAATGAATGAAAATATTCTGTTACATAGGCAAAAGTTTTTCTGTGGTTATTTTGGGAATGATGCAAAATTGGGATAAATCTACAATTACTCAGAATCTCAGTCATCTAAATAATACTCTATATTTATTATGTTGCTGAACTGAGTAAATTCACAGCCATAGATATAATTTTATTGGGGCTGTCAAACCTTTAAGTTCTGTAGTCAAATTATTAACACGGCTGGTGTGAATTCATTTAGATTAATCAGGATTAAGGCTCATTATTGTGTTTCTTTTTGTTTGGCAAAAAGACTCATGAAAAAGGGTGATAAATACACTTAAAATTTATCTAAACTATAAAATGGAGAGGGTGAAAATGTTGTCAGATGCAAACCTTTGTAAAGCTTGTGCCCTTGACCATATTAATCAGACTGCAGCATGTGGTAATCCACTCAGCAGTCGTGGGATTTTAAATCATTTGCACTGCACATATGTTAATTGTGTCGTTTTGGCAGACCTAGATTCTATTTTAATTGTTTTTTAATTCTTACCCAATTTCAGTGTATCTAAAATTGTTTACAATAGCCACATGAAAATGAATGTCATAAGATGTAAAAACTATATATATATATACAGTATATATATATATATATCTATATATATCTATATATAGATATATATATATATATATATATATATTATATATTATATATATATATATATATATATAAAATTCTCTGTGAATATCCTTTTATTGATTATTGATTCAGGATTAGCATCATCGCATTATACACCATAGATAAAAGAGAGCAGCAGGGAGTAGCAATAAAGCAGAAAACTTTCAGCAGGCTATTGAGTAGCACCATTTGGAGTGGATTGCTATTTGATGTGCTTCAAAACCCAAGACTGGCTTGAAGGGTCAGAGGATAAGTGTGGTAGAGCTCAGAAGTGCTTGGAGAAAAGTGCTGTTATTTAGGTGTGAGTGCTCCTTGCGGTAAAATAGGAGAGCATACTGATTCTGCCAGTTGAGGTGTTCCTCAGTAAGGAGCAGGAGTAGCTGTGTTATCACGTTATCACTGTCGCAGCCCTCTCTTGTCTTGTTTTATTCTGTCATTTCTTCTGCTGCATGGGTGAGATGTGAGAAAACAAACGGCATCATCACAGTTACTGTTGTCTGTGAGGAGGAAACCAGTTGAGTCCAGCAGGAATGTGGGAGAGATGAGAAGTGACATTAAACTGGAGACAGATTTGGTGATGGTAACATTGTTTAAGCTTCACCAATCGTCAGCAGATGTGATTGGGATATTTTTCAATGTGACGACTGTACCCACCAACAAGGAATTAGTAGTTTAATCTGCTTTTGCTTATTTATTATTAAAAAAATACCCTATTTAAGACTTGGTAGGGCATTTTGGGCACTTGGTAGAGAACAGTTTTTGAAGGGGGGTAATGAGCCCAAATGTTGGTAGTTTGATGGTTTGACAAAAAGTGATCATACAAAAACAGCTTTGCTTTTGTGTAACACACTGATCAGTGGCTCATCGTGTGCTGCATTTCTTTTAGTTGTTAGTAAATCTAGGTTCCACATTTTAAGATGGGTCCTGGGAATCGATACCAAAATGGCATGATAAAGGTTCAGGGATAAAGTTGACACTATAATGTCTTGACAAAGGTTGCATATTCTGCTTATTTTTTAAGGCATCACTCAGTTCGAACAGGTGCATGCCTTTTTGATGAAACTTGTCAAGCTCTGATCTCAGGTTGTCAAGTGCACAACACATGGAAAGTCAGCAGTCAGGCATCGTAACGACATGCGTCAGCAGAGAAGAGAGACGAGTGAAATGTCTGAGGTGGCGTTCAAGATGGCAGTCTGAAAGGTGGAGAACTGAGGACTGGAGGAAATAATGGCTCGAGTGTTTAAAGGGTGCTTTTGTCTGTATCAATTTTGAAAGGATGAATTGTATTGTCAAGTCTGGAAATGATGCTGATGTGCATGACTCACAACAGAAGACAGAATTGGCAAACATGTCATTGTAGTTTGGTTTTGTTGTAGGATTTCTTGGCATACAATTCCTATTAAATCACTGCTAAATGCTAATATCACCATGCTTATTCTGCCATCAGTCATACATTGTTTTAAACTACACTGGCCAGCAAGGGATTTTATTTAATCTTTACTTGGCTGTAAACTAGGGTAATAAATAAATAAATAACATATTCATCACCAGTGTAATCACTCCCAGAGAAAGACAGTGGACCTTTTTGCTTCTCATGAGCAGATTTTTACCATTTGCTATTTGGCTTATAAAATGTCACCAGCAATGCTTTAGGGTTTAGCGAGTGTGCTCCATGTCAGAGGACATATAACTGCAAAACAGCTTTCTAGTCTAATCTGCTGAAGTCTTGTTTACTATACAAAGCAAGTACTGTCCTTTGAGGGCTTTACAGAATGTGGGGGATAGAATGGAAGCAGGGTCTGTGGCATGAATCTGTACTAGTCACCGTAATAGCCTCTTCAGAAAATTGCTATTGCAAAGTATGCAATTAGAATAATTTGTGGCAAATGGCTGGCATAGATGTTTGACAATATGCATGCACTAGTGGGTGTGCATTATTTTACCCTTCACGTTCTACTTTATCTCAAAAGGCATAAGGATATTGAGTTTACTGTTTTTTTCTGCAATTTTGCACACTCAATTGGTTTATCAGTATCATAAATAAATATTAAGCTGTCACTGCAGCCCATCACTGGACCATTGTTTACAATGTGTTGCCTTTAAGGGAATAAGCTATTAAGCAACAAAGGAATGTGTCAACAAAAAGAACTTAAATGTGGAATATCTATAGGTTAAAAAAAATGTCAATGAGTGATTGAAAGTTGATGTATGTATCCTTAACAGTATCACACAACATTATAACAATATCCTGCTGACACATTTATTGCATTTAAGGAAACATGCACATTGCACAGTGATCAAAATTCAAAGGAGACATCAGTGACCATCAGATCCCTCTACACTCAAAATAGCACTCCAGCTCCCAAACAGGTTCACTAGCTTCAGGTGCAATTCCGTATTGGCTTCAGATCTACTCCTCACCTTCAAATCGTGTTCTCAGTCCCTCTTAACCCGCAAAAATCCTAGATACCTACACACCATCCCATCACCCCTGGTTTCCACCAGATACGGTGCATCTCCGTCCGTCCGTCCATCCATCCGGAGAATGCCGCAACAATCTAGCACAATCCACCGTGTGCAGGACAGGAAGTCAGGTGTGAAGAGAAAATAAAACATCCGGGAAATTGTCAAAATAAAAGGTCCTGTATTTAGCGTGATCTATTTCAACAGGACGCTGAAAATGAAATCACGTATGACTGTCTTCACAGAAAAAGACACTTTTTGTTCCTAGAGGAGTAAAATTTCCCCTTTCTTCCGATTTTGGTGACTCTACCATGGGTAATTCTATTAATTTTTCCTAAAATGTGTAATAGATCGATTATTTCGTGTAAATTATGGTTATTTACGTTATTTATATAATATATTCGAAGATATGCTGCAAACAATGTTAAAAAAAAAACAAAAAAAACTTCAAAAAAAAAAAGTTCACTTGTGATGTTGTTTCACACACCCACATACAAGAGCCTCTAGCCCTGCCATGGACAGAGCCCCTGGAAACTGACGCATTGACTTGAATGGACCCTAATCAGGACGGATGGACAGAGACGCACCGCATCCGGTGGAAACAGGGGGGTCAGATCATCTTCTGTAATCAATGCTATGTGTCCCCTGAGCTGCTTTAATTTCCCCACTGAATTTCCCCACTGTGGGATGAATAAAGTCTATTCTATTCTTAATTTTTGTTGTAACAATAGTGGGTTAACTGTCACAAGGTCACAGAAGTGTATTTGAGGACACTCTGTCTACTCTGAGCTTTACTTGCTTTCACAATCACTTTTACGAGACACTATCCATATTTCCGTATTTCTGTACACAGAGTGGATCACCACCAAATCTGATCAGCAAGATTACAAACCATTGCCTGGTAGATCATTAAAAACCCATTCCGCCTGCAAGGACCACAATACATTACCCCTTTCACGGAGTGCCATATGTAACCGGATCTCTGCATTGTGTTTCGGCAGACAGACTCGTGACACAGTTGAATGCAGATCCGTCGTTTATTCTGTCCCACAAGATCTTGTACAAAAGGGCTATTAACCACATACCTAATAAACGTAACTGATGAGCAGGACACACAGTTAGCCATCCGTTTCAGTTTCTTTACACACAAAAGCGGAGAAACGGGCGTTGCTCGCCCCAACCATGAAGTTAGTGACTAACAAAGACCACATCATCTCATTTAACCATCTCATTTGTATTTCTTATGTACTTGAGGAGACATCTGTCAATCACTCAGAAATCACAAGCACATTTAACGCAGGAACAGTTACAACCAGTACGAGCTAACTTAGCTGAAACGACACCCACCTCTCCCACAGGATCTTGTACAAAATGGAGGAGGCGGAGGAATCGCCATCAATTTATAGGTAGCATCGCCGAAGAAGAAATAAAAGGCGGAGCCCCAAAACCTGACACTTGTGAATTTTACAGATTTTGTGTAATTATAACATTAGCTAACATTAGCCTGTTACACATACATCAGACCCAGTCTCCTTTCTGCTGTATGTCTCTGAAGATGAGGAAGAACATCCTGACAAAACTGAGGTCTTGACCTGGCCAGGTCACAAGAGTGTGAGGTACTGAAAAGACCTCTCAAATGGCGCTTTGAATGGGTGCAGATTCATCAGGCTGCGGTGGCCTCGATAGAAGCCATCTGTAATGATAGACGGCCATAGGAGCGCCTCGGAGCCATGTGAGAGTGCTCTTCCCTGGCTGGCAAACTGCAGAATGCCACAATCTATTGCTATAATTGGACCCCAGTGAAAGGGAAATCAGTGGATGTGTGGACTGAGTAACAAATAGGTCGGGGAAATAACAACCAGCCTAGTTTATAATAATGACTAAAGGTTTGGTACATGCTAGAAATTTAAATGATGGGAATTTTCCCAATTTAACCCCACTGAACAAGTTTTGATAAATATCAATCAAAAGTTACACTCATCTTCATAGAGTTTTCATCTGCGAAAGTTATTTATTACGATTTAAAGCCCCTATTCTGTTGATTTTTGCTACTTTGGGAAAATATTTTTTCATTGACTGCAATACAAGCCTGATCCTAAACTGACAGATCACCATGCATATGAACTAAGATATTCAAACTTGATTTCACCTCTAAGAAAATGAGGGATCATCTTCCAACATTCCAACTACACGTTTTTGAGAGACTGCTTTATCATTAACCATAAAACAATGTAAAAAAGCACAAGATTGTAATTTTCTAAGTAGTTATTATTCTTAAAACACATAAAGTTCCATGCACTGCAGTGCCTGCAGTACTCCAGGTATTATCCGGAAGCTATTAATATTGTGTTTTATTGAGCAACAAAAGCGAATATACTTTTCTGTCATTTATTCTCAAGATAATTCACTGGTGGAGCTGGTGAACATAAAAAAAAAGGCTTATTGTAAAGGGCTTAGTTTGTCTCTGTCAACCCCCCTCTGTTGATTGATTCTAAATGTAACAGATATTTGATTTACAACTATGATAAGTAAGCAGACAAAGGCGATGATGTGACATTTGTCTGGTCATGTCTGGCCTCCCCTATTTCCATGAAAAGGAAAAAAAATGCCTCCACATTTCAGCTTGAGATGATGTGTAAGAAGCATGTTTGGTGAATGTGCTGTCATTTTTCAGCGTTTAGATGTCGTGGGACATGTTTGAGTAGGGGAACATTTCTTTTTTTGTTGATTTAGCTTCATTCACTCTTGTCAGTGTCCTATTTTTACAATTTTTAGTTGCTCAGGTGGTGTGTTTTATTTTGAAAATCCACCCACTATGCAATCTGTGCAGGAAGTTGCTGTCTCGTGTAATCTCCATCCATCCATCCATCCATCTTCCTCCGCTTATCCGGGGTCGGGTCGCGGGGGCAGCAGCCCAAGCAGGGAAGCCCAGACTTCCCTCTCCCCAGCTACTTCGTCCAGCTCTTCCGGGGGATCCCGAGACGTTCCCAGGCCAGCCGAGAGACATAGTCCCTCCAGCGTGTCCTGGGTCTTCCCGGGGGCCTCCTACCGGAAGGATGTGCCCTGAACACCTCACCAGGGAGGCGTCCGGGAGGCATCCTCACTAGGTGCCCAAACCACCTCATCTGACTCCTCTCAATGCGGAGGAGCAGCGGCTCTACTCCGAGCTCCTCCCAGATGGCAGAGCTTCTCACCCTATCTCTAAGGGAGAGCCCAGCCACCCTGCGAAGGAAGCTCATTTCGGCCGCTTGTACCCGCGATCTCGTTCTTTCGGTCACTACCCAAAGCTCATGACCATAGGTGAGGGTAGGAACGAAGATCGACCGGTAAATCGAGAGCTTCGCCTTTCGGCTCAGCTCTCTCTTCACCACAACAGAACGGTGCAGAGTCCGCATTACTGCAGACGCCGCACCGATCCGCCTGTCGATCTCCCGCTCCATTCTTCCCTCACTCGTGAACAAGACCCCGAGGTACTTGAACTCCTCCACTTGGGGGAGGGTCTCCTCCCCGACCCGGAGAAGGCACTCCATCTTTTTCCGGCTGAGGACCATGGCCTCAGATTTGGAGGAGCTGATTTTCATCCCGGCCGCTTCGCACTCGGTTGCGAACCGATCCAGCGAGAGTTGGAGGTCACGGGCTGATGAAGCCAGCAGGACCACATCATCTGCAAAAAGCAGAGACCCGATCCCGAGGCCACCAAACCGGACCCCCTCAACACCATGGCTGCACCTAGAAATTCCGTCCATAAAAATTATGAACAGAATCAGTGACAAAGGGCAGCCCTGGCGGAGTCCAACCCCCACCGGAAACGAGTTCGACTTACTACCGGCGATGCGCACCAAGCTCTGACACCGGTCATACAGGGAGCGGACGGCCCGTATCAGGGGGCCCGACACCCCATACTCCCGGAGAACCCCCCACAGGACTCCCCGAGGCACGCGGTCGAATGCCTTCTCCAGATCCACAAAACACATGTAGACTGGTTGGGCAAACTCCCACGCACCCTCAAGGACCATGCTGAGGGTATAGAGCTGGTCTACAGTTCCACGTCCAGGGCGAAAACCACACTGCTCCTCCTGAATCCTAGGTTTGACTATCCGACGGACCCTCCTCTCCAGTACCCCTGAATAGACCTTGCCAGGGAGGCTGAGGAATGTGATCCCTCTATAGTTGGAACACACCCTCCGGTCCCCCTTCTTAAAAAGAGGGACCACCACCCCGGTCTGCCAATCCAGTGGTACCTCCCCCGATGTCCACGCGACGTTGCAGAGTCGTGTCAACCACGACAGCCCTACAACGTCCAGAGCCCTAAGGAACTCCGGACGGATCTCATCCACCCCCGGGGCCCTGCCACCGAGGAGTTTCTCAACAACCTCGGCTACCTCGACCCCGGAGATGAGAGAACCCGCCTCCGATTCCCCAGGCCCTGCTTCCTCACTGGAAGGCGTGTCGGTGGGATTGAGAAGGTCTTCGAAGTATTCCTTCCACCGATCCACAACGTCCCGAGTCGAGGTCAACAGCACACCATCCCCACTGTACACAGTGTTGACAATGCACTGCTTCCCCCTCCTCAGGCGCCGGATGGTGGTCCAGAACCTTTTCGAAGCCGTCCGGAAGTCGTTCTCCATGGCCTCCCCGAACTCCTCCTACGCCCGAATCTTTGCCTCGGCGACCGCCGCAGCCCGCTTCGCTTGCCGGTACCTGTCAGCTGCCTCGGGAGCCCCACAGGCCAAAAAGGCCCGGTAGGACTCCTTCTTCAGCTTGACGGCATCCCTCACCACCGGTGTCCACCAGCGGGTTCAGGTATTGCCGCCACGACAGGCACCGACCACCTTGCGGCCACAGCACCGGTCAGCCGCCTCAACAATGGAGGCACGGAACATGGTCCACTCGGACTCAATGTCCTCCACCTCCTCCGGGACATGGGAGAAGTTCTCCCGGAGGTGGGAGTTGAAGCGCCGTCTGATAGGAGACTCTGCCAGGCGTTCCTAGCAAACCCTCACAATACGTTTGGGCCTGCCGGGTCTCTCCGGCATCCTCCCCCACCAACGGAGCCAGCTCACCACCAGGTGGTGATCAGTTGACAGCTCCGCCCCTCTCTTCACCCAAGTGTCCAGAACATGCCAAGTTGCCAAGGCCCAGCCATCAGCAGGCACAAATGCATGGAATTGTGGGTATTTCTGCTGGCTTAAGTTTGTTCCATTGCCTGAGCTTTGTGCTGTAAAGGATTTTTGTGCCTGACCTCTTCTGGAAATACCTGTATCAGAAGTTACCCCAAAAGTTGAAAATTAGCCATCCAATATTCCAAGATTGTGAGTACAAGTGGCTGAAATGAGTTTCCTTCGTAGGGTGGCTGGGCTCTCCCTTAGAGATACTGTGAGAAGCTCAGTCATCTGGAAGGAGCTCGGAGTAGAGCCGTTGCTTCTCCGCATTGAGAAGAGCCAGATGAGGTGGCTCGGGCACCTAATTAGGATGCCTCCCTGGTGAGGTGTTCAGGGCACGTCCCTTCGGTAGGAGTCCCCTACGATGACCCAGGACACGCTGGAGGAACTATGTCTCTTGGCTGGCCTGGGAATGCCTCGGGATCCCCCCGGAAGAGCTGGATGAAGTAGCTGGGGAGAGGGAAGTCTGGGCTTCCCTGCCTAGGCTGCTGCCCCTGTGACCCGACCCCAGATAAGTGGCGGAAGATGGATGGATGGATATTCCAATCTTCATCTTAAAAAAAGCCCCCCCCATCCTTCGATGTTACCATTCTTAGTGTAAAATTTAAAATGTGTCCGGCGTTGCCTCACGGAAGTGGTGACAAAGATGTGTCCCTGTTTATGGAATTCTGGGACTATTACATTTGCTTCCTGCTGAGAAGTCGGATTAGACCGATTTTTCTGCTGCATTCAGCTTCGGTCCACCATGCTTGCTTTTGTTCCGCTGCATTGTGAAACATTTTCTTTGCAGCTGTTGGAGTTAATGCCATCGTTAGAGTATTGGATCCTGTAGCCAAATTATAATGTAATCTCCCGCATCATCTATTCTTCTCTTCCCTTGGAGCTGATGAATAGCTTAAGGTCAGACTATCAAATTAGTCTCTCCCATTACTCCCCAGACACTAATGGCATCTTTATAAAAGGAAATATACTGTATGTAATCTCTCCAAAAGCTTTTTACAGTTGGTCTATATGCAATGTGAATGCAGTTCTTGCTGAATTGGGAGTGGGTCTGGTGTGTGAGCTAGTACCTGTTGTACACACTGACCCATTATCTCATGCACTCTCCATCTGTCTGTGCAATATCTATTTATGTATAAATCAGAAACACAAGGTCTGAGAGGTGGTCAGAAATTATCCTAAAACTTCCTAAATTATCCTATGGCCTCATATGAATAATATCATAATTGGTAGTTGATTAAAAATTAATACAAATGTTCAAATAGAATATATCCGTCATGTTTTTTTTCAGTTGAACATTTGTTTTAGTTCAGTTGGCATGTCATTGGCATGTTCTTTGGCATGCCATTAAAAGATAAATAAATTGCTAGTTCCAAGGGCTTCATGGCCAATAGCAAGGGTGTCCACAGTGTATTGCCACTGCTGGCATTGGCTCCAGCACCCCCGATACTGGAATTAGCTATGGTTAACAGAAAATGGATAGATGGGTTGTAACATTAAGTAGTGGACAGTAATATGCAAATCTGTGTATATGTCTTTTCAGAATACAAATGTATTGCTTCGCACTGTTTCCTGTCATGAAACCACCACCATGCGGTGAGCAATTCTGTGTTGCTAAAGAGTGAAGTAGTTGTTTGTTTCTGTGCAATTGAGCATCATTGCTGTCAAGAAAAACTATTATAAACTCATTACCATGAATAAATGTTCTATCTTGTACTGTTCTGCTCCCAAAACAAGCATAGATAGACCACCAAATGGGTATTAATGTGCAACTAAATGGAATCCCCAGCTGTCCGAGAGGAAAACCAACTTATTTGGTGGAGGTTAATGGAAGAAATTGATTTTTTTTAATGGTTAATTTCAAGCATCATTCAGGTTTAGGTAGTAAAAGTGTTGGAAATGAAGAGATATCCACCACTGGCAGGATTTGATTTCGATTCTGAGCCACGCAAGAGCCCTGACACAGGTGACTTGAGCTCGAGCAGAATTGAAGTCAGCTTATGTGTTTTAGTGAGAGATTCTCCAGACAATAGAAGTCCATCACAGCCGGGTCACAGCCTCAATCCATCAGGGTTGGCTGTTCCTGTCAAGAGCAGATCCAAGGAGAAGATGGTAATGATTCATGATAGCAGCTCTCTGAAGCTCACTGTCTGGGTCAGATGCTTGATAATGTCTTTTTTCAGAAACAGACTGCTTGCTCAGCACCCAGATTAAATCTACACCGGTTACATGATGGCTGCTGATGCAGCAGATGCGTTGCCTTTAGACATTATTAATGCAAATAGGAACTCCCTTGAACATAATGAGTAATGAGGTTCCTCCTCTTACAAATGCACAATCCTCACTTGTGTTACAATATGTTTAAGTCTTCTTTGAGAATTGCGTGTTTGGTTTTAACGAGTTAAAATAGAAGTCAGAAATTGCAAGCAGGGTTTATTGCATTTTTAAGAGAGCCATTAAATAAAAAAAATGAAATATCACACATTTTTTGTTTTAAAAGTTTGTATTCAGTCTTTCCATCTTCCTGTTTTAGACATAGACAACATTGCTTTGTTTGTGTCTGGAGTTTCAGAAAAATTCAGGAGAATCTTCCAAAAACATGACATTCCAGTACAGTTCAAACCCTCCAACACACTCAGACAGAAACTGGTCCACCCAAAGGACAAGACACCAAGACACAAACAAAGCAATGTTGTCTATGCTGTACAGTGCCAGGAGGAATGCAAGGAACTGTACATTGGGGAAACCAAACAGCCCCTCCATAAACGAATGGCCCAACACAGACGTGCCACTTCTTCAGGACAGGACTCAGCAGTACACCTAAAAGAAAGCGGACACTCCTTTGAGGACAGTCAAGTACGTGTGCTGGCCAGAGGCGACGAGATCTGGTGACTCATTAACATGTGACCCTACAGACAAAGGGGAAGCACCCCAACTGGAACTAGGTGAACGACCCTGCCAACCACCCTGCCAACGACTCTCAGGTGACCACCCGGGCCATTAACATGCCGATGGTCCACAGGGCTATATTTTCAAGCTCTGCCCCCAGCAAGCTTTGAACTGAAGAAGCTCTCTGGAGAGAGGGCGAAACATTTTCAAGGAAACTGTGTAGATTCTCACTCATCCAGGTCATGGTTATCCAAAGTAGATCTCTCTGTGTCAACTGGACTGAAAGGTTTCCTTTCAGGTCTGGTCAAACAGCGTGAATGTTTGGAATGCTGACGAAAAGAGTGGAGAACTGCATTGTACGTGGGTGACAGAAAGTGCCTTAGTCCACCACCTCTGTTTAAAGATGGTTATTATAGGGCTTGCTGAAAGGAATAGATGGAACTGAGGCGCAGTTTTCTGCAGATTGCCGCCCTCACAGAAACACTGTTTTTATCTATATTAAAATCTGCATATATGATGGATAGAGTGAGTACTGCTTCACTTAGGCAAAATTAATATTCATGTCAACAAAAAGTTGCACTGTGTGTTTCAATTATTTCCTTGGTCACTGGGACGGCGATGGGGGGTGGGAGAAGAGATGAAACAAACTTTAAATTGACAGCGACAGGAATGATCCACATTCAGCTTGAGTTCAGGCAGGTTAAAAAATCTGAAAAAATTACAGTAAATACCAAAAACCTACATTAAAAAGTTATTACAAAGTAATTTTTTAGACTTGAATGTAGAGTGTTTGAGGTTTTTTTTTTAAATCACATAATTATCTTAACATACTAATCACTTAATCTCTACTTGAAAGTATTGTGGGTCACCGCCTGGAACCTAAAACATTACTTAGGAATGTTTGTAACTGTTAATATGTGTCATCAACTATAATCACATATTCAGTTGTTGCAAACTGTTTGTCACCAGTAGATGGAACAAAATCTTCCACAGTTGATGTAATATTTCACGTAATATCCAGTGAATGTTTTTAATGTTTTTTAAATTATTATTGTGCTTAACATTTCTAATTTAAACACAGAAGGCCTGCATCAAGAAAACTTATTTCTGTTATTCATCTGAATGCTTGACATTTTGGCGCCATTTGTGCCTAATCTTATTCCCCCTCTGTAGATATATATTTTGCAATCAAATTAAGACTTACAGTTGCTATTAATGAAGCCAACTGCATTCCAGAATGGTTCCTCCGCAAACAACGAATGAAACAAACATCTGTTAGTCAGCTCAAAAGGAAGGAAAGGAGGCTTTACCAAAAGTTTTTAAAGTCTTCTGGCTGATTGCTTTTTCTGTTTATTTGTTTATTGTTGTTTGATCAAATATACATTCACCTTTATACAACCAAACACAAGAAATTAAGTACATGTGAACATATTTGACCAGGTGTAGGCAGAAGCCAAAGCTTATTATGACTACCGTTTTCTTCAATTTCGTAGCACATTAGCAATAATTCTAGGACATTTATCAACACAAATTTTCATTCATAATAAACATTTTAACATTGTATAAAGCAAAATAATTTATTCTACTGAATAGCTTTTAATTATCATTCTTCTAAAGACATTTTTAAACTGTAAGGGAGAAGTTGAATTTTTTAGCTCATCACTACATAATATAACGCCTTTACTTGATAAACAATATTCTCTCTGTGTGGTTCTCACTTGAGGTCTATCAAAATGCATGTTCCCCTTAAATTATATTTACATTCTCGCTCACTAAACATCACTCTCAATGATTTAGGGACTAGATTATGTTTAACAGTAAACATAAATTTAACAGTATACAAGCCTACCAAGTCGTAAAATTTTAAGATCTTTGATTTGATAAACAATACATTACTAGGTGAATTGAAAGGAGCACAATTGATTAACCTGACTGCTTTTTTCTGTAGAGTAAAAATTGGTTTAGTTCTTGTTTTATAGGTATTTTCCCAACGTTTCAATACCAATTTATATTCAATGCAATTTATATAGAATTGCAATAATTTTTGATACTTTTTTTTGAATATTTTGTAAATGCGCTTTCCAGGTAAATTTGCAATCTATTATCACTCCGAGAAATTTTATAAAAATAACTCTTTCAATTTCATAACTATTAAGTTTAATCTTGATATTATTGTCTGTTTGTTTATTACTGAATACCAGGTATTTAGTTTTATTAAGATTCAATGATAATTTATTCAACACAAACCAGTTGTTTAATTTGTTCAGTTCTCTTTCCATCACCTCCACCAGCTCATTTAGAGTTGGGCCAGAACAATAAACTGTGGTATCGCCTGCAAACGAAATACATTTTAGAACATCTGAAATTTTGAAATTTTATGTATATCATTAATATATATATATATATATATATATATATATATATATATATATATATATATATATAACAAAAATAATTCAGTGCCCAAAACTGAGCCTTGTGGCACTCCACAGTTAATTTTCTGCCAACAAGACTCAACTCCATTTAAATCTGTACTTATTGCACCAGTTTTCCTCTTTAACACTTCAACTTATTCTTTAACCTGTTGAGTGTGGTTTTGAACAGCAATGGATACTTGCTGGTTAGCCTGTTTTATTTTGGTTTTGCTGTTACTGCTCGTAACAGGGGACCACGCGGAACGGAGTGAGAGCATTGTTTTTTACACACGGGACCAGCTGATCGCTGTGTAAACCGGTACTACTGCCTGGACCAAGGCCTGAAATCCCTGCGGAGCTACATAGGAGACGCCGGGGGTGTAGAGCCGGGGCTAAGCTGAAGGCTAAACGGAGGAGAATGAAACCTTCGGTGCCAGCGATCATTATGGGAAATTTGAGATCGTTAGGCAACAAGATGGACGACCTAGCGGCGCTTGTAAAGACTCAAAGGGAATTCGCTGTTTGTCAATTGCGCTGTTTGTCAATGAGAAGTGGTGCAACCCAGGACATGTTACCATAAAGGAATGTTTCTGTAGCCCAGATATTGAACTGCTTTGTGTGGGGATGCGTCCATACTTCCTGCCTAGTGAGCTCACCTCCGCCATTGTCGTCGCTGTTTACATCCCCCCATCAGCTGATGCCAAGGCAGCGTGTGAAACCATTCACTCCACCGTGTCAAAACTGCAAACCCTGCACCCAAACGCTTTCATAACCATCACTGGGGACTTTAACCATGTCACACTGGATAAAACTCTTCTACAAGTTTGTAAACTGCCCCACAAGAGACAATAGAACAATAGACCTCCTGTATGCAAACGCAAAGGACGCATACAGTGCCAACACCCTTCCCCCACTGGGAAGATCCGATCACAACCTGGTGGTTCTGACACCAAGGTACGTTCCTCTTGTCCAGCGGCAGCCTGCATCCACAAGGACAGTTAGGAGGGGGAATCAGGAGGCCCAGGAGGCACTGCAGGACTGTTTTGAGTCCACTGACTGGGACATGCTCTGTGATCCACATGGGGAGGACATCAACAGCATGACTGACTGCATCACAGAATACATCAAATTCTGTGAACACACCACCCTGCCACGGTACGGTGCTTCCCCAACAACAAGCCTTGGATCACCGGTGACCTGAAAGCTCTTCTCAACCAGAAGAAGAAGGCCTTCAGGTCGGGGGACAAGGAGGAGATGAGAAGGATACAGCACGACCTGAAGGCAATGCTGAGGAGGGCTAAGGACTCCTACAGGAGGAAGCTGGAGGCCAAGCTCCAGCAGAACAACACGAGAGACGTGTGGACTGGGATGAGGGAAATAACTGGCTTCAATGTCAGAGACAGGCAGTCAGTTAGCAGTTTGGACAGAGCTAATGAGCTGAACTTTAACAGATTTAGTTCACAGCCCTCCGCTGTGTCCCCCTCCCCTGCACACTCTGGCCTCCAAACACCCAGCTACCCTCCTCCTCTACCCTCCCCCCACTCCACCGTGAGCCCCCTGGACCCACTCCCCCTGCTGACTGTGACTAGTGGCCAGGTGAAGAGACAGCTGGAGAGACTCCACCAAGGCAAAGCTGCAGGCCCTGATGGTATCAGCCCTAAGGTACTGAAGACCTGTGCCAGCCAGCTGTCTACTATCCTGTGCCTCCTCTACAACTTGAGCCTGACCCAGGAGAAGGTACCCATACTGTGGAAGACCTCCTGTCTGGTTCCTGTGCCCAAGAAGCCTGGTCCCTGCAACCCCAAAGACTACCGACCAATAGCCCTCACATCTCACGTGATGAAGGTTCTGGAGAGGGCTCACTCACATCTGGATGGTGCTGGTTTCACAGTGAGAGTCACCTTCTTTGATTTCTCCAGTGCATTCAACACCATCCAGCCACTTTTACTAAGAGAGAGCTGCAGACGATGATGGTTGACTCACCCACGGTCTCCTGGGTTACTGATTACCTGACAGACAGGCCGCAGTTTGTCCGTCTTGCCGCTGCTCTGTCTGATGTGGTGGTGAGTGACGTAGGAGCACCGCAGGGGACTGTGCTGTCTCCATTCCTGTTCACCCTGTACACCTCAGACTTTCAGTACAACTCTGAGTCGGCCCACCTGCAGAAGTTCTCTGATGACTCTGCAGTGGTCGGGTGTATCAGTGGTGGACGGGAGGAGGAGTACAGAACACTGGTGAGTGACTTTGTGGAGTGGTCTGGGAGGAACCACCTGCTGCTGAACGTGGCCAAGACCAGGGAGATGGTGATCGACTTCAGGAAGAAGAGGACGGCCACACAGCCCCTGAGCATCCTGGGAGAGGACATCAAGGTGGTGGAGGACTACAAGTACCTGGGCGTGCATATAGACAGCAAACTGAACTGGAAGACCAACACCGAGGCTGTGTAAAAGAAGGGGATGAGCAGACTCTACTTCCTGAGGAAGCTGAGATCCTTCAGCATGTGCATCAAGATGTTGGACATTTTCTACCAGTCTGTTGTCGCCAGTGCACTGTTCTACGCTGTGGTCTGCTGGGGAGGCAGCATCGGAGCCGGCAACATCAACAGACTGAACAAACTGATTAGAAAGGCTGGCTCCGTGATTGGCTGCAATCTGGACACCATGGAAGCTGTGGTGGAGAGTAGGATGCTGAACAAACTGTTATCTATTCTGGATAACCTGGACCACCCTCTCCACCCACTCCTGGACGGGCAGCGGAGCTCCTTCTCAAACAGACTGATTCAGCTCCGCTGCCACAAAGACAGATACAGGAAATCTTTCCTGCCCAGTGCAATAACCCTGTTCAACAAGTCCGTCTGATTGAGACTCACAGCCCTAGTGCTGTGATGTGCGCCATCAGTACTTTCATGTGGCACATTGTCGTAATTATTTATTGCATATTGCACAGTCATATCACTCATATTGCACACTATTGTACTGTAAATATGTTGTAAATATGTTAATATTGACGATGCTGCTGGGACAAGTCAATTTCCCAAGTCTGGGATAAATAAAGTACTTCTATTCTATAAACATATTGGTATCTATCTGATAAATAATTTTTTAACCAATAATATACATTTCCCCTAAAACCATACTTTTCCAGTTTTTGTAATAATATCGTATGGTCATGGTATCAAATGCTTTCTGTAAATCTAGAAATACGCCTATTGTAAATAATTTTTGATCAAGAGAATGGAAAATATTTTCAACAAGGTTAACCACTGCCATAGTTGTAGACCTATGTGCTCTAAAACCAACCTGATATTCACTCAAAATATTATTTACTTCCACATAATTACCTAATCTTTTAAAAAATAATTTTTCTAATATTTTCGAAAATTGTAAAAGCAGTGAAATAAGTCTATAATTTCACATCAAATATTTGTCACCACCTTTATATAGTGGCAACACCTTGCGATTTTCATTTGGTTTGGAATAATTCCAGTTTTAAATGAGTGATTGCAAATATAAGCAAATGGATGAACAATAAGTGCTATAATATTTTTAACTATAAACATATCAAGTCCATTATTATCCGTTGACATTTTGCTTTTACAGTCTTTTACTAAGTTCAATATTTCGTCAGTAGTTGTAGGTGTTAAAAAGAATGAATTTAGGCCCTCATACCAAACCCAGTAACTTTTTCACTTTTATGAGGGAGTAATATTTTTGCAGCTAAGTTGTGGCCTATATTTATAAAATAGTTATTGAACTCATCATCTATTTCATTAATATTACTATTCTCTTTAATCAGATGATTGGGATATTCAGAATTCTTATGAATCTTATATATGAGGCCAGTGAGCACTTTCCATGTTCCTTGAATATTTTATCTATGTTGCATTAACAATTGTGTAAAATATTATTTTTTGGACTTTCTAATTATATTAATTTATTCTTATAATATTTGTATTCGATGTCTGCATCCTGCATTCTCAACTTTAAAAATTTTCTATACAATTTATTTTTCTTTTTGCATGCTCTCAGTAATCCTTTAGTAAACCATGGTTTCCAAATTCTTAGGTTTAAAAGTTATATATATGGATATATATATGGATATATATATATATATATATATATATATATTATGCTTCATTGGGATTTTCAGCCCTATAGAGCTCATCTATAAGTTTACTTAATTCTAATTTCAGTGCCTCAATTGCTTCAGGTGTTCTATGTCGTACTGTTCTTGAGCAGTTATTAGAGCTGCATGGTAATTTAAAGACATTTTGAAAAATTGCAAAAACAGGGAGATGATCACTGGTATCAGTTATTAGAAGACCCCCATCAATTTGACCAATTTCATTAGTAAAAATATTGTCAATTAAAGTAGCTGATTCAGTGGTTATTCTAGTTGGTTTTACAATGAAAGGAAATAATGTACTATTATAGAATGCATTTATGCAAGTCTGTGGTTTTTCCTTGCCCACCTGGATTAAGCAGGTCCACATTAAAGTCACCACAGACAATGTAAGTCTTATTTCCGATTGACTGAAACATATCAGATATAAAGTCATTAAATTTATTCAAGGGTGAGCCCGGTGTTCTGTATATGCAACAAATAGTTAATTTTTTTTGTCTTTCCATGAGAACCTCAATTGTGAAACACTCCAACATATTCAATAATCATTAGTAATAGACATGCTTGCTATTAGATTACCTTGAAGGTTAGAGTCTACAGAAATAGCAACCCCGCCTTCTCTCCTATTATTTCTATTCATTACAAACAATTCATATCCTTCTAATTCTACATCTGACACTTTATCATCATCTAGCCATCTTTCTTGCAACTACACTAAATTTTGGAAATACTTTCAAATAATCTTTGATATGTGAGAAATTACGCCAGAGGCTCCCACTAATAAAGTGAACTATAGAGAAAGCATGTTTCATGTTACTGTATTCTTAAACTATTCCTCTGTATAGTACTGGCAATTTGTCTGACTATACAAATAAGTGTCTGGATCTACAGTATATCAATTTCAACATCATATTTACTATGCTCCAAATCTAAAAAAAAAAAAAAAAAAAAAAAACTGTCATTTAGTTCATCATCTCCATCATTAGTGGCCTCACTACTTAAGTAAGTATTATGTTGGACACTAAGTGTACAATCTCGCATCCTTGAAAATATGAAAAGGAAAAAAGTACAACTGAAATAAAATATAAGGAATATTACCATAACAAATTAAATAAATAACAGCTTCACTAATGCAGAAGGCTGTTGTTTCGGAGTCCACAACAAAATGTTCATCCTTAGAATTCATCATTGTTTTTAACTGGAAATAACTGTAATCCAGGCAAGGAATATTGTCTTTATATGACTCATAAATCACAATAAAGAAAATAAAAGTCATGTTTGTCTATTAGATTCCATCGTAAAGTCACACTTTTATTTGTACTGTTCCAGGTCTTTGATCTCTTTAAACATAATTACTCGGGCATGTTCTAGTGTTCCATTCAGACAAATCAAAACGCGACCATTTCTTGTCCATGTTGCTTGTATCTTCTTTGCTTTCCATAACATCCGCACTTGCCTTGCAATCTCAGCGTTCTTAATGGTAAGGTGTTCGTTTATGTACACCTTACTCCCCTTTAGCTTCCGTGCCTGGCGCAGTAGATCAACTTTGTGCCTTCTTTTCACAAAGCGAACCACAGTCATGGGTTTGGCACTACTGTGCTTTCGAGGAAGAAGGTGTCAGGCGGATAGCTCCTTCGGGTTATGCATATGTCTTTAGTAGAGAGACAAGTCACTACCTGCTACTAGCATTAGCAGTTCCTCGGCTGGCACTTCAGGTCCCTCCAAGGCACCGGTGCCTGCCGCTGCTACCCGTGCATAACTCCTGTGTTTCGTCTCCAATCCAGTAATGATTACATCCTCGATTCGTGTATATTGTTCTAAATCATCGATTCTTCTCTCCCGACCACTTGTGACTTTGTCTTTCTACGCTAAAAGTTCTTATCGCTTTTTTGCTCCTTAACTTCATCCACCAACTTCATTAGCGTAGCTTGCTGCTGGGTCACGGTGGCTATGACTTTAGACAGCCCATTTAGCGATGCCTTAATTTCCTCCAAATCTTGAACAACTTCCATCAAAGTGTCTGACTTTTTAGGCGGCATTTTTGCTTTAGCATTCTCTTAGAAAAATGTCCAAAAAGTACAGATTTATTGAGCGATATTGATCATATCGCTCAGCCAACAAACGAAGCGTTTTGAAGCAGCTAATGCAACGTGGTGTCCTCTGGTCCTCAGTGGTGTCCATCTTTCTGAATGCATTATGGCTCTGAATTACAAAATAATAATCACTCTTGTATACCGAACGGTTATGTGTAAAGCCCTGTAATGGGTTTGAGACTTGCTTTGAGGGGAAAAGGGTTGGAAGGGGACACTTCCTTATAGTTGCTGAAGGTTACATTCCTCTGACCTAAATGACCCCTATTTACTTAATAATATAGCATGGGAACATTCTAATCATCTACTGTGATTATAAAATTTACAACTACCCACACATCCAGCTTTAGTTCGGATCTTTTTTTTTTTTTTTTTGCACATCGTCTTATTTAGGCACCTTTTATTGTCCTTGACTTGAGCGCTGTTCTCTTTTAAAAATATAAAAACTACCTCCCACAAAGTCTTTTATCTCAAATAATGTGAAAATGACAGGTTTTGAGTTCTTTCCACTCACTAATGAAACAAATCTGACTCCAGCCTCTCAAGGATTAATCTGAGTAATAAGTTTCCATGACAACAGAAAGTAAATGGAACCCATAATTACTCAGGAACAGTGAAGTCATGGCTAAATGTTGAAATAGGACTTCCTGTATTGCAGTGCTGTTATTAGGTTGCATTAGTTGAATCAATATTTCATGAGTTCATTTTTCAGGTAAAATTTTGAAAAACATGGATTTGTAGATGCTGAAATGGATGAGTTTTTCCTTTTTTTGCCTCTGTTAAAAACGAAATACAGCTGAGGAAGTGGTCTTCATGTGAGCTGTTGATGTGTTCTATTCACTCCCAAGTAGGTGACCTTAAGCTGAACAACACAATCTTGTACATCAGTTCACTCAATGAAGTGTGCATAGGCCTCCAGATCGACAAGAACGAGAGTTCATAATCTTACTGGCTTTCTTCAATATCTTGAAGTCTTACCAGACCTGTTTTAAAGTTTGGTGGTGGGAAAAATGTTGGACGGAGAGTTCAAGGTTAACCACAGAATAGTATTGATTGCAGTTTTTACATTCGAATTTAAACCTTGATGCTTCAATCTTTCTTAAAACTGTAAAGACGGAACTGAGAAACAGAGCAAAAAGTTACTATAGATGCCACAAATGTGCTAAAAATTGAATAAGTTGATTGTGTGGTTATTAAAGCATAGAATGCAACACCTGGACAGAAAAGTAAAAAATCAAATCATATTCCTTCAGCTAGTTTTTAATATCCAAATCTTTTTTGTCAAACTATCCCAGTTTCACAAAACAAAAGATAGATGTCACTAGAACAAGTGATGTAATGGTGTTTGGAATAAAAGTTGCTAAGCAACCCTTTTATTTTACAATTATAGCATTGTAGTCCAGTTTGATACCACCAATGCACACGCATCTTCTTGTCTGTTTGTTCTGGGCCTCGTTTCCTGGCACTCTGTGATGCTGGTATGATTCAGCACTTTCACAGCAGGCTAAAGGTGAGCAATTAATTGTTCTGCTTTATAACGATGCACAGCCGCTGCTGTTATGATGGTTTTATGTGTCGTTAATTTCAAGTGTTCTGCTTGCATTGTCTGAATCATTGTATAAGCTTTGTTTTGGTTTTGGTTGTTGTTAGATCTTTATCCTTGACCCATCCATCCATCCATCCATCCATCCATCCATCTTCCTCCGCTTATCCGGGGTCGGGTCGCAGGGGCAGCAGCCTAAGCAGGGAAGCCCAGACTTCCCTCTCCCCAGCTACTTCGTCCAGCTCTTCCGGGGGGATCCCGAGACGTTCCCAGGCCAGCCGAGAGACATAGTCCCTCCAGCGTGTCCTGGGTCTTCCCGGGGGCCTCCTACCGGAGGGACGTACCCTGAACGCCTCACCAGGGAGGCGTCCAGGAGGCATCCTTACTAGGTGCCCGAGCCACCTCATCTGACTCCTCTCAATGCGGAGGAGCAGCGGCTCTACTCCGAGCTCCTCCCGGATGGCAGAGCTTCTCACCCTATCTCTAAGGGAGAGCCCAGCCACCCTGCGAAGGAAGCTCATTTCGGCCGCATTACTGCAGACGCCGCACCGATCCACCTGTCGATCTCCCGCTCCATTCTTCCCTCACTCGTGAACAAGACCCCGAGGTCCTTGAACTCCTCCACTTGGGGGAGGATCTCCTCCCCGACCCAGAGAAGGCACTCCACCTTTTTCCGGCTGAGGACCATGGCCTCAGATTTGGAGGAGCTGATTTTCATCCCGGCCGCTTCGCACTCGGTTGCGAACCGATCCAGCGAGAGTTGGAGGTCACGGGCTGATGAAGCCAACAGGACCACATCATCTGCAAAAAGCAGAGACCCGATCCCGAGGCCACCAAACCGGACCCCCTCAACACCATGGCTGCGCCTAGAAATTCCGTCCATAAAAGTTATGAACAGAATCGGTGATAAAGGGCAGCCCTGGCGGAGTCCAACCCCCACCGGAAACGAGTTCGACTTACTACCGGCGATGCGGACCAAGCTCTGACACCGGTCATACAGGGAGCGGACGGCCCGTATCAGGGGGCCCAACACCCCATACTCCCGTAGAACCCCCCACAGGACTCCCCGAGGCACGCAGTCAAATGCCTTCTCCAGATCCACAAAACACATG
This sequence comes from Pao palembangensis, assembly GCA_015343265.1. Taxonomy (NCBI): domain Eukaryota; kingdom Metazoa; phylum Chordata; class Actinopteri; order Tetraodontiformes; family Tetraodontidae; genus Pao; species Pao palembangensis. The sequence goes on along the minus strand of CM027085.1, from coordinate 5,600,089 downwards.
TAGACTGGTTGGGCAAACTCCCACGCACCCTCAAGGACCCTGCTGAGGGTATAGAGCTGGTCCACAGTTCCACATCCAGGACGAAAACCACACTGCTCCTCCTGAATCCGAGGTTCGACTATTCGACGGACCCTCCTCTCCAGTACCCCTGAATAGACCTTGCCAGGGAGGCTGAGGAGTGTGATCCCCCTATAGTTGGAACACACCCTCCGGTCCCCCTTCTTAAAAAGAGGGACCACCACCCCGGTCTGCCAATCCAGTGGTACCTCCCCCGATGTCCACGCGACGTTGCAGAGTCGTGTCAACCACGACAGCCCTACAACGTCCAGAGCCCTAAGGAACTCCAGACGGATCTCATCCACCCCCGGGGCCCTGCCACCGAGAAGTTTCTCAACAACCTCGGCTACCTCGACCCCGGAGATAAGAGAACCCGCCTCCGATTCCCCAGGCCCTGCTTCCTCACTGGAAGGCGTGTCGGTGGGATTGAGAAGGTCTTCGAAGTATTCCTTCCACCAATCCACAACGTCCCGAGTCGAGGTCAGCAGCACACCATCCCCACCATACACAGTGTTGACAATGCACTGCTTCCCCCTCCTCAGGCGCCGGATGGTGGTCCAGAACCTTTTCGAAGCCGTCCGGAAGTCGTTCTCCATGGCCTCCCCGAACTCCTCCCACGCCCGGATCTTTGCCTCGGCGACCTGTCAGCTCGGTAGGACTCCTTCTTCAGCTTGACGGCATCCCTCACCACTGGTGTCCACCAGCGGGTTCGGGTGTTGCCACCACGACAGGCACCGACCACCTTGTGGCCACAGCACTGGTCAGCCGCCTCAACAATTTTTTCCCCACTCATTCATGAATGTTTTGTTGCAGTGGTATGTGCGCAGATTTGTGTCATCCACACAAGAATATGACTGTAATCTTGGTGCAAAAACTGCCCAATGTTTGTAGATGTAATCTTGCTGCTAACCAAAATCCTACCCAAGCTTAATGCATCATTTTGTGCAGTATGTTTGACAAAACCTGCTTGAATTGTCTTTGAGGGGCAGTATTTATGACCCCTTTACTGCAAACGGACTTTGAGGCATTTCCCTGTGTCCATCCGACAGTCAACAGGGTTGAAAAACCTAATTTTACAAGATGAGAATTTTAACTTTTGCATGGGTTATTGATGTTGAGCCCCTGCAGATGTGAGCTTCATTTATGTGTCCTAAAAGCTGGTTGAAAGAAGAACTGCAAGAAAAATATTTCTCCATATAATGGGAAAGTTTCCGTCAGTGTACGGGTCATTTCCAGTGCATCTCAGTCCCATTTCGACTCCCATTTTTAACATTCATTTGATTTGATAAGGGGAAAGGCAGATCCAAATTTCAAAGGAAAACATTTTCATTTTCTACGTGGGTGAGCGTGTGTGTCCTCCTTTATGGTTAACCAACAGTGATATCAGACTGTTGTTTGCACAGCTTGAGTGATGTGGCACCAAAGTGACCTACAAAGCAGCCGTGGTGGGGGCCATAAATCACATTGGGCCTGGAATTAATCACTGTGTAGAGGACATCTTCTGCCACTGCTGTCCTCTCACAATCACTCTGCACAAAAAGCACCCGCCCCAACACACACATACACACATGAATACATCCTTCTTTTCTTCCATCTTCCCATCGGCCACAAAAGAAACCACCGATTGGTCTTGAGGACGGAAAAAGAATGTCCTTTCTGCCAGCCATTTTAAATGCAGGTTAAAGTTTATAGAGTTGCATGCATGCGATACATCTAAAAATACTCTTCAGGAGGGACAGCGAAACAAAAACAGTATATTGTTTTTAGATTACCCACAATATGATCTTTTTTTTCCTCCCCTGGACTTCACCCCATAGTGCCACCATTATGATAACTGTCAGTTTTATTTCTGAACAGGAACTATGGGGACTGAGCTAAGAGCAAGTAAGGCTGAGTAGGAGGAGAGTGGTGCACTTGATTTATTAGACCACAGACTCAGCGGGGATCCAATCATCTTTGCATCAGATGCCAACACCAAGTCAGTATGAGGCCCTTCAACTCAAGGGCAGCTGCCTTCAGCTCAAAGGCAAGAAAACAGTGACTTTTGTTTCCACTGTAAAGCTCAGTGTCCTCCATCAGAACAGCCTGCTAAAATAGACATATCCAATTTGGTCTCCAGGGATACTATAATGATGATGATTTTATAATTTAAAGTCCTTTTAGGTTAAAAGGTTCTGCCATGTTTGATGGGTTCAAACTCTGGCTCTATTTGAAATTTTTTAAAAGCAAGCCAACAAAGGACACGCACACATTTACCTTGAAGCAAATTTGAGTCTCTCAAGGTTTATGCCATAAAGCTCCCAACAAAAAGTGAAGCAGATCAGATGATGCTAAAATTTTCACTTATAATGATCACTTTTATTTAATTTTAACAACTAAAATTGCGATCGACAGGTGGAGGCCTAGTAGATTACAGTTGACAAGGTGCTGGATAGGTTAAGGTGTAAAAGCATCTGCTGTAAGGCTGAACATCATCTCACCTCTTACCCATGCATACTGGTTTGACATTTTTGATGGCAGACAGGTGCTCTTCCAAGGTGATTGTTTGTTTCATCTAGAAAAGGCATGCATAATTAAATCAACCAATAAATGTTTCTCAGAATGACATAATAAACTGAAACAGAAAGAAGGGGCATTTCTGGAAAGCAACTCATCAGTGGTTGTTGTTTGATTTCAGACAGAAAAATCATTCATTTATTCTTATCTTTTTCTGGCGAATGGGATGTCTCCAAGTATGAATGGTGACACAGCATGTCAGACGTACTTTCCTGCAGTTTAAGTTCAAGCCATTTCAATGTACTGTGAAGAGCGGACCTCATCAGCTGTGACCACAGCAAGGACCTTTTCATTTCCGTCCATGACACAAGACAGCTCAGTTGCACCAGAGATCTATATCGCTACTTTATAGGGCACTTGTTAATGTATTAATGTTAATGTGAATTTCTCTTGGAGATTAATAAAGTATATATATAGCTAATGACTGTGATGATACATTATATCTGACATTTTTCCTTATTTTGACAAGAAAACTAGAGAGACCAAAATCAAAATAAGCATCAAAAATGTTGATTTAGCCAGGTGTTCATGATTTACTTCCACCATCTCCGCTCAAAAAACCAAAACAAAACCAAAAAAAACAAAAAAACGGTTTTCGTTTTTTTCAGTTTTTGTCACAGCAACTAATCGAATCAGTTAATCAAGATCTATGGTGGGGATTGCTCACCATGACTCAGACTGGTACCTAGAGAGAAACAAATGACCGCTCTGAAAATCAATAGTTTCCAATTACGTGACATTTGCTCCCTGGGGATAATGACAGCCCATAGTACAGTATGTCCCATCATGTGTTGTTTAAACTTGACTTTTTCACTGCTTGGCCTCTTTTATTTGTCTTTGTCATTCCCAAGATTACACAGTTTCATTCAGTTGCTTAAAGGTAGAGAAAATATCTCTGACCTGAGTTTTCTCATAGTCATTATTGTCAGTGGTAATAACAAAAACTAGCCATAATGGGAGAAATTGAGTAGCAACCTACCAGGAACCACTAAATGATGCAACAATGCAGCACTAATACTTTACCTTTTTTTTTTCTTTTTTTTTGAGGGCCAGACATAATTGGAGTGTGTGGCATTTCGCCCACATGTAAACATGCACAACCTGCCCCTCCCATCTCCATTGTGTAAACAGCTTACCCTACTTCCTGAAGCTCAGTACATGAGAGTAAATTATATTATTGCGTTAGCAGCCATAATGGCCTTAGAAAGGGCAATAGGAATTAAGCAATGCACTTTTGCCGAGATGGGTTAGGACGAGTCTCCAGTCGAGTACCCTATAGTGTCTGATATTTGCACATCTTTAGTGCAGCTTTGATTGCAAACACTTTTGCCTCGATCACTTTGGCTCTGCCTTTCAGAGTCCGAACCCCTTGTAATTTCAACAAGAGATGGAGTTTAAAAGAAATTTAAAGAGAGAACAAAACCAAGCCTGCCTGTCCGGTGTACTAGACAACGCTGTGTCAATTTGTAAAAGCTAAATCCATCTTCAAGACAAAGTACCAAACCTTGATGCTGGGGGGAAATCAGCAAGCCCATTCATTCTTGCCATGCAAAACCACTATGGAGACATGCGATACATTGTTTCAATTTGCTCTTGATCAATTTTTGATGGAAAGGACATTTTGGAATAAAAACCACAATTTTCCGACTTCACCAAAGCTTTGGAGCTTTTCATATTCTCTTATTTCCTGTGCTGATCACGGTCTGCCAGGATGGTTAACCCTTGTAATATGTTAGAATGCTGCCCACATTTTTAGTGTTAGCTGGTCAAATTCGACCCATGATTTAACTCAGCCTGAAAATACTTAAAAACACTAGTTATCATCCAATATTGTTTTTCACCTCATAGCTAACTTAGTATGTATTCATATTCATGGAAACACTGTTTTAATTTTTTTCTTTTTTGGCTCCCCAGACCTTTTATCTTACAATATACCACTTGTTTTCGATTACACAACTGTTTAAATTCACTAATTATATTTCCTATAGTGATAAAATGAGTAATTATATTATCTATGTTTTATAAACTAATATTAGAGTAAACCTAACCAAAAAAATCTTTGATTTTTTTTTTTTTTTTATTATTAAAATGATTTACAATATTGACATCTGTGGTGTTACGGATCAAATCGGACCCATATAGATTTATGGTAGGATAATGACAAAAAGTCAGTTCCTTTTCATAAAACCAACTTTATAAGAATTGGCCTCTGAAAGGGACAAGCCGTTCATTTACTGTCACCTCTGGCCCTGGATTGTAGATAAATGGCAATTTCTCCACCCATTTGTCCCAAACATCCCTGATTGGAGCAAGTTTGTCATTCACACGACGAGCAACTCTTGTTCTCCCAATTGTCAAAGAGGAGCACTCTTGACAACACGTGAAAGGTTTGAAGTGACATTGTGGCACGAAAAATAGAGAGACCTGACTCACCATCCCATAAGCTGGCATTAGCTTCATTACAGGATCTGTACACCCCAGCAAGAAGTAACAGTCCCATGTAGGCATCCAAGTTTTGTCAACCTCCATCTAGCTATCACCAAACACTCTTCTCCCTTCCATGTTGGTCATCTCAAGCAGGATCTTCTGAAGAGGTTGTGGAAAGAACAGCTGAAACGTTGACTTGATGTCTTAGGCATGTGACACAGCGTATCTAGTAGGCCCTGGAGTCATTTTGGTGCCCTGCATTGGGTATCATTGGGGCTTGATGACCATGAAATGTTACCTTTTCTTGACTTGAAGACCTCTCTTTTAGCATATATGACATCTGGGTCCTCCTCATCAGATGTGTGGTCTTGTTCAGGGTCATACTGAACCTCATCCTCAGACACATTCTCCTCAGCTTTGCTTTCCTCTCTGTCTTCAGGATCACTGCGCCTCAGTCAACATGAGCATACCTCTTGCTCATGTTGACTGATGCTCCAACAAAATGCAACTGATAATATCTCACCCAAACCCTGTTAATATATGCAATGTTTATTTATTATTCAAAATGTATCAATATGCTGCGAGAAAGTTTGAGTTCACGTGGGAGAAGTGTGGTGAAGGGGGCCTCTGTGTGTGTGTGTGTGTGTGTGTGTGTGTGTGTGTGTGTATGTGTGTGTTTGTGTGTTGTGGGGCACATTGAGCCATATGTGATCCACAGAGCAACCCACAGCTTTTAGTGATGCATACAACAGCCAGTAACACCACAAATGTAATTTTTTTTTTTTTTTGAGACCGTTAGAATTTACTAACATGGTAAACATTAATTTTGTTGCATTAAAATAGTTTTGTCTGAGGATTAGATGAAACCTCGTTCCAGTAAAAAAAAAAAGCAAAGGGTACTTTTTACATACCTAAACTTGACAATGTAAGGGTTAAGTTAAATAAAAGGCCTTGAATTTGCAAATATACTGTACATCTAACCTTTTCCTTTCTGACACGCAGATGAAATGATAATAATAATAAAAAATGTTTTTGTTCTGCATGTTTTTGTTCCAACCAAGCAAAAGCACACCGGGCTGAAGAAAGAGATTCAGCTGATTGGACAAACTCTGTGTGCTTGATTGGTTGGAACAAAAACCTGCAGCCACACGGCCCTTTGTGGAATCAGTTTGACACCCCTGGTGTAGACAGTCTGTCTCTGACCCTCAGAATATATGAAACCAAACATTCTTTGACAACGTACGAATAAGCCTGAACTTCTTCACATTTGCCTCTCTGTGGACGCTGATTGAACACAGAAGACTCCTCAGCTTCCTGAGACATCAAGACCAAGAATATCACTGGAAAAATTGTGTATTCCTGCAGGTTCTCATTACTTTTTCCCAATTTTCGACCAAGTGTTGCGGGCTTGATGCCACGGTGAACAGCAGTAGGGTGTCAAAATGTGCCGTTGTTGCTTTGAAAACCCTAAAGTGCCAGTTTTCATGCTGTTGTAGATCAAGAGCTGTGACCTCGTGCTGGAAAATTCGTAATTTCACTGAGTTGAAGAGGATTTCTTTCTTACATTCTCTGGCTATTTTGTGGCATGCCATGGCATCATGTGTTGATGTCAGTGTGGAGGAGTTTAGAATGGAGAGACAGTATTGAAACAGAGTGGAAGTGAAAACCAGGCTGGTATCTGTTGGCTTTCTCATACAAGTTTTTGGACTGAAAGGAGCACAAGTGACCAAATCAGTGATTTGTATGCTAAAAAGAGCACTGCTAAGTATGAAAAGCATGGCTTTATGTATTAAATTTCTGGTGATATACCATCTTATACACTGGATCATTAAGTTAAAAACCCAGCACTTCTGGTAAAGATTTCTGACAAACTTGTCCATTTCTGCTTTAAATACCCAACAAATGAACATGCAAGTCACAAGGTCTCCACAAGACCAACTTCACCTGACAAATTTAGCGCAGATTGAAAATGACATCAGCAATGGCTGTATGTCTATCAGCACAAGGAACTATTTGTCCAGCGTTTACAAGTTGGTACAAGGTGAGAACCGACTTTTAGTCATGAAATGCTGAACAAAATCAATTGGTATCACCCAGCGATTTCTGTCAGGTGTTGTCTGTGTGACTGAGTTGTGAGAGAATAAGAAGTCTTTTGCGAGTGCCGTGGTGCACTGCACAAGAGCATCAAATGACAACTGATAACAAAGAGAACCATAAATGTCCACTTCATTAGCACTTACAAACAACATACACCACTAATTCATACCTTTTTTCCTTAATGTTTAGTTGTCAAAGAGTGACATATCGAGTGACACCTTTAAACTGAAGCTCTGAGTGAAAATGCAGCATATAATTTCTAAATGTCGAGCCTTCAAAAATGTTTTAATCAAAAGAAGAAGAATTTTCCATTTGCAGGTTCTATCATTCAAAACACAAATAAGAGACAAGCTAAAAATGCAAAAAAAAAAAATTCTTGAATCTGTTGCCCAATAAAGATTTTGCCACTTAAATCAAACAGCAGTGTTGATTATTCATACATTAGTGACTTCGTGACTCAACTCTTTCACAACCTCTGGCCCCCAAACTACAACAGACACCTTGTGAATGATGCTCCCAGAGAATACTGTGACCCTCTCATAAGCCCATGGGTGTCTGTGTAGATTCTCACTCATCCAGGTCATAGTTATCCAAAATTAGATCTCTCTATGTCAACTGGACTGAAAGGTTTCCTTGAAAACGTTTTGCCCTCTCTCCAGAGAGCTTCTTCATTTCTAAGCTTGCTGGGGGCAGAGCTTGAAAATATAACCCTGTGGACCATCAGCATGTTAATGGCCCGGGTGGTCACGTGAGAGTCGTTAGCAGGGTCGTTCACCTAGTTTCAGTTGGGGTGCTTCCCCTTTGTCTGTAGGGTCACATGTTAATGAGTCACCAGGTCTCGTCAAATGGTGTGAACGTTTGGATTGCTGACGAAAAGAGTGGAGGACTGCATTGTACGTGGGTGACAAAAAGTGCCTTAGTCCACCACCTCTGTTTAAAGATGGTTTTTCCAACTTGACGTGGATGGCTTCCTTGACACCCCTCTCAAACCAGCGATCTTCTCTGGCAAGCACACGTACTTGACTGTCCTCAAAGGAGTGTCCGCTTTCTTTTAGGTGTAGGTGTACTGAATCTGACATAAAGAAAAATAATAAGTGTGCGCATAAGAAGGACTTAGGACCCCCCCACCCCCTCCCCCGCGCCCCCCCACACCACGTCGCTTGCTACCCCTCCCCTACGCCAGTGGTATCTGAGACGTTGCTGTTGAGAGAATGCAATGTTAGTTACTTCTCTTGACATTTCCAGCCATTGTGGAGATTCAGTGAATTGATTCAAAGGTTAAAGAGTGGGCTTAAAGGATTGAGGATAATAACACTGTATTGCTAATGAAGAAAATAAATTATTATAATGTATAAGATTTACACTTCTGAGTGAAGGTTTGATACATAGTTTATCAAATTTGCCTTTTTCCCTTCACATATCAGAATTTAATTTTAATGTATTCTAATTAGATGCATGGTATCAATCAGATTGAGCGATCGCAAGGTCCGAGGTTTCATTTTTAAATGTTTGCTGGCGTGATGACTTTCTAGTGCAGCGTCATAAGATTATATGTGTGACTGAAAAGATTCTGACAATGGGCCGGTATATTTGAGAATTACATGCGATATAAATCGTGACCCATGAATATTCCGCAAAAATGGTCTGCCCCGCAGGATCCATGCTTGGATCTAATGCATTTAAAGAGGCAGAGTTATCTGTATTAGGGTGCTGTACCTACAGCCCAAGCTGCTGTGGTTTAATTAGCAGGGAACGGGGAAGAACTAGTATGCATTTGCCTCAACAGTATTTGACTTTAATATTCGGCTGAATCCTATTAAAGCTGATAATCTCAGGAGTTGTTTTTTTTTTTTCCCTTTCTACTCTGCAAGTATGAAGGTTTGCATAAGTCTACATTAACATTTCATCGCATTGAAAATATTGCAAGCAGATCTCTGTATGATTATCAATGCTCACTACGTGTGCAAGCTACAAAACAGGACTCGAACCGACACACGTCTGTGGGGCCCACTTAGGACGCTGAACAAGACTCAAAAATACCAGACAGAAACTCCTGCATGCCATTTGCATACCACACAGCTGGAGACTTATTATACAGTGGTTGCCCTCACTGAATGAAAACACAGGCGGCGGCACAGTGTCACAGAAAAACAGTCGAACGTGAAAAAAAGCACACAATAAATAAAAGACGTTGCTGTGACCATACAGTATATTGAAACAACTGCGCTTCATTTCAGAGTCGAACAGTTTGAACATGTGGCTTTTAGTGGACTGACCTTGCTATCTGCACTTAGTCACATATTAGCAGCGTTTCTCTATAATGGTTTCTCTACACTGGTTAAGACTTGTGTTCTACCTATATGTCTTGAAGAAATGTTCCAGTAGTATCAAAAATTGTGAAAATTTCTAGGATGGTAGGATGAAATTAATATGTTTGTATGTATTTTTGGATGACAGCCTATACTGTATGCCTGTCTTAGGTCCTGCCTGAGTTTTCCATTGTCACAATTAATGCATTAAAATAATTCCCAGGTGTAAATGTAAATTATCCTGCCTCAGGCTTAAAACTGCTTAAATACACTAAATAAATACCTCACACAGGTACAAACAAAATAGATGCTTTAAGTTGCACTCAACTGATGTAATTATTTCCTGATTGATTTAATTTGTAAAGTATACAAAACTAGAACATAGTAGAACATTTATAACAATTTAAGATTAAATAGCTGGAATCTGAGAAACTCTAGAGCAATCATCAGGAGAAATGCATTAGTTTTTCTTTCCCTACTAGAATTCACCAGAAAACATAAACTTTAGTTATTAAGGCAACTCGCCAAGCCCTTGATTGAGCACTACCGGGGAATTAAAAGCACCATTTTTGCAGATAATGCAGCCCTTCTGTCACTAAAGTCAACACAACTTCCAACTTACATGACTTCCACTGTGGAGACTTATTTCCACATCCCTGGATAATGCTAAAATATAATAGATATTTATGTTGGAGCAATCTAATCTAAGCAGAGTGGAAGCAAATTTTCTTTGACCACAACTCTCAATTTGTCACAAACTTAAACAAAGCCATCTTTGAACACCATTGCGTTGAGTAAAGTGGTCAAGTGGTCTGAAGTGTCAGCCAAATCATTACATTGCTACAAATTGTGTACATTTAGTAGAACAGAATCATGAGTAACTTTATTCATGTTGTCCAATGTTATCTACAGTCTCTTTGCTTCCTGCTATAATCGATAAAACATTGAGGTACAAGTGATCTGCTTTCTATATTCTTAAAAACAACCTTGTTGCAGAAGAAGTGAGTGTCCGTACTATAATCAAGAAGCAAATTTCAAAAACTCAACATACTACAATATTAGTTCATATCCAGCTTTGAAAACAGTTGTTTAAATTAAAGCACACAGCAGTTTCACGATGTACATATTCACAGAAAGTATAACGCTCAAGTCAAAGGCACATTACAAAAATATACACTGTTCCCTTCCCTTAATATCACATATTTCACTGACAAAGCATACAAATGTTCAGCCGGCTTGGCACCCAGAATGGAAGAATTAGTTTAATTTGCATTATTCATGGTTTTAGGAGGCAGACACATATATCAAAGCCTGGGTGACTCAGTGGTTCAGAATTTTAAATATTACCTGTTAAGATATATGCTGGGTATTTACGGAGGCAATAAGTTCTAAAGGCAGTTTTTTGAGCAGTCGCAACGGTCTATACACAACTGGGACAGAGCTTGATGGGCTAATAATTGGTTGATTTCTGAAGAGGTGGAGAGGTTTGTATGTGGAGGTAAAGAAAGAAATAGCTTTTTTTAATGAAAGATTGTCGCATTTTTATAAGACTGGCCAAGGTTTTGACCATTTTGTCGTATCAAATGCAGCATTAAAAGCTAATCGATGTGGCACTGGCTGACTTTCTTATAAGACGCACAGTTGTTGATTAATCCCATCAGCTGAAATAAGCAAACCTGGGAATATATTAGGTATTTTTAGAGGTTTTCTCTGATTCAAAATTTGGATTTTATTTGTTATAATTTTAATTCAACAAATTCCTGAGCCCTTGCTCGCACATCTCAACTTTCTTTTTTCATGTACTGCACAAGCTAACTCATGGGAAGGTTTAAAAATAGCATGCCCTTTGCCTGTTAAATTTGCACATTTTATGCTTTGGTACCTTTTGACGGTGTTCAAATTTATAAAATTAATAATGGCTTATATGGCATTGTGAAATAAAAGTTACGCAATATCTATTTTCAGTTGAACACATGATGCCGCAACACTTTCCGCCCAGCTGTCATGAACCTGGTTGGCCCGCTTAAAGCCCATTGGTACTAGGTGAAATGAAAGACAAATAGCAATTCAAAAGGACCCTTGTTTGTCCTCTGGTGAGCCCACAGCTCATAGGCGGAAGCTTGGGGATGTGTTGACGTGCGGATCAAGTGACATTCTCCAGAGGCGGATGTAGATAATTTAGTTAGTGTTTCATTTAGATCTACTTAGGGCACCGCTGTGTTATGCATCAGCTGAGATGAACATGGGACCTGCATAAAACCATTCTGTCAACAGATGCACATATTCTAAAATGGCTTCTTCACTTCATTTGAGTGTGGTACCAAAACAAAACCTGATTTAAAAACTGTTTCTGATGACTGACGCTGTGATTGAGCAGTGGTATCGATGTCAAGGAAATTAATTGAGTTCCTGCCCATAAACTTGCCTGCTTAACTGCATTTGTGTCCTCAGTTGTCAATCAAATGCTCTTCTCTTCTAAGCATTAAGCAATATAATTATGCATAATTAAAACAATGATGAACATGGAAACTGAAATTAAAAGATCATCTTTGTGAAAGTTTGACTAACGTTTATGATTTTTGTGTGGGTGTGTTTGTGTGTGTGTGTGCAAATGAACGAAATCTTTTTGACATTTCTGCTGTAAGAATGACATTCTAGATAGTTGTGGGTACAATTTGACTTTTCTCATGTACTATCATTTTACTAAAGAAATATCGCTTGTGGCCTATAGACCACAGGCAGGCGCGCCGCCAGGGATTTTGGGCCCCATGAAAAAATTTGACATTGGGCCCCATCACCGAAGACCACAAGAACCCTATGCTACTGCTGTAACATGTCCAGGATCCAAACCACAGAAGTCAGTCAGGTTACATAAAATTAAAAGGTAGGGCAACTTAGCATGAATAGGAACACAAGACTGCGCAATAATACAATCTAACCATTCCTGTTTGACATATGTTTTTTTTTTTTTTTTTTGTTCAAAGAGTCTGCGCATCATGTTGCATTAATATTAATAACCATGCCATTTTACAATTACCACTGGCCCTTGCTTAGCCTGATTAACCAAGAAGCCTTCCTGCTTGCAAAGTCACTGATCAAGTCTTTGAAGTCCAGCTTTCTAGCCACCTGACTTTCAATGGATAACATGGCAAGACTGCAGCGTCTACCCTGTGACATGTGTAACAGTCGACCTAAGGTAATTGTGCCTTTAAAACTGTCTCTAAGTTTACACGTCTCACCTTTTATGTGTGTGTGCTTACCTTTTTTCCTCTTTTTTGTTCGTTGTCCTGATGAGGCGGGACATGCATTTTTTGGTCAGATTCCCTTTTATTTATTATTGGGTCTTTGTGTGTGTGTGTGTGATAGTGAGGGTCCTGATTCAAATAAATGGCTGTTTGGACAATCTATTTTCGCCAGTTTTTTTCCTCCTCCATAACCTGCCATTGACACGGACCTGAACCGTTACACACGGTGGACCTCAAATAGTTTTTTTTTTTTTTTTGTTGTTTTTTTCTTTGTTTTTAACAGTTTTAGTAAGTTTTAACTTACTGAAAGCTCTCTCAACTCCAGAAACAGTAACAGGCAATACGCAAAAAATATGCACACCTCTCCTAATATGCTCTGCAGTTGCAGCCCATGCAAGCATTAATTGTTTAATGTTTTAAAAGCTACCTCAACAAATTGCCCCTTGTAGGACCAAAATTCAGTAATCAACAAAATATTTGATTTCAAGGTTTTATTTGAGTAATCTCTGTGAAATTAACACAGACTCAATCACTCAATGCTTCAACATGCCCAGCATCCCAAAAAGACTAGGCTATAGCCTGTTTTTGATTCAGATAATTACCATTATGTGAAAAAAGAAAAGATGTTTGACAGGAAGAAAATAGCCTTGTCATCTTGAATTAGTACAGATAAAGAGAGAAATAAGAGACAAAAACATTCACGCAGCCTCACTCACCTGGTGGGGGCTCATGTGGTTGGAGGGGGTTGTGGGGAGACATTGCACCTGGTGACATAGTTGGAGTCTGGTAGGAAGGGTGGGGAAACCCATTTGGTTTAATTAGCAAATATTAATGATTTTTTAGGGTTGGGAGGGCCCCCTGTCAGTCATGGGCCCTTAGAATCTTCCTAGCTTCTCCCCCCTTTATGGCGCCCATGACCGCAGGATAAGAACCCCTACCATGCATCATGGAATGCCATCACCAGACTGCATCATCTCTGATTGTGTTTACCTTGTCTAAAAGCTTAGTAACTCTTTCCAAACTTGCCTTTTGTAAGATTGTACCTAATAGGACTTAGCGGCGTTTTGTTGTGTTGAAAGTTTTTGACAGTTTTCACAGCACTCAATGTCTGGACAATCATTTCCTCCCCCTTAATCAGTTTTTAGCTCATATCTTGAGATACATTTGCATCACAGCCTCAATTTTATCAGAAATAACAACAGTGAATAGGTTTGAGGTTGGATGGTAATAAGTTCTGGATTACCTACCACAAACAATGCCCTTAACAGATGGGCGTCAGGAAATACCAGCTGGGAAGGCACTGGAGTGAGGAAGAGGCTTGTCGTATTGTAGGAGAGGGCGAAATAAAGCCCACTTCATTGGAGTTTTGTTTTGTGGAGGAACAGCGTTGTCCTCTGAGAGGGACCAACCTGTGGCTGCTGTCACAGAGCAGCAGGTGCCGTGAGGATGGAAGCAGCCTGTGTTGTGCCCACACAAGGTCAACGACGCTTAGTTTGATCCAATGCATGATTCATCACAAAGGCTGGCTCGACCAAGGACAATGACAAAAAACTTTTTGTATGTTACCTTAAAGTGCCTCCTTATTTTGTACCTGGATGCTGACAGTTTGGGCAGGAGGCAGAGTCAGAAGCTGCAACCGATCTGGTTTTACAGATACCAGACTTAGGCACTGACAGAGCAAAGATGTCTAAAGAAAAGTTCAATTCACCAGATTCCACAGCCTGAACCAGAGTCAGCCCTAACAGATGGCATAAACATTTTACAGATTTATTTTTTTAGATGGCTATAAAGCATAAAATAAAATAATGGCATACCATCTTTGTAGAAAAGTTGAACAGTATGTTTCCTTGAACTGAAACAATGTATTCTTGAGTCACCCTAAGGCGCACAAATAAACCGCAGCTCCCCTAGTGATTCAATTATTAGTTCAAAGTGGGTAAAACTCCTTTTTTTATAACAATCCTGCAGCTTGTTTTCAGATTTGTAAAGTTGAAGACCCCGCTCTGTCACCGCTGTGAATCATCTCGTATCTGACAGTAAAATCTTTCCTTTATACGCCTTATTGTACCGCTCCCTCTTAGTCTTTTTGGTGACATTGAAAATTGACGGGGAGAGGTGGGGGAATGTTTAGAACTTATATACTGTATATATTGTGATCCAATTATCCTCATCCTGTTGATAATTAAAAATGCATCTGTTTGATATGTGCTTTACCATGACACAAACAGCCAGAGGCATAAACACAGAACAAAAAAAAAGTACCAGCCACACAGAATCCAAAGGTCCTTTTGATTTAGGTGGCTAATTAATCTCAATAAACAATCATTAAAATAAATGCCACAGGCGATTAAAAACCCAAAAGGAAAAGCTTGTGTTGCAAACACAAAGCATGGAAGCACAGCCTTGTTCTGATGCGTTGCTGCTTTGTTTTTGGTGCCAGTGTACACCTGCAAGATAAACCAGAATTATGACTAAATGTATCTTTAAGAAACACTTAAATGTTTCTTTGTACTGTTTTTTTCAGGGACTCAGAGGGTCCTCCACTATGATCCAGGTTTTTTTTTTGCTTGTTTGTTTCTTGTTTGAGGGGTCAGACTTTGGGTTTATGTAACAAGCTTAGAAACAGTTTTGATTCTAACAGAGTGAAAGTGAAAGGATCTGAAAGTTCATAATTAAAAGAGCAGACTAATCACGGCTTTTTGGGAAGAGTATAACGAAGAAGGGTGCAACAGGTCACCGAGTTCTTAAAAAACGGCAAAATTCTTGTATTGATGCATTCCTTCATCTGTAACCAAACCTAACAGGTGGTTCCTTGACCCCTTCTCAACACAGATAGTATTCTATTCAAGAATTATTGTGCAAAAAAACATGCAGTCTCCTCGGTGGAGCTCGTCCATCCAATCCAGAGTGCATTAATGTCAAAAGAAGCAGTACGACATAATGAGCTTATTCTATTTTTTGGTCTCAGGAGGTACATTTCTGCAATTCTGCTGTTTAGTTTGATAATTTATGTACTTTTTGGTTAAAATCCAGCTGGACCACGAGCAGCACAACAAATATAATGAAGACAGAAACAAGCCAAAACACGTTTGTTCACAGCAAGGAGGAGAGTGGCGGATACATCTACAGTTTTGTACCTGGGAGA
Organism: Pao palembangensis; assembly: GCA_015343265.1. Classification (NCBI taxonomy): domain Eukaryota; kingdom Metazoa; phylum Chordata; class Actinopteri; order Tetraodontiformes; family Tetraodontidae; genus Pao; species Pao palembangensis. The sequence goes on along the minus strand of CM027085.1, from coordinate 5,584,253 downwards.
TGCTGAGCACACCTACAAGCTTTTGGCCACCGACCAGCTGTGTGTGTACACATACAGGTATGTTCATGTCTCTGCATGTGTGTAATCAGGTTCCCAGCATGCATTGACCAAACTAGAGTAGACTGCTGCCCAAGGTGCAGAGCTGACTGTGGCTATGCAGACATGGTGTTTAGACCTCTTTAAAACTTTCAGCTAAAGTGCATCTTAGTGTGTACATTTTGCAGGCAAGTGAAACATAGTAGTGACGTGAGCCGTCTGAGCTTTCCTAGATTCTGCAACTTATAACAGCAGTGTTTTGATTCGGCTCGAAGGGCATCGGGCCAGTACGCGGCAGCAGCAGTTCAGCAAACAAGCAGTAAAGAGCAAAGATGCCATGACTGTACTCAGACATTCAAGGACACATTTACACCTCGGAGTGACAGTGCTGCTGCGGTAATGCACTGCCGCTGCGGTAATGCACGCAGAGCTCCAACATACTTCCTAAGTGAAGCAGCTCCTCAGTATCAAACTCTGTAATTCTTACAACATGTCCTGAATACATTATCCATGATGCCTCCCCCTCAGGTAGACATATTCTAAATTCCGTACATCTTGCCCAGATTAACAATGTGTGAGATTTGAACTGCACCCTTTGGGTTCAGTTTGATCGCCTCAGCTGGCGATATAATCCACCTATATGGAACAATTAAGGTGCAGGCTTTGCAGACATAAATTTAGCACTCCTGTTTACACTTGGAGGTGTTTGGTCAAAAGTTTTAGACAATCTCTGTGATGTAGTGTAGTCGATGAACAAACTAGTTGCTCACGTTTGGTTCTGGATCGGTGGACAGCTGGTAGGCTGGCCTAAAAAAAAGGAAAAAAGAACAAAGTTGGCACACATGAACCTTTTTCTTTATGAAATGAAAACCAAAGCAGAATAGTAAACACTCACTTAAAGTCTAAAATTACAGAGAATACCAGTAAAGGCTATACAATACATCTTATTAAAATCATATCCAGACTGCTTGCTGGTATGTGAGATGCCGTATTTACTACACAGCTGTAACTAATTAATTATCAGTGTTAGCAGCTTTCCCACATTTTCTCCTGTGGTTTCATGGTGGATACCGTTTGCAACAATTGACTTCCATTTTTTAGAGTGTGGAAGTCCCTGCTCAGGCATAAAATAAGATTTTCCCATCATCACCGCCTTCAGAGGTTGTTTTAGATTTATGGATGGAGAAACATTCACAGTGAATGTTGGAAACAAAACTGTTGGAAACAAAACCCAATATAAATACTGTGTGAAAACACACAGTAGAACTTTGTGAAAAGAACAAAGAAATGCCAGTTATTATCCAGGCACATAGCAACAGATTGACATCATTTTTATTATTGCTTTTAAATTCCTTTCAACAAGTGACTGCACCTGTGTACTTTACAAGTGGATTTAACTAACCCATATCCTTGGAAAGCGCATTCTGTTTCCCCATGGTGTGTTGATCTTTGTTGCTGCTGCCGCGATGTTGCAGGTGATGATATTAGCTTTTTTAACAAGTAGAACATTGAAGTCATTATTTGCCTTATAAAAAAAGACATTTAAAAGAGAGGGGAGAACAGAGAACAGAGCACATTCCAGTTTTAGCAATGGAGGCAATGAGAGACTGTACTGGGTCACTGGGTTTTCAAAAAGAGATAAGATGATGCAGTTCTCTGTTTACAGAAAGACTGTTTAAACTATGACCTCAAAAAAATATTAAACTCCTGGAAACATCCCTTTCTCCCACTGGTAGCCACCCCAGTAGGTGTTCCAACAATCTTAAAAAGGGGGGAGGTTATGAAGAGGTATTCAGTTTTTACAATGTGTGTTTGGCAGGATGCTGCTAAATCTCTTTTTTTTTTAAAATGCAAAACACCTTGAAGGGAATAAATCAAACATCAAACTTTAGTACATAGCATTGTGGAAACAACGGCAAACTGGAAGAAAGTGCGAAGGTTTAATTGTTGTGAATTTGAGGTAGTAAGGTCATAATCTTCTGAGATGGATTGAGGCTAAGTCATACACCGGCCCCTTGGCATCCTCCAGGCTAAAGAACAATAAACTCTGGCTCATTATGACCATCCATGGGTAAAAATACAGGTTTTTTACCCAAATAAATAACACAATATGAAACTAACATGTAAGTCATTGTTGAAAATTAGCAAATGTAAAAAAGCAGAACAGATGACATTGTAGCATTCATTTCTTGAGGTGTGCTCAGGGCGATGCTGCTGCTTTTATTTCTCAGCAGCGTGCGTGAAGTCTTCCCTTTCACACCGATGCACTCTGCGGCACATTCAACAAGGTGTGGACTCCCTGACAAGATTGCTGATCCCTCACGTTATCTCCACAATTCAAGTTTGCGGGAAAACGTCCAAGCTAAAACCTCCCTGACAAATCAGATACGGGACTCATTTATGTAACTCTCGCCATCAAATGCTCCATATCAACTGACAACATACCCACCCACTCATGTTACAATGCACCACCTACCCGAGCCATCTGATAGCAGGTTAAGTCTTGAAGGATGGGTATCAACTCAATTTGCAATCGATTTCTCTGGTAATTAGGCATAATTAAATTTTGCCCACAACACCACCTCCCTCTTTTCCATCTCGTTCTTGTTTTTTCGAAACCCAGAGGAAATCAACAAGGCATTGCCTGTAGAATATGTAATTTATTCCAATACGTGTTCCCCTGATCAACAGACTGGCAGAGCATCACTCCCTTTTTTCAGGGTAGGGAAAAATTCCTGCGGACACCCTGCAGCTTTCATAGCTTCATAGAACACGTGTTGTGTGAGCTGTCTGCAGCACGTGTTTAAACTGCATTTGAACTCGACAACATGGCAACAACCTTGGATGGTTAGCAAGAAAAAAACTGTAAATTAACTTTTTTCCCCCCCTCGGGGTTTTTGAAATATTATCATTTTAATAAACTGTAATGTCAGATTTTCAGGAAGAACCAGTGTTTCAGTGTTCACTGAAAAGTTATGTTTAAAATTGTTACAGAAAAGCAATCATAGAAATAAAAAGATCTTTTGTCGATGCTGTTGGGGTGTCCTAATTCCCAGTATGTTGGTGGTCATTCAAAGCACTTGCATTGTTTGTGTTTGAGGCCAAGTTCATTATTATCACAATGGATTGAAATTACCTGCCTGCCTGGGGGTCTCACTGGAAACCATGCATGTAGTTAATTCAGCATTACTCTAATTCCTGTTTTTTTTTTTCTTACACTTCTTTCCTCAAGATTTTGCACTCAAAATCAACAATTTCAAAAGGTGAAATTTTCATAAGAGTGCAACAGAGCCCCTCTTTTATCACTTTGTTTCGATCCAGCCTTTTTCTTTTCCTTTTTATGATCAGCAAAACATGAATCATCATGCTATGTTTATTGCACAAGAAGAATGTTTAATTTGTGCCCATTATTAAGATTCAAATAAACCTGGCCTTTAAACACTTTATGCCTAAAGATATCTAGATTACATCACTAAGTGAATATAGTAAATAAAAACAGCAATAAAACATAGCCCGCTCAGCTGAGGTCATTGTATTAAATTGTTATTTTGACCTATATCAAAGGTTTTAAGTATACTTAAAAACATTATTGTGGAACATTGAGAGCCAGTACACTTGCAAAGCTTATTGGCAGTGGGAGTATCCATCTGAGCTCAGCAGCCATTTGCTCTTCACCATACACCAATCTTCTCCGTCATGATCAAGACTGTGTGAAACTCAGGCTCTCTCTTTTTACTTTGGTGCCTTTTCCTAAAAAACAGCCACATTAAAACAAACAGGCAAATCTGAGGATTTCGATTCATTGGTGTGTGCACTGATCCCACTTGCCTAACAGCTCTGCCTGCTTTATAAAGCTCTTATACGTCAGCTCAGAGTGATTACTATGTCTGATCTGTTGCTGTGAGACGAGAGTGATACAAATTAGGAAAATAATTTGCATACCATCTCAATCAAATATTCAGGCACCTATCTGCTAGGATTTCTGAAATAGACCAGAATATAATCAGGATGGTCTGCTCTGCTCTGTGTTCCCTCATTGCACCTCTATTATTAAGGACCAAGGTATGGGAGCCTATGGTTAAGGACATCATGGCTCTCACAGCTAGAGGTGTGACAAATGACCTATCAGCAGGGGCACTAAAATACATGTTGGCCAATGGCTCCAACACCAAGATCATACAATTTAAAAATCATATATTTAATATGGAATTACATAGTACACATCTAGATGTCAAATTGTTGTGGAATAAAACTGAAAATCTCAACTAGACTATAAACACTTACTAGCTGTAAACACTTAATTCTGTTTTGCAGCCAATCATCTTTAGCCTCAATTGACCTCTACCGGGTACTACAAAGTAAAAATCCCAACATGCATCTCACACTCGTGATGGGAGTAATCAATACTATATAATGTAGTTCAATATAACGGGACTGCTTGGACCAGGTTTATTAGTGCTAGCAGTTATACCTGCAACATTCCCCCAATTCTTTATTATTGTGTAATTTGTTGTCAAAAAGCATATATTTTACTTACCTTTTAATTCTATATTTAGACTCAGCCACATAACATTTACATTTTAATGCAGTATGATGGGATTAGAACTAAGCTTGATTTGCAAAAAATTACAGTTCGACTATTTTTTTTTACATCATGGTCTTTGTTTTTTTACCCCCTTCCAGCATCAGTGAAGTGCATGGAAACAAAAAATGGTTCCCCTGTAGCTGAGCTGGTAAAGCTGAAATAGGTAGCGCTGGAAGAGGTGCAAAAGTACACTGGAAAGGCAAGACCAAATTGTTGTATTACCCTATTTTTTTAACAAGAAAACACCAGTGTGGCTACGAAGTATACATGCAGATGTCAGGAATGGATAGCTGAGCTTAGTTAAAGTATTGATGTCATGCATTATCTCATTTTGGCACGATTTCAGGTACTCCTTTCCTTTTGTGGGAAAACAAAACCCAACCCACCTTTTAGAGAGTTACAAGATGTAAATTAGGTTATAAATGAGTTATCTACATTCTGTCAAGTATTTATCTCATCCATCCGCCACATGCAGCACAAAGGATACATTAATAATTTAAAGTAATTAATTTTAAATTTGCTAACAGTAGGACCTAATCTTCATACCAAAACATTGCTTCCAGCTTACAGCTAACATTTTATTAACTAATTTTTGCTAAATTACCTTGTAAAGTCTTGGTTCAGCTACACTTGGTTGTTTGTAATATGAACAGCTGACCAACAAAATATCGGAAGCCAACTTGTGCTGCAATTGTAGACCCAAAATCCTGGCCACCAGGTGCCCACTAATGGGAGCCTTCTCTAGCCCTATTACAGAGTCTCTGGAATCCTTGAGGCAGGGCTCAATAATCCCTGATTTTCCCCTTCACTTGGGTTTTTTTGAACCTCTCTTCATTGTGTGGCAGTTAAGAGAGGAGCATGTGCTCAGAGTATCTTCAGGTCATTTCCCTGGGGTGGTGTTTTAGACCCAGGGAGACAGGCCCAGAGTGAAGGGATTACATTTTATATCCAGTGTCTCCCAGAAGAGTTGAAGGAGGTAGCTGTGGTCTGAGCTTCCCTGCTGTAACTGCTGTCCCCGCAATACACATCCAGGTCACTCATATAAAGTCAGTATTTGTTGTGCATCACAATAACCAATACCGTAACATTGTAAAAGGACCTGTGACATAACACCATGAGGTTACCATGGTCCATGAGGATGGTAGATATCCCCAGATGGATGAAAAGAAGAGAAAACAAATTCTGTGCTGTAACTGTAAGTCAACAGTGCTATAAACTGAACACTGATGGCTTCATCATGTATATGCCACAGCAGTTTCACAATACCTTTATTTAATGCACCCACAAGTTAACAATGACAATGACGCAATGAAGCACGAGGACCAGCGATGTTTGTAAACAGTTTTTTGACCTTAGAGAGAAAGGTTACTACCTGAAATCCCCTGTTATGGTGCATTCAGCAGTATGCAGTGAAGCAGTGCAGCAGTAGGTGACTTCCTCTTGTCCTTGCTTTGATGATCCTCCTTGACAATGGCCATGTTCCCTGCAGGAGTGCAAGCTGAGAGATGATTGGCCTGGCATCACCAGTAGCTTCACCCTAGAAGCCCTCAAAAAGCAGCTCGCCATGAAAGAGAGCTTCTGAGTGTATAAAGCATCTAGAGCCATGTTTTTTCTTGCACATTTTTATTAACATGGATGTGTTGGTGAGACCTGCTCTCCTCAAGAGGCAAGCCTGCCAGTGATGTAGGATCAACTTTAATGAAATAAACGTTGACGAAACTGAATTAAATCAAGATTAATCCCGTTGTGTCACAATTGCAGGGCTTTAAAAAAAAAACAAAAAAAAAAACTCATTGATAAGTTACATTTGATGATTTCTATATTTGAAAGCAGCATATTTAAACGTCTCTAACAACAGCATGTAATTCGTCAGTATTGAGAGGTGGAGTGTACAGCAACTGTGTAGTTAAATTATACAATCAACCTGATGTGACAGACTTTTCCTTTCCTCCATCAGGTGTGGTGTCAATCACAACTAAATACTTTGTCCTCAAAAAGAAAAAATATTATGCACAAATATGTGTTTTATTATTATTATTATTATTATTATTATTATTATTATTATTATTATTATTATTATGATTTGAATGTATTCATGTTGTTAGTCATTCCACTCTCCTGCTTGCTTTGATTTCCACTTGGTGCCTCTGTCTACCTCTAATTTCACAGTGGGCAGTTTATAAGATATAGATCTTGTTAATTCTGGCATCTAAACATCTTTCCAGCAACTGTTTGTATATACTGTATGTTTGAAATCGTTTTCCAGCCCTTTGCTTTTGTGGAGTTTTTTCTTCCTCTGTATGTGGTAATTATCGAGAGCAAAAGAAAAGCAAGACAAAGCAACCACAGTTGTACAATTAGTTCCATATATGTCTGTGTAGATTCTCACTCATCCAGGTCATAGTTATCCAAAGTTAGATCTCTCTGTGTGCAACTGGACTATAAGGTTTCCTTGAAAATGTTTCGCCCTCTCTCCAGAAGGCTTCTTCAGTTCTGGAGAAGTTCAGTTACTTCCATATATACAGAAGAATTCTCCTTTGGTTTTTTGTCTGATTGCGGAAAGATTACTGCGGCCACAAAATGGTCTGTAGTTGCAATTAATCCGGAGCATTACTGTGGTGGTAGAGGAAAACCTCACAGAATTACAACATACTGGGTAAATTAGAGATTTAATTTTAGGAAGCCTCAGTTAGAGAATGCTAGGCATACATTTGAAAGTTGTTTGCTTGTGACTTTTTAAGTTTTTCAGGACTTTAAAAGTTTTCTTTTACATTTAATAGTACTTTTAAGTCCCTCGGTTCTCAGTAAACAAAGGTAGAATGTTATTCAATTGGCCAGTTACAAAATAAATAAGATATATGTCAAAGTTCCTCAGTCGTGGAGTTTGCTCACATTGTTGCTGTTAAAATATCAAACATTTGAGGTTGTCTTGATTCTGATACCTGGGTTGCTGCCACTTTTATTTAGGTTTGTTCTTTTTCTGGTCATGACACATTGCTACATGTCATCTACATTAAAACAGCTGTTCATGATAATGTAGCATCAATACTTTTTTCACAGAATGACAAGGTCTCTAGTACTAATGTGTGGTCTGGGGTTTCATCTACCAACACGGCAAATTGATGCTGGAGGTAATACTGCACACTGTATAGCTAATGTAAGGGCTAAAGAAAGATGAAAACCATATGGACATTTTTTCACTACATTATACATACTGTAGGTACCTTCATATCATTTCATTTCAGTTGGAAAGTTGACAGTCACAGCCGTGGTAATTGTTTGAGTACTAATGAGAAATAGTGACAGATCTGCTCTAGAACGATGAGAACGTGTCAAAAATCCATCCAGTATGATAAACAACAATAAACTTGAAACATCTGTACGTGACTGACAACTTGAAAGATAAAAGTCATGCTGACATGCAAAAGTGTATCGGCCGCTGATGCTTAACGAATTCCAGATCTTTTCCATGTACAATTTATGTAGACCTGCTTGACAGTGTGACAAAAGACTGTTTTAAAGTAACAATAAAAAGTGTCCTTGGAAAAACGGGAGATTTTCCACTTGTCACATAAAGCATATCATGTTGCTGCATATTCCACTCTCATAAACAGTATGGATACATTTACAGGCCTGCTACTTGGGCCATCTCTCACATCAGTGTATCAGCGCTCATCTAGTTACTGTAGCTCATTATCTCCAACTACTAATGTATGTTGATTGAAATATGATAGTCATCTGAGATTGAATTTGCAACAAGGTCACAGCAGCAGTCTTCCAACAAATTAGTATCACTATCTTTTAAACATCCCCAGATATCACTCTAAAGTCCAATTTTCATCTACTCAGGTGCTTGTCTGGTTAAAAAAAAAATGCCTGTGCAAACAGGTGTATTATGTCTTATAGGCTGTCATGTTCAAATATTGATCTGGACATTGATTTCTAAATGCAAAAGCATTCATCTGTCATTTCTAATGGACACTGAACTTTCTCCAGCTGCATTTAGTATTAATATATGCACATTTCCATTCCTCTTTTGCAAAGTATGTAATAGAAAGAGTCTCACTTTTTGCTATTTTACCAGTGACAAAGAGTAGCTCTACTGGTAAAAGAATAAAATAAAACTTTAAATATTTATCAAACTCAAGGAAGTGGCGCGGACGTACAATGCTCCCAGCCAAAAGGATATAAAGAGAAAGTCATGGGGTAAAATGTGACGCGTAAAAATGGGTTAAAGGGTTTCTTTTAAATCTATTCTTCAGTCTCAATATGATGCTTTTGGAACATGGACTCAGACAATACAAGACATTTGGTCACAGATACAAGAACAATTCCTAAATTGACATCATCACTTGATCTTACATGAAAATAACTGACATTGTCCCTGTCATGCAAACTTTTTTTCAACATAAATACTGTGGTTCCATCCTCAGTAAAAACATACCTGTTGGGCTGAGTGTACAAGTGTATAGTTTGCGTTCTTTGCAGAATGTGTCCTAGCCTCTTACTGTGACCACTGAGATTGGCCACAGCATCTCCTGTGACCTTTGTTAGGAATACATGGCTTTTGGGTTAAGTACAGGTCTTTACTGTCTGTATTCTCAACACTTATCAACAGATCAGGAACTCTGGACATTTACCAGCTCCTCAGACACATGCCATTAAAATCCAATCCTTCCTTGGCAGAAGCAGGGAAATCCTAATAGCTAAACTGGATCTCATCGTCATGTCAACATAAAAAATAATAAATAAGAGGAAACCGAGTCCTTTCTGCCTTTTTAATTGATAACATCAAGTCTAAAGCAGAGAGTGTTTTACAGCAATTCTACAAAACAAGAGGTAAAAACATGTCCAATTAAGTAGTGTGTGTATTAAATACTCAACAAATGCTTCAAAACCTCATGACACACACCCATTTCCAATATCTTAGAAATCATGTTGGAAAATTAATAAAACAGTCTTGTGTCTTCATCAGTTGTGTCAGTAATATTCACAAGTCTGGCAATTATATAGTCATTTTTTCTTGTTAATCCATATAAAAATTGTAAAATAAATAAATAAATAAATAAATATAATTTTACTGATATTTTAGGCACTCCACATTAAACCGGTGTGTTCAGTGCTGCCTTGGCAGTGAAACAACAAAAGGCAGATTAAAACTAACAGCTCTTTTAGTGATTTAGGCTGGTTTTGAAGGTTTCCTTCATAGCAGCCACACTTGCAGGCACCCAAATGAGGCAGGAGGAAGCTGTTGGAAGCACATCTCACGCATGCACCCTCATACAAATGTGGCCAGATCGGCGCGCCAAGCTGGCGCTAGCGCAGCCATACAAAAGAGATTTACATTAGAGCATCCACAGCTAGACTGATACCGTCAGGGCTGTGTGGGTGCATGAAGATGGTAGCTTCTGTTTTCAAAGTCAAATCCTGAATTCAACATCTTATGATAAGGAATGTATTGGCAGTGTTTCAGAATTTTTAAGGTTGAAATGACTTATTCAAATGTCAGTCACCACTAAAAGCTTGAGCTCTATTTAAGAAGGTCAAAAGAAAGTATTTTGAAAACTTTTATCATTGCGTTGAAGGCAAACGTGACGTGTCAGAAATGGAAAGGTTATAACCCATCTCACTTTCTGACTTGTTTCTTTACTCACAAGTAGAATTTAGACTGAATAATATGACAAAAACTCAGTGGATTTATTGAATCATTAGTGCTGCTGTTTCTGTTTGGACAGAATTTTCTAACGTAATTTTCTAATGTCTGATTTGACCACTGGGTGGTACGTATCTTTCTGAAGGAAAAAGAGTGTCAGTATCGTCAAATGGACAAAATCAACATAATGTTTACAGATTTAACGCAACGATACTGAGAGGTACTATATCGAGGAATTTTGGCATTCTCCGTTTTCTTTTTCAAATAAAGCAAGGCACAATTGCGTTGAATTTATCTAAGGGGCCTATTCTTTTGAGCGCACGGGACAGCTGGCGACGTAATGACCCGCCTGTCCACAGTACAGGCAGGCCCCCACGCTGCGGTGTCTACGCCTCTCCTCGGCGGTCAGGTGCGCGTGACCCAGCTGCATCGTCTCCGCGTCACGGGAATCCCACGCGGCGGGTGGAGAGTGCTATTGGCCGCGTCGGCGAGCTTCCTCCCGATGCGGCCAGTCGAGGGAATCGTGGGGAGACGAACCGGAAGCTCGTACCACCCGGCCTCCTCCGCCAGCGTACTAAACTCGATCGCATACTCTGCCACAGAGCGCGACCCTTGCTGGATTGAAAACAAACGGTCCAACGCGCTCCCCAGACAGTTCGGCCGGTCAAAAATGCACTCAAACCGTTTTACGTCGAACTGGGTGCGCGCACTGGATGCCTGTGCCCAGGCTAATGCCTTTCCCTGCCATAATCCGTTGACGTAATTTATCTTTGCCGCGTCAGAAAAGAACACGAGCGGGCACTGAGAGAACATGAGCCGGCACTGTAGCAAAAACCCCCGGCACTTCTCGAGGTCCCTGTCGAACAGCTCGGGATCGCAGGCGTAAGATTCACGGGGAGACGGGGGCTCGCCGGCAGTCGGAGGCGACGGGGACTCTGGCCGCGTTACCGGTTCATGGATGGCTTGGGTGAGACCCGCAACGACTCACAACCAGCCTCTCAAGTATCTTAGAGATGAATGGGAGGTTGCATCCAGTCTATAGTTTACAAAGATGCCTGGGTCAAGTGAAGGTTTTTTTTAAGTAAAGGTCTGATAACAGCAGTTTTAAACACCTGAGTTACATAACCGGTTGTCAAAGATTGATCTGATCTAATACTGAGGCCCCGACCAGAGGAAAGACATCCTTGAAAAGCTTAGTTGGGATGGGGTCCAGGAGACGTGGTTGGTTTAGCTCTATTAATGTTAGAGGTCAGCTCATGGAGGTCTATGGGCAGGAAGCTGTCCAGAAGTGGATCAGGACTAGATGGGGTTACTAACAATGGCAGCTCATCAGCTGTCATGGAGAGACCTTGATCGATCTTTTCTCTAATGTTAGTGATTTTATTGGTGAAGAAACTCAGTCTTCACTGCTAAGAACTGCAGGAATAGAAGGCTCAACGGAGCTGTGACTCTTTGTCAACCTGGCTATGGTGTTAAACAGAAAACACAGGTTGTTCTTGTTTACGTCTATTAATGATGTGTAGTAAGCTATTCTGGCTTTACGTAGGGCCTTCTTATATGTCAATAAACTGTCTTTCCAAGCGCTTTGGGAATCAGCTGATCTGGATGAATACCACTTCCTCTCATCCGTCTTGATGCCTATTTAAGGGTTCGGATATTTGCTTTATACCACGGAGTCAGTCTTCTATGGTGTGTGAACCTCTTGTTCAGTGGGGCAACCGAATCTAAAACTATATGCAGTGTGGCTGCAATTCAGAACAGAACAGAATAGAACAGAACAGAAGAGATAGAATAGAAGAGATTATAGAAGAGATAATAGAAGAGATTTAGACCGAAGAGATTGTATATTCAACAAACCACATCTAACTATTTGTTGTTTCTTATTCACTGGTGTGTATTTTTATAAGGTTATTTTTATTAACACCTCTTGACTTATTTACTAGATGAACTGTGGGAGGTCGAGGTACTGACACTACTTCTATTGTATTATTAAACTTAGTGTTACTGTTAGCATTTATAATCTCATTGTTATTTTTATTGGAAGGCGACAGTCTTATGGAAGCAGCAGAGAAGTGTGTAAGACAGCGACTCTGCCTCCTGGCCTCGACCCTGGGTTGTCAGAGGGTTGGTTGTCTAATAAACTTTGCTATAAGAGCTGCACCACCCCGGGTGGGATGAATGCGGTCTCTGCTAATAAGGCCAGGTTTTCCCCAAAATGTCTCCCAATTGTCTATGAAGGCCACGTTATTTTCTGGACACCACCGTGACAACCAGCGACGGAGCAATGACATGCGGCTAAACATGTCATCACTGATCAGATTCGGGAGGGGACGACTCTAGATTAATTTTAGTGATCTCCAACTGACGCAGCCAGGCGTCATTAATGCCGACGTGAATTATAATCTTACTGTATTTGCGTTTATCTCTCGCCGGGTGCTTTAAGTTACCCTCTATGTCGCCCGCTCTGGCCCCTGGGATACATTTAACTATCGTCTCTGGTGTCGGCTTCACATATTGCAGAACAGAGTTGCCAATAACCAGGGTCAGTTTCTCAGTGGGTGTGTCATTGAGTGGGAAAAAGCAGTTAGCGACATGAAGCAGTTGGTGTTGAAACACGGGCCTTTGTTTCGGGCTACACTTCCTTCGAACCGCCACCCAACCACCCTGACTACCCGGCTGCTCAGGGGCTGCGGGGGAACAGCTAACGGCAGCTAAACTGGGCCGGTCCGCACAGGCTAACTGCTGCTGGCTAGCTGCAGAGGCTACAATGCTATCTTGTGTGCGGAGCTGAGCCTCAAGCTCGCTAAGCCTCGCCTCCACAGCTATAAATAAGCTACACTTTCTACACGCTTGACTCTCACTAAAGTAGGCAGAGGAGTAGTTAAACATTTCACACACTTTGCAGAAGATCGGCGAAGGAGAATCAATGGGAGAGGGAGTGGAGTTAGCCATGCTAACAGTGAGCTCAGGTGTCCGGAGCAAAAGAGACAGAGCGAAGTATAGAACCCAGAGGATCATGCACTTACTAAAATTTCACCAAGGTGCTTGTGTACTTTGTCAAAAACAGGATCGGTACAAACCTAACATAAAATAATCAACAACAGCAAACACCAGAAGAAGTGAACGAGCAGGACGGTGCAGAAACAGGAAGTGACGTGATCTGTTACCATGTGACACGATTATAATTACAACACTACAGACTTATGTAGGCAGACAAGTCTGGATGACTAAGATGGTTATTTTCACAAAATGATGACATTGACTGGCTCTGACAGCTGGCATTCACAGAGCTCGGATACATTTGCATTGAATTCTTCCAATGACTTATCCCTCCTAACCTTCACCCTTAGCCCCTTCTGTAGCGCGTGCTAATTCCTAAATGTGAAATGACATACAGACTCTAACTTTTGTCCTATTTGGCATCTAGATGCAGAATCATTTTGGAACAGTAACATTAATCTGTTTTGCAGAGATGCTTTTGCAGTCTAATTGTGGAAAAAATAAATAAATAAGTCATGTACGTATGTTTTATTTCTGACCTAATTCTACGCACTGACTAATTCAGGAAGGCATCGTCTCTCAGAGCTGGCAAGGACCGCCTAAGCAATATCTGCTGATGAATTTTTGAAGATTGTCTAACGGGGAAACGATATTATCCTTCTTTAGAAGGACGCCTACCTTGTATCGTGACAGGAAATCATCCATTGGATTAAGAGAGGAAAAAGATCTGGACTGAATTGACCAGCATTAGTCTTTTACGGCAAGAAGATTCCGGGCTTGTTTTTCCATCACTGGTGTCAGTGGATGGACAGAAGCAGGAGTCATTTGCCTGATTTCTGATATATGATTTAAACATCTTCAGTGTGTCAACCTCGTTTTTTTTCTGGAACTGGTTTATCACGGACAAAGAAATGCAAAACTCAATGTAAAATTACCTCCTGATCCTTGAGTTGTGGTTATTATGTGTTTCAACCTCAGTCAGAAATAAGTTGGACATGATCTGATCTAATATGCAGACCAGTCCACTGTACCGATACTGATGGATTTAAGAAAGAAAAAAAAAACTGTTCTTTTTTTCATCTTATCCTCACAGATAGACTGTGATTTTTAAAACCACTATGCTAATGACATCAGAGGTTTGGGGGTAAAAACTGTTTAAAGTGACTGATTGTATTTCTGTTGTTTAAAGAATGGGATAAAAAGTGATGCTGAGACGGTCGCTGAGGAGACGCAAGGAGAAAAATAATTGCACATCTCACAGATATTCCAGAGAAGATAAATGTCACACATTTGCAGAGGTTGTGTTATATTTTCTACACTAAAGACGGTAATAGAGTCTGCTCGCACATTTACTTCTGAACTTCTCACACTGGAGTGCTGAAGTATCTGATTTTATTATATTTCATAGAAACTGTAAGAAATATAGTTGCATTAAAATCAATCAATCTGTTTGAGGTATTATTGTATTATAGTCAGAGCTGCCACCTATCTACTGCTTAAGGTCGCACTGTAAAATAAAACTGAAATCATTCTAATGGGCTTAAAACCAAAAAGACACAAAATTGCAGAATACTTACAATCCTTCTCACTCTGTTCTTCAGAATTTGTTTGAAATCTAGGTGTCACCATTGATGCTGATCTTAGCTTCACTTCACATCTTGGCTTCACTGCCATATTAATAGAGTTACAAAATCCTCCTTCTTCCATTTTGGAAACATCTCAAAAATCCAAAGCTTCCTCTCAGATTCTGACTCTGAGAAATTGGTCCATGTTAGACTACTGCAATAGTTTGTTCACTGGTATTTCCCAGAAATCAATCATACATCTACACCTCACCCTGAACACTCCTGCACACATTCTGACAAGACATCTTAGGTTGTCATCCAGTGGTCTCCTTGGCATCCACCGAATTAACACAGAGTCAGGTGAAGCTGCATTTAGTTACTATGCGCCCCCAGAAATAGAATTCCCTCCCTCACAATATCAGACATGCTCCAAACCTCAGGACCTTCGAAACATTTCTCTCCACCCTTTCTGTTCCATAGCCCATCCTCCAGTCAACAATGTTCAATGTTGTCTGTGTTTGGAAATAACTGTACACAACATTGTCTTATTTCTTCTTGTATTTGTGTATTTATGATGTAAAGAACATTGAGCACATTTGACAGAATAAATGTTTTAAAGTTCTTCTACCGTATGGAAAATATTGGTGTGGATTTCATGTGATAGATTTTTCTTTTGGAGTTCATTGTGCAATCCTTCACTGGTGTCAACTTCCATTGACCTGGACAACCTCAGAATATGACCCTATAATTAACATAAGAAAATACTTTAAGCAATCATATGCGGACAATAAAACATGCATTTTAAAATATATTGAATGTTAAACCAAGAATTCTTTAGATTTCGGTTTACCTCTTTGTAGCTGGACTTAAATGTCAGCACCTCCTGTACGAATGGTCAGAAACCTTCCTTCGAGAGCGTGATTCATGTTTTCCTCAGTCACACGCTGCTCCCGAGTGAGTCACGCTCCAGCGCAAATGTGGGTGAGGACACAATGATTTTAATCTCCTCATTGATTCCAGCACCAACCTGCCTGTCGTGCAAAAGTGTGCTTCTTAAAGGGGCAGCAATATGGCAATTGTTTGTTTCCGCATCCACGGAGAGAGGGGATAAACACATCCCTGGAATGGCTCCATCATGGCAGATGGGGCGGGGGGGGAATTCCAGCATAAGATTTAATCATTGTAAAGTTGTACATGTAATTTACCCTTTTAATCCCTGCGTCTTGGTTTCCACTGCCATGACGACAGGGAGGCATGTCTTTAAAGTGGACCCTGCTGATCATCCTCATTCCTGAAGCAGAAGACAGAAATTGCAGCCGCCCACTAAGGCAGCCTGTTGCCACACACTCAGAACTGTGAAGCTTTTGAATTAAGCCATCTGGTGGCAAGTTCACCGCCTTGTTTCTGCATTACATATCTTTTATTTGGCCAGTATGATGAGCTAATTTTAACGCCCCTGAGATGAAATCTTGAATTCTCACACCTTCTGTTTTGATAAATCAATCTTATGCTGGATTTAATATCTTTCTGTTAGATTAATATGACCGTGCTTTAATTGCTTGAATTGCATGATTAGCTTGTAATGAAACAGTGGGGGTTCTAAGAGTAAGCAGATGAATGGCAGATGTGAATGAAAATGAAAGCGCTTCTGGAAACCTGACACCTCAACTTGCATATAACCTGGAAAAGTCATGAGGAAGGACCCCATGATTGACTGCATATTTCCTTTGACTTTGAGAAAGATGGTGCCAGAAAGTCTTTTCTTTAATGTTTGTGTTTTATTTGTTTGTTTTTTGTTTTTTTCAAAAGACCTTTCCACCGCTGCACAGCAAATCGACTGCTGACATGACATATGTGCTTGTCTGCTGAACCGTGCTCCCCATGCGCCCGCCCTCCCGCGTTCCGGTGGGCTTTCTGGCAGCCACGTGCTGAATCCTAATGTCCTTGCCCATCACCCTGCACTAATCCCCGAGCCTCCCAAGTTGAGATAAATCCAAATGAAATGATTGACTCGCTTGATTGATGAGGATGATGAAACTCTTGTCATCATTTACTTGGTTGTCATTATAACTAACTTCACTTACCAAGAAAAAAAAAAAAAATAGTACTTAAATAATTCCGATGATAGACTGCAGATCTGAAGTGCTCATCTGTGGACATATTTTTTCAAAAGACAGAAAAAGAACACATTAATATTACATTTAGGTATTTGATTGACACTTTTATCCAGATCAAATTCCACATTCTTCCAGAGTTGGAAGATATGAGGACTTTTAATCCCCCCCCCGCCAAGTTTTGAGGGCATGAAATGAAGTTATAATGAAGGATTGCAGTGAAAGACTTTCCCATGGCTTTATAAAGACAAAACTCTGCAGCCTTTTAATGCATCATACAACACAAATTACTACTAGAAATCAAATTTATTTCTTTAACAATAGTTATAATTAGAGGAATAATGAAATAACCGATTGCAAGAATTAGGTTTATATACTTTCTGCTTATGCTTATGAGGAGAAAAACAATATAAAGAGCAAGTAGAAAGCGCAGCACCTTCTACGGAAATAAAAATTATGAGGTTATATAATGGTAGAATTAATGTCGGTGTCCACTTTGATCCACTTTTTATCCATGAGCTTGATTTTTCAGCAGCAGGACAACTTCTGGTGTGGGACCTAAGCTGTGCTGTGCGTGTAAACAGGCATATATATATATATATATATATACTCAGAATTCTGGATCATTTCGACTGCCCCTGGAAGATGATGTTCTATGAACAGAACTGGATTTATTGGACTAGATCCGCAAATATAATCAGATTCTAAATTCTTCCTTCCTGCATGTGTGAAACCGCAAGGTATTTGTATTTCAGTGTTATCCTGTGAGAGACAGCTGAGTGGCTAAAAGTAAAAAAAAAAAAAAAAAAGAAAAGTCATTGTTGCCGTAGCAGCAGACTAGTTTAATTATTCAAAAATGCAAGTGATTTGACAGCTTGGAGGCATATAAATATAAGCCAACAGTACATGTGTCGTTTCATGTTGAAGAACTCTGTATGAAGGCTGTATGAGTTGTTTATATTGCTGTGTTTGCAATACTGTTAGCATAATAAATGAATGGAAATTCCCATCATGTTAGCACTGAACCTGACTGACTGTCAAGAGCTATGGCATATGACTTATTCAGAACACATGTGCCATGTGCTGTGTTCTGAAAAGTTGTTTCTGAAAGTTTTGTGCACAGTTTTGGATAAGTTTTTGGATATTCTTTTTCTTCTTCAGCGTTTCATGAGAAAACAGGATGCATATTTATACTAACATGCATCCAAAAGAACTCATCCAGTCTGCTGTAGAAAAAGACAGTAATGGACTCAGTCCTGAAGCTAACAGGTATTGATTCGCGTCGCAACGTACCACCACTGTTATTGCGTCTGAAGGGTCTCGGACATGATGCGTTTTTAGGCACATATTGTGGACATTTAAAATTGAAGCCTATCACTGAGCTCTGTATCTAGGGTCCTTATTTCTATTTCTGTGATACTTTATTTGCCCTTTCTGTCAATGCATTTTGAAAGAAACTGGAAATACACTGATTACAATAATTATAGATGACACATTTATCCCAGTTGCTCCGTGTCTTAATAAAACTTTGTAGTATTTAATTAAAGGGACTGATCAAACCTTAAAAGGAAGAACTGCGCTCTAAACTGCATTCTTCTTCCTTTTTATCTGCACACAATACATACTGAGTGGCCTTTTGCACAGAAACAACATAATGATATGATGTAAGGAGCTTTGAATGCTGACAAACACACATAATTGCACTTGTACACTCCAAATCATAGCTCTACTCAAAAGTATGCTCATCAAACGGCGCTTTAGATTTATCTTTAAAGCTTTTGCGTGATTTTTTTTTTTTTTTTTCATCATGATTAGCTGCTTGTCTGCATCTTTTATTGTTTGATGAGACAAACAGATTTGGCTGTCTTTATTATTAGCTTTTACAATAACGTAAAGTTGAACTTTATTCAAAAAAAAAGTACCTGCACAGGAAAAAAAGAGTGAGTATTTATGGAAAACATCTATTTTCTTCCCCTCTGGTTATTTTTTTTCCTTTTAGAAAAACCTTTGGACAAATCAAGTGGCAATACTGTCAGGAAGCAACTTGGTGCTGCATGAGGGGTTGTCATCACCCACGGAAGGTGAGAACTTGAGGATATTTACATAACCCCAGTTTTCTGAGTAATATGAGTGAAATGTCTCACTATGGGATTCACGCCCTCTAGTGTCCGCCCTCAGAAGCATTAATCTCATTTCGCCAATCATAATTGGCTGGTGAACGTATTCGTCCGCGGCAGGTGGGACCACTTGCTATAAATGCCACACGTGGATGTCACTACCTCATTCACGATAAGCACCTCTTCTCGCCCGCCCAGGCAAGAAACGTTGTCTGGTGAGACATCTCACTCATATTACTCAGAGAACCGGAGTTATGTAAATAACCTCATAATACTCACTCGATGTCTCACTATGGGAAATCGTAGCTTTCGCATTGCCAGACAAGCTCACCATGCGTCCACCAACCAACAGGTAAACCCCCCCACTCGTTAAGGGCAACAGAAATGCCTGTGCCACGCATGGCGTGGAGACGTCCAGCATATAAAACCAGACGAAAGAGCGGCGAGGACCAGCCTGCGGCTGCACATTTCCTGAAGGTCCACTCCCCTGAACAAAGCCCACAATGTATCTAAGCCCGGGGTGGAATGTGCACGCAACCCCTCAGGAGGCTGCAGACCGAGTAGGCTAAAGCAATTGCCTGAACCAACCAGTGGGAGAGGTGTTGCTTTGTAACAGGTTTACCCCTGGGAGGACCGGCCCAGGAATTGAACATCTGATCGCTCCTCCTGAGGCTTGCCGTCCTGTCTACATACGTGCAAACCACCCACACCGGACAGAGCACGTAAGACCATCACTCCTCTGACGAAGCAGAGAAAGCTGCGAGGTCAATGGGAGAACACGAGCCCACCACTTTGGGCACAAAAGCCAGATTAGGCTTCAAAATCATCCTCGCATCTCCAGAGAAAAACTGCACGCATGACGGGTACATCAACAGCTCATGACGGGTGCATAACTGACACACTTTGCCGAGGCCAAAGCCAGCAGCAACACAGCCTTAGGGGACACGAACTTCAGCCCAGGAGCAGCTCGAAAGGAGGGCCCTTAAGCCTCTCCAGAACTACAGCCATATCACATGGAGGGACGAACGATCTGGACACAGCGAGAAGCTTGCGAGCACCCTTCATAAAACGGCAGATCAGTGGATGCTGGCTCGCCGTCCTCCCATCAAACCCAACATGACAGGCAGCGATGGCTGCCAGATGGACCTTAATTGTAGAAAAAGCTTTCCACTTATCAATTAGGTCCTGCAGGAAAGATAATATCACCCCCACCGAGCACTGGAAAGGGATGTGTCCCTCGCGAGCACACCATTCCTTGAACACTTTCCACTTACAATCATATAAAGACCTAGTAGAGGACGCCCAAGTGTTCTGTATGGTAAAAATCACCCGCGGCGAGAGCCCCCCAGCTGACAGGTTCAGCTGCTCAGGGGCCAAGCCCACAGTAACAGGTGCTCTGGGTGCAGGTGAAAGATCGACCCTGCCACCTGTGACAGAAGATCCCACCACGGCTCGGCTCGCAGCAGTTGGAAAATCTCTGCCAGCCAATGCATCACAGGCCAGTGCGGAGCATCCAGTATTGCCGGGTGCAAGACGTGGCCAGATGAAGCGGCCGGCGTAGATGCCGGCTTCACATGCTTCGGGATTCGAAACTGCAGGGGCTGGGAAGCTGCAGGCGTGAAGGCCTTGTGTTGTGCCGGCTGTGAAGGAGCTGGCGGTTTACGCGGAAGACAGAGCTGAAGTGCCTCGTTGTCCCTCTTTTTCGCCTTGCAGCGGCGTTGCATGGAGGCAAGCGCCGGGCCAAAGGTCCCATCAGGGACGATTGGCATGTCTAAAATCTCATCCTTTTCCCTGCGAGGTTTAACCACCATGCGTGTTCCTGTAGCACCAGAGTCCCCAACGTCTTCCCCATGGCCTGGACGGCACAACACTGGACCACGGCATGCCTGGTATGATGTGAGCAGGAAGAGCACATTGAGTGCTCTAGCGTTCAGCGCCGCCGCTTTGTAGACCCTCTCGGTCAGCACCGACTGGAAGCGGTCCACTTTGGAAGGGAAGGCCGTGCTGTGAAAGGACAGCGCAAACTGCTTGGGGTGCAGGTGGTCAGCCACGTACGGCTCCATTGGAGGCATCCGGAAGAGATCCAGGCTTTCCATCGCCTCGCAGTTGAGGGATGCAGCACTGGGAATAGCGTTTTCTGCCGATGTAAGGGCGGTCCTTCCAGCAGCGGGACCGGGAGGGGCTGCTTCGCCACTCTTCTGGCCAGCAGGAATGTTTTCCCCTCATACGGACACTTGGTGGTCTCGACTACGGCGGCGGGCCAGGGAACGTCCAGCCAGGCAGCCACGCGTTTGTACACACCAGCATAACCAGGGTGGACAGGGGAGGGGCTGGTCTGCCGTTCTCGTCGGTAGGCGAAGCAGCGGGACCTGCGAGCTGTACAGCCCTGGCTGGCGTGACAAAGATGTCGACCTCGTTGTCCTCTTCCGAGATGAGGAAGTCAGACGCGATGTCTTCGTCTTCGCAACACTCGAGGTCGAGGATGTTCTCCTCTATCGGGGGGGTTCATGGCCAGGTCGAGCTAGGGCCCCAACTGGTGGTCGCTGACGGGGCTGTCACAGCTGTGTCCCCCCATCCCTTCTCCTCTTTGACACCTGTAGTGGCGCAGGGGAGGCAGGAATCCCTACCAGACAGACTTGGTGTGCTAGTCGTCTGCAGAGACTCTTTATGGTGAAGACTAAGCATAGTTGACACGAGCGGTAGTTGACTACGGCCTGGCGGGCATGTTCCACCTTGAGGCAGTTAGAGCAGAGTTCATGTGGGTCCCTACTGGAAATAAGGTTCCCACAACGGCATAAACGTGGCTCAGAATCTCCGTGTCCCTTGGTGCGGGAATTCTTCTCTGCCATCTTTGTGCGTGGAGTGCGATGAAATGGCGAGCTAAGTAGTGTGACACGTGGAGCAGGGTGTGGCCACGCTGCTGTTCATGTGCACGGACCATGGCGGGGGCCCAGGCATGGCGCTCGACAGGCTATGGCGTAGCGAGGAACGCGGAAACACTTTTTGACCGGCGAGCGAGCGCCCGTCGAGCAAGCTTATTTGGCTCTGTCTGTGGACAGTTTGAATGAGGTGGTGAAGTCCGTGTGTGGCATTTATAGCAGGTGATCCTACCTGCCACGGACGAATACGTTCACCAGTTAATTATGATTGGCGTAATGAGATTAATGCTTCTGAGGGCTGACTCTAGAGAGCGTGCATCCCATAATGAGACATTGAGCAAGTATTATGAAAGAACCAGTGATTGTTTTTCAATTTTCTTTTTTCCATAGTGAAATAAAAGTGTTGCACGCCACACACCTTAAGAAGCCATTAAAAGTTCAAAACATTAAGGGAAAAAAACTCTTTAAGTACCTGCTTGAAGACATTTTTCTCCATTTAAATCATACAGACCTCAGTATGCCTCATATATGATAAATTACAGTAATGTGCATGGATCCCTGAAGGAAACAGGATAGTTTTGTGACCTCACAGTGCAACTGCAACTTCACAAACTAACCCTGAAATGCTGGTCCTCACATTCCTCAGGGGACGAGGTCACATCTGACAGCGCTAATTTACATCCAATAAGGCAAGAACATTTTGAGTCAGTGATGTGCAAAGAAAAAATATCTGTTCTGAATATGAGATGCTCATTTTTTGGGCTGTGACTGGCAAGACCGCGCGCTGTTTTGCCCTCAGGGGGATGCTAAAACTAGCAATCTAAAAATTACACCATTAGAATTTACATCAAGTCCGTGTAAACTTTTTTTTTTCAACTGGGAATACAAATGGGCACAAAAATTACCATTTTCACGTACTTTCATGCCTCTATTATAAAATTAATGTATTGTAGCAGAACATCTCGGACATCTCCCCTGGATCTTCTGTGCTATCTTTATGACTGTTTCAGATGACACAACGCCAGCAGGAGGAGGTGCGCCTCCTAGCACCAAAACTCTTAGCATCAATAGAAGAATTTACTAATGGACATTTTGTTGGTTTTCATAATCCAGAAGGCTTCTTCAGTTCTAAACTTGCTGGAGGCACAGCTTGAAAATGTAGCCCTTGTGGACCATTGGCATGTTAATGACCCGGGTGGTCACCTGAGAGTTGTTGGCAGGGTCGTTCACCTAGTTTAAGTTTGGGTGCTTGCTATTTGTCTGTTGAGTCACAAGGTAATGAGTCACCAGGTCTCGTCAAACGGTATGAACGTCTGGATTGTTGATGAAGAGAGTGGAGGACTGCATTGTATGTGGGTGATAGAAAGTGCCTTAGTCCACCACCCCTGTTTAAAGATGGTTTTTCCAACTTGACGTGGATGGCTTCCTTGACCCCTCTCAAACCTCTTCTCTGGCTAGTACACGTACTTGACTATCCTCAAAGGAGTGTCCACTTTCTTTTAGGTGTAGGTATACTGCTGAGCCCTGTCCTGAAGAGGTGGCACGTCTGTGTTGGGCCATTCGTTTATGGAAGGGCTGTTTTGTTTCCCCAATGTACACTTATTTGCATTCCTCCTGACACTGTACAGCATAGACAACATTGCTTTGTTTGTGTCTTGGTGTCTTGTCCTTTGGGTGTACCAGTTTCTGTTTGTGTTGGTGGGTTTGAACTGTACTGGAATGTCATGTTTTTGGAGGATTCTCCTGAATTTTTCTGAAACTCCAGACAGGTAGGGTATAGAAATGCTGTTTTTTTCTCTCCTCTTCTTTGCTGGGGTCTCGTTTTTTGGAGGTCTTTGTGAAGGTCCAGTCTGGGTAACCACATGTTTTGAGTGCTGTTTTAAGATGTTCCCGTTCTTTCTTCTTCCCTTGGGTTGTGGTGGGTACTTCATTGGCCTTGTGTTGTAGGGTTTTTATAACACCCAGCTTGTGTTCCAGTGGGTGGTGTGAGTCAATATCTGGTTGGTTCTGGGTGCTGAAGCGCAAATTTAGGTTTATCAGATTTGAATAATCCAAAGTGTCTCACCGCCATCCATTTATTACGTTTCTATTATAATTACCGTTAAGTTCCATACACGTTTAATCTTATTCATTCATATAATCATTTATTGGTGTGAAATAAATTGTCATTTTTAGTCAGTGGTTTCCCATTTGTTGATTGGAATATAGATGTGGCAATCAATGTCTCAGAACTGGTGCCTTCAGTTAGAGATTGATTAAACTTTATTACGTAATTTGTGGAATTAAGAAAGCCACCTATTAGTTCCACAAATCCATATAAGATCGAAGCTTCACGCAAAAGTATGCATAAACTGCTTTGTTTTTGAGGTACTGGTTTTGACAGGATAATGCCTAAATGTAACTCTGTCTCCATCAGTTTCCCCTCTTGGTCTGTAGCAGACAATTTACTCTGCAACATAACAAAAACAACAAAAAAAAAAAAAACATAAAAGCATTTTAAGACAAGAAAATACAACAGCGGCAAAAAAAAGCTGACCTGAATGGAAGTGGCGTTTTTCACGCAGTCTATCTGCATCCTCCACCTGCTCTGATGTGCTGACTCACTGCGTGAGCAGTCAGACATGCTCTCTGAGTGTCTGATCACAAAGTGCATCTGTAATGAACAGCATCCCGAACTTCTCCCCTGTGCCCAGATACTGTAGTCTCGAGACTTTATTTAGCTAAAACTTCCAACTTCGGCGTTTTGCGGCATACGCTGAAGTTGTCTATGTGATCCTCATTTAAATGCATGCGCACATACACATGAGCCCTGCTTGCAAGTTAAACTCATGACCGTTTTATAAATACGGCCTGCTATGTCTCGACAAAGGCAAAGCAGAGCGTCAGGCTGTAAACTTTTCTTGACAACAGTCAGGAAACTGATTGTGCTGCAGCAGCGCTGTGTTTTGAAAACACCGCTCAAACTAAACTCCTCTGTGTGTCTCTATGTTGTTTATTTCTGTTTTTTCATGTGAATGATGAATTTCTTATTCCAGGCAGCTACAATAACAACTCAACCACGTGAAGGCAAAATACAAATTTACCATGAGATTTCTGCTCATATGTCACAAACATGCATGTGTGCATCTTTAGTGGTGCTAATGGTGCACAGTAACTCCTGCAATCATCAGTGAATGTTCTCCTTTCACCATCCTTCAATGTTCTCTCAGCGCCTTGCCAGTTAAGCTGCAGAAGGTCTGTGATAAATTTAGTGGAAACGGGCATCCAAGCCGACACCGAAAACATCCCAAACTTCTGATTTCTTTGACTAATGCAGCAGGGATTTGACATCCTCCATCGAGAGTGCAGCGCTGAATATATTGAAGAAAAATCAAATTATGCAACCATTTTTGTGGGAGTTAAAAGCCTTTCACTGCCTGGTTCAGCTGAACCTGTAAAATTGGACTGAAAGTGTTGCTTTTAATGGGCGTATATTACAGATATGATTTGTAGGATTGTGGCTTTTGCATGGTTGAATCGTTTGTTCTAAAATGAGAATAATGATTGTTTTTTACAGTGTCAAGTTATTGCTGGAAGGCATTACTAACCAGACAACTAAAAGTGTATTTGGGCACCAGGTATCTCTCACTTTTATTGACAGATATTGTTTATTTATATATCAATATTGTTATGAACACTGTCACATTTGTTTCTAAGCAAATTCTAGATGTCTCCTCTTTTGCCTCGGAAGACTTACTTTTGGAATTCTGTGGGATTCTGTTCTGCAGCCTATGAAGATATTTTTTACTTTTAAATGACAGCCACAATTTTTTAAAAAGAATGTTGATAAGACTGTTCTTAAAAAGAACAGTGTGATCTGATGCAACCTTTAGCTTGTAGCTGGCATTTTGGCTCTGATCCTAACCTGACCAACAATTGGAGCAAGCAAACGTGTTGAGAGCGTGTTAAATTGTTCCCAGTACGTCTGACAACTTCGGTAAACACTGTTTTAGTGAACCCGATTAGGGCTGCGATTCTGTCACACGTCTCATAATGCCACCCTTGCCAACTTGCAGATAACCACGAGTTCATTCAAAATGAAAACTATGACAGCTGCTGTCATTATAAATTCATTGGGAGTCAATTAATTCAGTGACTCAATTAGCGGAATGAACATGACATGTGATATCTTCTTAATTACTTGCCGAGGTTGTATGTCCTCGCGCCATGTGGTCCTGCTGTCTGTGAGGCCAGCCATCATACAGAGGAAGCGTCGGTGGTCCAGCCCCAGTTACTGGATCACTGTATGAGCCATGCCTCACAGAGGAGCTGTAATGTGCCACGGCCACTTGCTGGCAGCCACCTCACCCCACAGACTGAAACCTTGACCTCACAGTGCCTCCCTTAAGGGTTCCCCCTCCCCCATCACCTCAGTACTCTCTATTCCCAGTACCATCCTGCCTAACTATTCCAAATTTTATTTTTTCCCTGCTCAGCTGAGCTGTCCCACTTATTGAGTCCACTGAATCTCTTTTTCCTTGCATGTCTCTCTCCCACAGTGATCCTCCTCTTGATAATATTATAAAATTATTGAACACTTTTATGCTTGAATCACATTTTTTACTTACTGCAAAAAGAGAACATGACTAAAATAAGATGTCAACAACTCAAGAAGGTCCGTACTCCATCAATGATATGATCAGGACACAAGGCTAAACAAGCACAGAGAACAAACTGGATGTGTAATCTTGATGCATCGTATTGTGATCTGGTGAAATGAGCTCTTCTTATTCTGGGGATTCCCGGGGGTTCGGACACAGTTATCTTGCTCCGGTGACATCATTTAGAGTCTGATTCTTGGCAGTCAACTAGCAGAGGCACGATACAGTTAACAAACAAAACCAAACCTAGCTCAAAGCAAATGTCTTGAACTGACTTTTAAAGCTATGGTTTGAAGGATTGGGCTTTTTTTCTTTAGTCGCTAGACTGTGGTCTGTATGTAGGTTTTGTCCATTAGTAAATCTGATAAAAACTATTCAAATCATCCATCCATCCATCCATTTTCTTCCGCTTATCCAGTTCAGGTTGCGGGGGCAGCAGCCTTCTCCCCAGCTACTTTGTCCAGCTCTTCCGGGGGGATCCCGAGGCATTCCCAGGCCAGCCGAGAGATATAGTCTCTCCAGCGCATCCTGGGTCTTCCCGGGGGACTCCCACCGGAGGGATGTGCCCTGAACACCTCACCAGGGAGGCGTCTGGGAGGCATCCTGACTAGGTGCCCGTGCCACTTCATCTGGCTCTTCTCAGCACGGAGGAGCAGAGGCTCTACTCTGAGCTCCTCCATGATGACAGAGCTTCTCACCCTTTCTCTAAGGGAGAGCCCAGTCACCGTACGGAGGAAGCTCATATCGGCCGCTTGTACCCGTGATCTTGTTCTTTCGGTCACTACCCAAAGCTCATGACTATAGGTGAAGGTAGGAACGAAGATCAACCGATAAATTGAGAGCTTCACCTTTCAGCTCAGCTCATTCTTCACCACAACAGATCATTGCAGATTCTGCATTACTGCAGACACTGCACTGATCCACTTGTCGACCTCCCGATCTATTCTTCCCTCACTCGTGAACAAGACTCCGAGGTACAAATCATACATGTAAAACAAAAAGAGACAAAATAGGATGTTGAGTGATGGGACCTAATGTGATTAAAATTAGCCTGTGGGTGGTGTCTCTGTTGTGAAAACCACTTGTAAGAAGTCAATAATTTCATCTATCCATTCCGTCCGTGTCTGGAAAAATGTCACTCGCATCTTGTGATGCCAGAATCTTTATGAAAATTTTCTGGAGCTTTTTAAGCAAAATGGAGGACATCGCAGAGATGAAATCAAAATTGTGTATTTGTTGCAATCAAAAAACTATCAGAAAATCACTTCACTCAACAATATGTGAGGGAGCTCCAGTTAGCCACAATTCTCACAAGAGAGGTGAAGAATTTGATGATAATGTCAACAACCTTCAGTTGACGTCGTGACTAGCTTGCTTGAGCACAGCAGCCTTTCAGTGAAAAGATGGCATCTTTACCTATTATCAGTCCTCCACACCCCCCAGCGAATAGACATACACATATTCAGAGACAGTAGCACAGTTAGGATTACACACTTATTACATGCAGGAAGAATAGTTGTAAGGGCCCGAGGCTCCAAGGATCACCACCAACACGGAGGAAGCAATTACTTCAACTGGCTGTCACATCATTCTGTTTAGAAAACACTCGGTTAGAGCTATGAGCTGCATACTAATCAATACATGATCAGATATGTGCTTGGGAGAGCTCCACATAAGTTCAAATTAGGGGTAGCATGTTCCCACATTAAATTAGCACCTGTAGCGATGTTGCACAGCCTCTGCACAGCCTGAGCTACCTTCATTGTGTTTCAATTTAATTAATACCTGCCGCAATAACCTGACTGTATTTGTCTAATCACTATTTTTATTAGTTATATTTAATTTACTCATCGCCACACCATTACATTTGTTCCTGGGAGCACACATGTTGTGTAATTAAAGTGCACCATTGGCATGCAGCAATGAAAAATTTGTGATTCTCAGATTTGATTGGGGGTGTGGGGCAGGATTCTGAGTGAATATATGCGTCATTCCTAAACAGAAGAGTGCCTTAGCCTAAGTGCTTGCAGTAGTTTAGCGATAAACTATGGCAAAAAAATATGTACGTGGAGCAGACACCCACTTAAGACCAAAGTTTTGTGTTGAAAAAGTTGGTATTGATATTTGCTCTTACAGATGTCTGGAAATGTCCTTGAATCAGTCAAAACTGTGCTCACTGCTGATTAAAACATGGCTAAAAGTTTCTGTGAGTCAAGTGTGAAATCTTTGTAAAAAAGTAAACTTCTCTGATGTGGTTGAATCCCAACAAACACCTCACCTTAACTTAGCATTGTTACAACAGCCAAACTTCAGACTGAATTCAATCTGCATGCTAAGTGACGCCCCTTGAATGCTGCTGATTTGTGCCTATTTTCCCGATTGCCGTTTGTTTTTTACTCCTTCCTCTGCAGCACGCACTTTCTGGCAGTCGGTCCCTGCACATTAACACTCACAAACAAACTCGATGACAGACAGCTACACTCGGGCGCACACAAACACACACTCAAAAAAAACAAGCTGCAGGAAAAGGCAGAGGCCGATCACATCATGCAAATCACTGTCGCCTGTCGAGTTGTGCACGGAATCCGAAAATACATGAAAAGACGGATTGAAAGGGGGGGCACAGGGAGGAAAAAGGCAAAAGACTTGGAAGCAGCGTCACTGTTTTTCAAAAGGTTTTTTTGTTGTTGACCTCCACTGATTACTCTCCACGCTTGCCTGGCAATGGCGATGGACCGTGTGACGTGCCATCGGACATTGCAAAGGTCATCAAGATAAGCATATGGCCTCGGGGACGTGTAGCCGCTTTTCTATGCGCATATCACCTTAAATCCCTCCGCCCCGTGTTTCCGTCTCTCAGTTGGTCGGCGGCTACAGGTTCCTAGCAAGGTGACACGACATCTTGTTGTTGACCATATGCCTCAACATCCGCAGAAAGCTGTTTTCCCTGTTAGACGAGCATTATGCTTGTGACCAAAGTGGCTGTTGACTTTTCTTGTTGTCAGCAACATCTCTCTTTATATGTGGATATCTGGGACACTAACTGGAAACAGAGTGGGATCAATTGGGGGAGAAATACTACCCCGGTAAACAGCAAATAAGCAGACTTTGTTTTAGGCCTAATTTCTACCCCTATTCCTGGAAAAAAAAAAATCCCATCATTTTAAGGTACTACTTTAAAAAATGCCATCTGGTCAGGACAAAAAAGCAATGATGCTTCGAAGGCTAATTTAACCAAAGTGTTGGCTTTGCTGTCTGGGAATTATTTCCACTGCCAAATGATTCCTCTTGCATTGCAGCACTCTCTCAGTAACTGATGGCCATTAACAAGCTTTTCTGAATGGTGCAGAGCTTAATGATATCTGCCATCACAGCCACTGTTCCTACAGGTGGAGGTTTTGGAGGAGTACTCTGTGTTTCTGAATCGCTCACTTTCAGGGTGGCAAATTGTTTATGTTGTTGGAATAAAGACCTTGTTTTCATTCCCCAGATAGAAGAAAATACTGTATTCATGTCAAAATGCATCTGACTTCAGTGGTGTCTAAATGGTTCCATCTGTGCGTTTGATACACTTTTTGATAAGTGTTGTCATTTCCATCAGTTTCTCCAAGACAAAATAAAGAGGAAAATATTAGATTCTCACAGTGGAATGGAATAGGGCAACATAAAAATGATTATGGAATGATTTGTCAGGATCTTATCCTGGTTTGACTGAGCCAATGCAATTTTTAACTACCATCCAGGGAACTAATATTGTGTTCTTACTTTAAACTTAAATGTGACCTTGTAAATGCTGAAGAACAAAAAAAAGGATTTCCCTGATTTTTTTTATTATTAAGCACAATAAAAACAAGTTAATCTCTTTCCCCCTCCTGCTCCATTATTGCTGATATCATGCATTTTAGCCCCAGGGCACACCCGTCTGGCCAACAGGCCTACCGCTAAAAGACACGAGCTATATTTAGACAGTCTCTACTCACCAATGTGCACACACCAAGGACCGTCTCCTTCAGGTGCGTACACACCTTGCGATGTGATATGAATCCAGTGCAGAGATTTCACACACACCGCTGTGGGGACCTGCAGAGTGGGTTGAGTACTAGAAGCGACATTGTTTATTTATTTATTTTTTTCTTTTATGTGTTATCTCTTTAGCTACACACATGTAGCTTTTGGCAGGATGTTGCTGATGCTCCGAATCAACCCAGAGGCACTTGGGAGAGGGAGAAACTTGGATCGTACCTCATCACAGGACTCCACCAGATGCGAGAGTTGTTTAGCCACCGAGCATGAAATTTTGTCTGCAAGGAGATGATATATAATTTTGCTCTTACAGCTGGGGGGAAATGGGAAGATAGAGATACTGAGAAAGGGGAATGGGTATAGATTTATTCCCCCACCCGTGCCAACAAATTCCTGAACACTTTCCACAGTTTGATTATTTTTTCTTTCTGCTACTACATTGACACGATAATGTGGAGGACTGCCGAAATGAGAACATTGAAGAGCGCTCTTGGTGTGGATGGAAGTTCGGAGCAATGGTCCATGCTGATGCTGTCATTTGCATGACTGTCCAAAATCAGAGTAGGAGGGCCACGGATTTCTTTCAGGAAAGTTGTGGCTAACTTCCACTGTAAGGTGTTACTTACAGTCCAATATTAGGGACTATAAGTGTACAATTTGAGGATTATAGCTCCTATATCAGCAAAAAATTGTTCGTCTGAAATAAAAATATGGGAGTGGCCACATCTGACACTGAACGAGAATTTTGCGAATGAATCCAAACTGACTGCTTGTGAACAGAAAACAGCGCCTTTGCATCGACTGACGTGTTTGACGTCTGTCTGCGAAAGGTACTTTTCAAGCACCACGACCCCCTTTCACATCTCTCCACTTTTCCGAGTCATTGATGTCTGCATTTTATTAAACAGTTCTCGCTGGGTATTAAATAAAGGCACTCTGAAGCAGATCACTGTTGACACATAAGCTTCACATCACACGTGTCATCTATTTGCCCTCTGGCTTCCCTAATTCACTCCTGTGTCACTCTAAATCACAAGTTTAGCTCTTCTGAAACCCCTTTCTGCCTTCTCCCCTTTGAACGGATGAGTGTGGCACAGCGCCTACATATAATTGACCTCGCAAAAGCTGGATTTAATGCCACAAAGACAGACGTGGAGTTACACTTCAAGGTGCTATCAATCTAAATCCTTGTCCCTAAACAATCAAGCGGTTTCTGCAAGCCCTAGTTTTCCCAAAAAAAAAAAAAAATACGCCAAATCTGCCCAGGTGGACTTTGTTAGAAATGTCAGCATTCACATTCCATCAGCACATTAATTAATTTGACTTTTTTATAGCCCCCAAACCTAATGTGACATCATGTCCAAAATCTGTAGATTTTCCTGTCAGTGGTGAGCTTTGTTAGTGTTGTTAACAGCAGAATCATCAGGAGCTATATGGTAACAGAGGTGTGTTTAAGCATTGCATTGCACATATTTTTTAAGTGTTTAATTATCTACAACACTCCAAAGAAATAAAACTGGAGGTATGGGCCCCAAACTTCCATGAGTCACATAAAAGAAAATATTAATCATTATTAATAATAATTCCCTCTTTTCCATTGTTGACATCCAATATTGATTAAACCAATTTCAATAATAATTCCCTCTTTTCCGTTGTTGACATCCAATATTGATTAAACCAATTTCAATAATAATTCCCTCTTTTCTGTTGTTGACATCCAATATTGATTAAAACAATTTCCTTGCATTGCTGGATTTTTATTTGTAAAATATATTAATACTTATGTATAGGAACATTTTTTTTTAATCTGCTACCATCTAAACCATTTAGAATTGATTTAACTTGCATAACTGTACATATGGGTTTATTTTATTCAATTTATAGCTTTTTTTTATATCCATTAGCTTTGAAATGTTACATGTTTGTCAGGTCCATTCAGTCCTGCGGTCTGAGTGTTGGCGTACATTTTTTTCTTTTTAGATTTTCCGCAGGAAACTTCTTTTCTGGGTTGATTTGCTCTGTACATCTTGATGCAGCTTCCATAAAAAACAAACTCCCACTGCTCCACTCCCAGTTGAAAGTCAGACAGAGTAGCATAGCCGCAAAGCATCCAACTGTGCCCATACAAAACTTGGGATAACTTTGGCACTTAAAGCTTCTTTGTGTTTCTGTACTTGTATTTTTTTTCTTTCATTTTACATCATTCAGATTTTGATGCGCAACACTTGAAAATTAACGGGCTTACAGATATTTGCCGGTCGATAAATAATTGACAGCATTAGGTTGAGAAGGAGTTTTTCCTTTGAAAAAGTAACAAGCAAACTTAAATAACCTCCAAACTTTGTTATTCTCCTTGTAATTGGCACTGGATTACTTCTTTCCAGAGTTGCTCTTTTTAATTTATTTATATATATTTTTTAAAAAACAAGAGGTGAGGTGAAAGTGACCTTACTCCTCCTGCGGTCAGGTTATGATCAGGGCTTTAGCAGGCCGCCCAGCAACTGAGATGCTGGATACACTGAGCGTTAGTTCCCACATTCTGGACAGATGTGCTGCAGTCTAATGATTGTAGAAATATCTGCTTGACAGACTGCCATGCCTGCACAGAACCAGTGAAGTTGACTGTCCCTTTATTTTGCACGGATGTCAGTGGGCGTTTCAGCACAAGGACAATTTGTTGCCTGACGCTGACTGGTAATAATGGGCAGAAATAGTGAACAGTGGGATGCCATCTTCAGTGGAAATAATGCAAAAAACAAAACAAACAAACAAAAAAAAAAAAGATCCACTTCACAAGCATTTTTCTGCATGTTCTGAGAAACCTGCAGGCTGACTTGACATCTAGGCAGAAATATATTATTTGCATCATTTATACATAATTACCATTTATTACAGTGGTTTCTGAGTCACCATGTGTCCCCCTAATGCATTCAGAAAACTATGAATTCTATTTATATTGTTTGTGAAGATGGCAAAATCTAAATCTTTCCACATGCATTGGAAATCAAAAAAAAATG
This sequence comes from Pao palembangensis, assembly GCA_015343265.1. Taxonomy (NCBI): domain Eukaryota; kingdom Metazoa; phylum Chordata; class Actinopteri; order Tetraodontiformes; family Tetraodontidae; genus Pao; species Pao palembangensis. The sequence goes on along the minus strand of CM027085.1, from coordinate 5,550,624 downwards.
AGGTTAAAGCAGCATGCAGCATACTCTCACTGTAGACCGTTTCTTTGAAATCTTCTTTTCCTGTGATCACAGTTTACTCCATAACTGATTTTTCAAAAACTCCAGTGTTGGTATAATTGTTTTAGATATATATTGCATTTTCCCTCAACCCTTCACCCATTATTTCTAGCGGTTCTCTTCCTGCTTTCACTCTTTCCTCTTCTGTAAAGATGCCTCTCTTATAACAAAATACATATTAGACTATACAGAAAACATTTATGTATCTATAAAGAAAGGGTGGCTAAATACCAGTATTTGTGCATGGCTTTACAACACTTGTGTAATGTTTTTATTGTCTTGACTATATGTTCCGCATCATCATCGACACAGTTAAATGGCACTAATGCACAGCAGTAAAGCACCATCCCGAGCCTGCTGAGCATGTTTTACTTTGAAAATTGACCCTTTCTCTCTCAATCATTCGGGCGTTTGACTTCTCGCCTTTCTCAATCTGCTCTGTGCAACTTGACTGCTGCATGTCTCAAAATAGACCAAAGAAAACCTTTTCCGTCAAGCAGAGCCATGAGTTTCTTCAAAAAAACTGTGGTACAGTCAGGAATAGACTGAGCTCGACTGGCTCCGGCGACCACGTCTCAGTTGGTTGGACACAGCAGGATTCACACTGTGCAGAAATAAGAAGAGTGCACATTGTTTACATAAATAATATGAATATAATATTGTGTTTTTTGTGGAGATGGGGAAATAAAATAGGAAAAAAAAAAAGAAAATTTTAGGCTGCCGAAATGAAATTTATTTGATTTGCTTGAGCAACCTTTAAGAATTTGCAACTCCCCCATTCTGCCAGTTTAATGACTGTTTCTGCAGTTGACTTTTTGCATCTTATCTGCCACCCGCCGGCCTCCTCTACAGGGTCACCTACTGAAAACTGCAGTATTTATAGCTGGTAATAACATATTACACACAATCTCCTGTTGTGTGCTGCATGTGTGAACAACACATATTGGATCCATTTTTAAAACTTTCTTTTCTTATACCTCCAAACACAAAGTCCTTAAAAGTTGTTCAATATTCACTGTGAAACCATGTTGACCTGAAAAGCCCTGAAAACATTTTCTGAGAGTTTTTTGATTTATTGTCAGCTAAAACTCCCTTGAATGTCTTCTTTTCCTTGTCCCATTTTCAAAATGTTTTTGATTATCTGGCAGGAAATCATATACAACCCCATTTCTAGGCAATTTTGCCTAATTAAATAAGACAGGGGAGCACACAGAATGACAGATGGGGCATTCCCATAGTGATCTTAATGAAGAAAGGGGGGAAGGGAAGAGAGAGCAACAGATTGCACCATCTGAAACACATTTAAGAGTCACCCTTGTTACGTTAACGGAAAACAGAATCAACAAATTGATTTAGAGTGAACAGACCTACCAAAGGCCAGTTCAAGTGGTCTTGTATTAAACAGCATTAAGAATTAGCACAATATGGCCTCTTTTTGAGTTGACAATATTCCATCCATCCATTCAACTTCCTCCGCTTATCCTTGGTCAGGTCGCGGGGGCAGCAGCCTAACCAGGGATGTCCAGACTTCCCTCTCCCCGGTCACTTCATCCAGCTCTTCCGGGGGGATCTCGAGGCGTTCCCAGGCCAGCCGAGAGACACAGTCTCTCCAGTGTGTCCTGGGTCTTCCCGGGGGCCTCCTGCCGGAGGGACGTGCCCTGAACACCTCACCTCACCAGTAGTGGCTCTACTCCGAGCTCCTCCCAGATGGCAGAGCTTCTCACCCTATCTCTAAGGGAGAGCCCAGCCACCCTGCGGAGAAAACTCATTTAGGCCGCTTGTACCCGCGATCTCGTTCTTTAGGTCACTACCCAAAGCTCATGACCATAGGTGAGGGTAGGAATTAAGACTGACCGGTAAATTGAGAGCTTCGCCTTTTTGGCTTAGCTCTCTCCGTATTACTGTAGACACCGCACCGATCCGCCTGTCGATCTCCCGCTCCATTCTTCCCTCACTCGTGAACAAGACCCTGAGGTACTTGAACTCCTCCACTTGGGGCAGGATCTCCTCTCCGACCCAGAGGAGGCACTCCACCTTTTTCCGGCTGAGAACCATGGCCTCAGATTTGGAGGTGCTGATTCTCATCCCGGCCGCTTCACATTCGGCTGCGAACCGATTCAGAGAGAGCTGGAGATCATGGGCCGATGGAGCCAACAGGACCACATCATCTGCAAAGAGCAGAGACCCGATCCTGAGGTCACCAAACCGGACCCCCTCAACACGGAGGCCTAGAAATTCTGTCCATAAAAGTTATGAACAGAATCAGTGACAAAGGGCAGCCCTGGTGGAGTCCAACCCTCACCGGAAACGAGTTCGACTTACTGCCAGCAATGCGGACCACGCTCTGACACCAGTCATACAGGGAGGGGACAGCCCTTATCAGGGTGCCCGACACCCCATACTCCTGGCGACCCCCCACAGGACTCCCCGAGGGACCGGTCGAATGCCTTCTCCAAATCCACAAGAGACATGGACTGGTTGGGCAAACTCCCACGCACCCTAAAGAAGCAGGCCAAGGGTATAGAGCTGGTCTACAGTTCGACATCCGGGACGAAAACCGCATTGTTCCTCCTGAATCTGAGGTTCGACTATTCGGCAGACACTCCTCTCCAGTACACCCGAATAGACCTTACCAGGGAGGCTGAGGAGTGTGATCCCCCTGTAGTTGGAGCACACCCTCCGGTCCCCCTTCTTAAAAATAGGGACCACCACCCCAGTCTGCCAATCCAGGGGCACTGCCCCCGATGTCCACGCGATGTTGCAGAGCCGCGTCAGCCATGACAGCCCCACAACATCCAGAGCCTTGAGGAACTCCGGGCGGATCTTATCCACACCCGGGGCCCTGCCACCAAGGAGTTTTTTGACCACCTCGGCAACCTCAGCCCTGGAGATAAGAGAACCCGCCTCCGAGTCCCCAGGCCCTGCTTCCTCACTAGAAGGCACATTGGTGGGATTGAGGAGGTCTTCAAAGTATTCCTTCCACCGATCCACAACGTCCCGAGTCAAGGTCAGCAGCATACCATCCCCACTGTACACAGTGTTGACTGCTCTACTTCCCCCTCCTCAGATGGTGGTCCAGAATCTTTTCAAAGCTGTCCGGAAGTCGTTCTCCATGGCCTCATTGAAATCCTCCCACGCCTGGGTCTTTGCCTCAGCGACCACCGTAGCTGTCCTCCGTTTGGCCCGCCGGTACCCGTCTGCTTCCTCAGGAGTCCCACAGGCCAAAAAGGCCCCATACGACTCCTTCAGTTTGACGGCATCCCTCACCGCCGGTGTCCACCAGCGGGTTCGAGTATTGCCGCCATGACAGGCACCGACCACCTTGCGGCCACAGTACTGGTCGGCCGCCTCAACAATGGAGGCACGGAACATGGTCCACTCTGTCTCAATGTCCCCCACCACCCCCGAGACACGGTGAAGCTCTCCCGGAGGTGGGAGTTGAAGCTCCTTCTGACAGGAGACTGTGCCAGGCATTCCCAGCAGACCCTCACAATACGTTTGAGCCTTCCAGATCTGACCGGCATCCTCCCCCACCATCGGAGCCAACTCACCACCAGGTGGTGATCGGTTGACAGCTCCGCCCCTCTCTTTACCCGAGTGTCCAGGACATGCGGCTGCAAATCCGACGATACAACCACAAAGTCGATCATCGAACTATGGCCTAAGGTGTTCTGGTGCCAAGCGCACATATGGACACCTTTATGCCTGGTGTTCGTTATGGACAATCTGTGACAAGCACAGAAGTCCGACAACAGCTAGGGTTCAGATCACGGGGGCTGTTCCTCCCAATCACGCCCTTTCAGGTCTCACTGTCGCTGCCAATGTGAGCATTGAAGTCACCCAGGAGGACGAGGGAGCCCCCAGACAGAGCACTCTCCAGTACTCCCTCTAAGGACTCCAAGAAGGGTTAATATGCTGAACTGCTGTTTGGGCCATAGGCACAAACCACAGTCAGCACCCATCCCCCCTCCCGAAGGCGGAGGGAGGCCACCCTCTTGTTCACCGGGGTAAACCCCAATGTACAGGCACCGAGTCGGGTGGCAACAAGAATCGCCATCCCTGCCCGCTGCCTCTCACCATTGGCTACTCCAAAGGGGAAGAGAGTCCAACCCCTCTCGAGGAGGCTGGTTCCAGAGCTCTTGCTATGCGTCAAGGCCAACTATATCTAATGGAAATGTCTCAATCTCGCCCACCAGCTCCGGCTCCTTCCCCATCAAAGTGGTGACATTCCACGTCCCCTAGAGCTAGCTTCTGCAGCCAGGGATTGGACCGCCGTCCCTGTCTTCGGCTGACACCCAATACACACTGCACCCGACCCCTTTGGCCCCTCCTGCAGGTGGTGAGCCCACGGGAATGGGGTCCCATGTTGTCTCTTCAGGCTGTGCCTGGCCGGACCCCATGGGCAAAGGTCCGGCCACCAGGCACTCGCCATCGTGCCCTGCCCCCAGGCCTGGCTCCAGGAGAGGGCCCTGGTAACCGGGCAAGGGAAATGTGGAACCATATATGGTCATCTTCATAAGGGGTCATGGGCTACACTTTGTCTGGTCCCTCACCTAGGACCTGTTTGCCATGGGAGGCCCTACCAGGGGCATAAAGCCCCAGACAACTGAGCTCCAAGGATCATTGGGACACATTAACCCCTCCACCACAATAAGGTGGTAGCCCGAGGAGTGAGTGGGGTGGTTGACAAGTGTTTTTTTTTTTGCTCCTTCATTTTATGTTATGAATGTAATTCAAGACACCCCAGGAAGTGAAGTAACCCAAAGGTTAATCCTAAACTTGTCGGGATTCTTTTCATCACAAATGTTTCTTTGGGAATGTTCCATTTACCAGGACGGGGATTTTTGCTATATCGTGCCAGTTTCCATAGAAAAGTTACAAAGCTTTTTTTCATATAAAGCTGTGGCTTTCAGAAACTATCTCTTTTATGAGGTAGATTAATTCAGAGAAGTCAAATGTTAAATCTTAAAATTACTTAATTTTAAAATGTCATGAAACAATATGTCTCGTTTAATTTTAACACACTTTTTATTATTTTCTTTAGAACTATGCTAGTTTCCTTTAATTATGGGCAGGTTTTATTGTTCAAAAATGTTTAAAAAGTTACAATTTCAGCTAAATGCTGATTTATTCATAAAGGGCTCATGTCCTTCTGAACGACATTTATCCTGGGACAGAGTCACCAGGTGGTTGACATCTGTGGAAGGATAGGGAGTGGCAGGGGCAACCCCTCTCAACAGGTGCCCGCTATTAGCATGAAATCAGGCCTGCCGAAATCAGGATGATGAGAGGAAAGGAAGGACAGATCTTTCAAAGTGTGGCCAAGCTCATCTTTATTTATACGGATGTTAAGCAGCTCAGGTTTGACCTGTACTCAAAGACATCCCAAAGGTGGTAAAGGTGAGAGAAAAAACTACATTATGGGAGATTTATGAGAATATCTCAATAATGGCAAACTTTAGAACTTTATTAATAATTCACTGACATTTTCCTGGCAAAGAAAAGAGCTCTTCAAAAAGGGACACCATAAAAAATTGTAGCTAAAAAAAAGATTTTTCAATTGATTAAACATCAGTCAGCCACACTTGAACCATTTCCTCTAATCTCCCAGTTATTTATACTGAGACACATATAAGTGAAGCCTCCATGGACGAGTCATAGGCAAGTATTTACCATGGACCAGAACATGGGCAGCTATTTGATTTGTCAGTGTGGGAGGCCTGCTCGTTCCCCTCATGTTGGTAAAATGGACACATGCTATGACTAATCTGCAGGATGAAGGAACTCAGACAATTTATGTTTCAGTGTCAAACAGGAAACCAAATACTTTTAATTAATGTTTCAGCAAGGGTTTATCTAATTTAGCAATTTGATTTTTGATAAATATTGTAATTGAGGAACTTTATGTTTTCCCCTCACAAGGCTCAGTGAAGATTCAGAACAACCTAAATCTAAACACTTTACATACAAATAAACCCCAACTGTCAACCTTCAGTGTATTGAAATCTTGCAACAACTTGAATTAAGGCATCAGAATGATTCTGACTAGGATATTCATGTCAAAAACACAATATATTATCAAAGCTAAAGTGAGTAGATGTTTGCATTAGACATCTAATCAACAAGATTTCTTATCAGCCAGTGGGAATCGACGTAAGAATATAATTGACGCACGTGTGTGTGATAAAAGACGCACATGTGATTCATGAAAATTTCGTATATGGCCAATCCCAGTGTACGACTCAGCGGGTCTTGGTGGACCCCTCCACTGTGGAAAAGCGGTCGTGTTGCTGTCCTGACACAGTAATGCGTGTGGCGCACTGTTGAAGTAACGCTGCTGCCCTGTGACAGGTTCACCAATTAGATATTCTGTCAATGACCACGAAAAAACAGAAAACATTTACTTCAACAAAAAGGACAAGATTGCTTAAAAAAACAAACAAAAACAAGAAATTAAGTCAGAAAACGGAAATAATTACACCAAAAAACAAACCAAACATGAATTTCTCAGGAAAAAATGGGTTATATTTTATCAGGTGAATGCAAAACGCTTCTGTAAATAACAGATATTTTTTTATTCAATGATATTCATTTACATTTTAATCTGTAGGAAACATGTGGCTGCCTGTGCTTAATGGCCAGTTTGAGGTTTGTTTAATCATTATTTTTTCAGATTTTTGCTGTGCTGCACCACAAATCCACTGTGACTCTAACGTGCGTACACAATGTCAGACCTGACATGAGATTTGAGCAGCTGCTATACTCAAGTCCAGATTGATAAATGTAGAGCCTTGCGCCAAAATGGCTGTGCCCGTAGTTTTCTGCCATACGTATGGTTCATAAATGAGGGCCAATATGATCTACCCCAGCTAGAGGGCAAGAGAGTTACTAAGAAGTCAGCTCAGTAGTTGGCAAAAGACCAGAGCTATGAGTGTGTACGTTATACCACACCAAATGGAATAATGAGTTATCCACAGGGAAAATGAAATACATGTCAGGAGAAAAAAAAAAAGTTTTCTCTTTATTTCACTTCTTTGTAACCTCTCCCTGGTTTTTCTCTAAACATCCTTTAGCCTTTGTTTCACATATGGTCAGCTAAGATTTAATAACTTTAGGATCAGGTTATTTATGTCAAAAAACTCCTGACAATGCTTCAAGTGCATTATGTAGGTGGTGTATCTCAGAGGTGGCTTAGCACTCTAACCTCTTGTTCTGAAGAAAAGAGCCAGAAATCATCCCAAGAGTGTCAAAGTTCTACTACTAGAAGGTTTGCTGCCATTTAGATAGTACCTTCCTCAAAATGTTCTGTTCTGTATCACGAACACCGTGAACAGCTACCATTAAAGCTGTCACATACTCCCTGATCACAGAGAATTTTTTTCTGGCCAGGACTTTTTATACGTCAAGAGAACTTGTGGCAGGTCCTCATGGTGCCAGAGATGTCACATGGTAAAGGAAAGTGACAAGGAAATTCCCAGTGAAAACAACAGCCACAACATATCACTAAAATTACAGGTCACCTTTTTTAAAGCCACCTCTCAAGAGTACACCATGTGGTAACAGAAAAATATTTCCTCTTTTTTTCAATATAATTAATTTCAATTTTAATGTGTAGAAGAATATTTATTTATTCTGTGTTTCTTGGTTTCATCTTCTAAGGTCACAGGGCTGCAGTTCAAATTATTTTGCCCATGGTGTTGGATGACTTGTGGCTGAGAATGATAATATGTAAAATAATCCCATGGAGTACACTTGGTGAGTAACACTAATGGCCAAGAAAGTAAGAAGTAACTTTTAAACAACTAGGGGAAAAATAATAAGGATATATTTTTTTCCATATTCATAAATATGCAAGATCATTAAATATTGCCAAAAAAGATTTTTTAATGAGTCAGTTTCCCAGAATCCATTTAGTTGCAAGCTGATGACCTTAGACCTTTGGACCTCTGACAGTAAACATCAACATCTTAATGGCTGCAGAGTAAAACTGAGCAAATTCATAATGTGTCGTGTCTCATCAGTCCCGCCTGCCTCCCAGCTGAATGTGCCCAAAACACATTCCCAAGGATCCATCAAGGAGGTATCCCCACTAAAGGTTCCAACCACCTCAGAGGAGCAGGAGCTCTGAATGCATCCTTAACAATGAGAACGAAATATGGGTGTCACGGGATGCTTTTGGTAATCGTTGCCCATGAGGTCTGAGTGGGTTCATCCAGAAGGACTATCACTTGATGATCTTTAAGTGCAACCCAGACAACAATAAGCAAATTAAGACAAAACAAAATAATGATGAGGTTTTACTTGTAAATATGAGGAGCTGTGTTTATATTGAGAAAAAGTAACTATTGATTCAAGCAAGTCCATTGTTTTCTGGGAGCTAATGAGGCTACAATGTTAAAAATGAAACATTTTTATCTACATTAAGGGTTCATCTCTTTGGCTTATTGCCACAGGGGTGTAAAGGGTGTTTGATTGCCTACGCATTTTACAAGCATCTGACCTCCTTTATCACCCCTCCTTTATTCACACAACCCTCCCTCTCCCCACCTGTCATCTCCCTGTCTTAATTCAGGTCAGCTCATTTGGACATGACAAGGAAGAAGAATTAGTTTGGATGTCAGAGTCTAGCAGACCTATTTCAACTCTTTATTCACATGTAGGAAATAGGATTTTATCATTTTCAAAGTAAATATCATAAAAACCATATCTGAGACAGTGACACGAGTACACAGAAGAGATTTATTAGATCATCATAAATGCCAGACTATGTGAGAAGTGAGAGGCAGACAATTGCTAGTTTTCATTTAAATGTGAAGGTGAGATTCTGAAACTTGACAACAAGTTGCAACTTTGTCATGGTCTTTTGTGCACTGTGATGAGAAGCAGCATTTACAAACTATTAATAAAGCATCAAAGAGAAAACACCTGCCAAAAAGTATGGGGAGAGGAAATTGAAAAAAAAAAATCTTTTTATTTTTTTTCCCCCCAACAAACTTTTTTATGTGTTACTACCTTATAAAAGAACACAGACTAATAATGAAGAGCAACATGCTATACTTATATTGGACCACTTGTTGATATATTGCCAACTTTTTTAATGCTGTATCTTTGAACAAGAAAGGAATCAATTCAGAGTTTAGTGGATGTGACTGATCTGTCCTTTGACCTTTTTGGCACTATGGATAGATAGGAAGACTCTTTCCCGCCTGGAGGAAAATTATTGTATAGAATTTTCAATAGCTCTGCAAGAGGCACATGAAGTCGAATATATCCTCAGCTGGTTGACACAAATTACATTATTAGCCTTACTACTACTATTTGCTGTTCCTATATCCTCAAAAGGTCAGGATCAGTGGGCAAGAATTATATTTTACTGGGTCAAAATAAAGATACTTGGTCAGCTGCTGCCTTGGGCTCCACACACCATGATGGGGTACAATTCTAATATCACTTCAGCAGATTTGCTGATATGTGAAAATGTTGTGAAGCTTTATTACTGTGTGAATAACTGTGAAGGACTCCACTTCTAAAATTGGATCAGTCATCTTGGATGTATTTTTTGTACTTGTAACCATATTTGGTATTGACATATTTAAGTTACTGCTCAAATGTGGGAAAATAGTTGTGTGAAATTATTAAAAATATAACTTGCTCAGATCCTTTGTGTCCCTTTGCATTGTGCCCAGGCTGGACAGAATGTTGTTTTTATCATCTGTCCTGTCCCGTTTGATCAGAAAGTGTGTGCCATCAAAAGAAGGGGATTATTTTTTTCTTTGAAAATCTATTTTCACAGAAACCATATTTTCCAGAAGTAACCATGGGTCAGTGTTTATGCCCTCTTCCCTGTTGAGCGTGATAGTGCAAGATAGAATTTAGCCTATGACCATAAAACTTTTTTTAAAAAAGGATTGTTACACCTTGATAGAACTTCTTTAACTAACACCTCTGAAACTCGTAGTCAAAAGTGATTTTTTTTTTTAATTATTTTTTTTTCACAGATTGCTGTAATAGCATTGGATAGGATAAAGGCACCTTGACTTTAATGCTCATCTTTCTCTTCTGCCAAACAGATGAGGTAAAAACAGCAGCCAGGGCAGGATCTGGTTGCACATTCTCATATTGCACATTATTGTATTGTGAATATATTATGTTAATGCTGACGATGCTGCTGGAACAAGTCAATTTCTCATGTCTGGGATGAATAAAAGTACTTCTATTCTCTTCTATTCTATTCTATCCTGGATCTGCCATTTATTTACAGGGTGAACTTTGGGGCGTATCCCCAAAGTCCGAGTGTATGTGGTCCATATCTGATGTGGAATTACTGACTTTAATTTTCGCTATCAACATGGCATCTGTGGTTATCTGAGGAGGGGAAATACGTGATGAATTAGAGGCTATTTATGTAATTATTGCTGTTTTTGTATGTTTCAGAAACTATATTACAAGGTAATCTGTTTTAGAATTTGACCGGATTTACTCAAATGTTGAAGGACATTTTTTCGTGCTGGTGGTCGGTGGAATGGCAAACCATGGATAAAAAGACAGTTGCAAGCATTTGCCCCAGTTACCATGGGGGCAGATTCCGATTCCTGCATTTTTAAGGTGGATCTTGCTGAGTGAAGCGAAGTTTCATTACCAGGCAGTCCTCGCAAATGCTTGGTCATCAAGATAATACCATTTATGGTCCAACAGACTCAAGAAAAAGTGAAACCTGTATGGAACCGTTTCAATTACTGTCATTCAGCCCAGGAAGTCTGGGCAATGATAAATATTGAAAAGCTACACAAAGTGTGTCAAGAGCTCAATAAATCCATGAGAGAAGCCTCAAGCTCACTTTAATTGGAGAGTGGCAAAGCCTTGAGGTCTTGGAGGGGGGGTTGCAGAAGTCTGTGTTGTAGTCTTAAATAAGTCAAGTCATTATTTGGACTACATATCAAATACAGAATTTGATCAATAAAGACACACTGCATACATACACTGATGCTAGTTCAATTGGATGAAGGCTGCACTGTAATCTAAATATGTTGTAGACATTGTAATTGAAATGTATTTTCATCCCTATTAAACATCTGGTATGAGTATTTATTTTCCCTTTTGTGTAAGGACATATAATGCTTCTACTGAAGCATACAATAGTTTAGAACCCACATAAATTTTAAAGGATAAAAGGATGCAAACATCTTTTTTTAACCATATTTGTCTGATCATTTTCTTTTCCAGGATTTTTTTTAATTCATTTTAAACTAGGCACTGCTTCATTTGGCCCAAGTTTATAAAATTGCTCCTCCTACAGACTCTGACACACAGGTCCTAAATTTAATGGTCCATTTAGAGCCAGATGTTTCCAGAAGTGCAGTTTTTAAGTTCCCCTTAAATTTTTGGCTGCTTGGTGAAAACAGATTTGTTGGCATATCAGTCTAATACACCAGCATGAAGACAATCAGCTTTTCCAGTTATTAAAGCCAACTGTAATTAAAAGTAACTACAACAGTTGTTGTATGTTGACATCTTGTAGCCATCAGGTTCTTATTCCCTATGGGAACTTCTTAATTAGATCAAAGATATGTGCATAAAGCAAAAAGATCGTTCTCCAAAAGATGCAATCAGAAAAAAGTCAGCTTTTTGGCAAGATGGTTGCCAGGTTTGGCCTAGTCTTAAAATAACTAAAATGTCTCCTTTGCAGTGCATGCCAGGAATTTGCTGGCCACCATGACCCTAAAAAGATTAGGAAAGAAGAGAAAGAAAATGAAAGGCAACAGATGCACATCAGCCAACGGATGGATATGTCTAAAAGCCAGCATAGAATCGGTGTGATGAGCATATCATGAGCTCAGGTGATCATAACCTGACTTAAAAGGACTGACAAGTTGATTTTTATTTATTTATTTATTTATTTATTTATTTTGCTTCTTTGATGGGGGAAAAATGCATTATGCACGTAGAAAAGTATGAACAGAAGCGTGCAAAAGGAAAGGAAAACGGGAGAGAAAAACAGGCTCTTTGAGCTCATCCCAATTAAATAAATGAATCACTGAACAGCAATAGCTGCATAGATCAGTACACAGCAACAACACAGGCAACAGGTTTCCAACCGCTCCAGCCGGCAGGCTACGGCCACCCTTGGAGATTAATCAAATTCAAAAACTGTCTGATTTGCATTTTATTAAACATTGAAGCAGAAAATTAATGGGGAGGCACTTTGTTTTTAGGGCAAAACTTGCTAAATTCCAAGCCTGTCTTTGTTTGTGTCACGCTTTTCACTTACTTATGTCACCCAAAGTGCTGTTGTATCATTGCCGAATGAAAACGAGTGGAGGGTGATGTTTTTTCTGGCCCCGGCTGTCTGTTTTTATGCGAGCTGTTTTATTGCACCTGCCCGTATTTTTCCTGTTTTCTTGAAACTAACATATTTCCACCGCCTCGCCATATATTTGTTTCTTTGAGTTCCTACCAGATGGCTGAAAACAAAATACATTGTGTTAGCTGGCATATTTCTACGCCATACCCTGAATCAGAGGGCTTTCAATGCATAACAAATAGATTTATGGGGATATGATGCAGCAAAACCTATGCATTTATACAAGAACTGTTCCACAAAAGCACCACCTGTCCAGCTCTAAAGTTTTTATTATTGATTTATATATATATATATATTATTAACTGCACACATATATTGTTCTGTGTACCTAAAGAGCTGCCAGATGTGATGTGCAGTGCACAGATGGGTGGAATGCTGATCTCTTTCACTGTCCAAATGCATTGACTTCTCACTGTGCACTCAGGGAACATCTGGGTCACATCAGATGGGTGACATCTGCGTTCTTTTGGATGTATGCCACTGCTTTCTTTTAACAGCTACAGCGAGGACGTTGGCATACACTGAAAAATGGATTTATTTATTTCATTTCTACTATTGGTTACTTCTTGTTCAGAGGAATTCATCTAGAACTACAATATTAATACACAGTAGTGTACAAGTTATGAGTCATAATTAGGGGCAATTGCTTGGCCAAGGCTGACATTTTCAAACATTTTGGCATTATCACGGCGCCAAGCTGCATCAGCTCACCCACTCTGATCTGAGAGTGCTCCTGTCTTAGGTCTCAGCAGTCTTGTTCAACAAAACCACTATGGATCAATTTAAAACACTGGTCCAGATCATATCAATGCCACAGTTATTGACAATCAATTTTAATGAATCTGCGCAGACCGGACATTGGATTTTATGGGACTGTTTACTGCCCTGCAGTGACAGGACAAGAGGATGAGATGACGGTTTTCACCGTTCTTTGGTAATACAGAGGGAATACTGGAGCACTGGAGCAGCAAAAGAACAATCAAACTCTCAATTATCATAATAGAATCTAACATTGTACTGGGCAGTTCTGGGTTTCTAGGAAAGGCCAAAAAAGCAAATATTCACTTACAAATTAAACATGATGCTTTAAATCTTAAAAATGTTGAAACAAAACCATCAGAGAAAAAAATGTAAACAGGTGACAGATTCCAAGCTGCCAATACTACTGTTCTGGCACCAGATTGTATTTGTAACCATGCTTGAGCAAATATATTGGATTAAGCTATGATTCTGTTATAATAACTGGCGATTGCAACACCTAATCAGCCTCATCAAATTCCAAATGCGCAGCAGGGGGAATGACATGATGAGTTAACCCCATGTGGAAGAGAAACTTATTGGAATGCCTGATTGATGGAGAGAAATGCAGAGCTTTAACTGTAAATGTGTGGTAATTTCAGCGGCAAAGCTGCTCAAACAAAGAGGGACGGACAGTGATATTTATGAAGTAAAATGCCAAGGAAGCAATGTTAGCGTGACAAACTTCTGAACTAGCATTTTCTGAACAAAAGCAAATGCCAGACTGTTATCCTCACATGACTGACTGTTTTGAGGTAAAGTGACTCGAGACAATCATCTGTAGACATCCCAGGAGAGTGGTTTTCTTCTCTTCTGACAATACCTCGACAGACTGTCAACTGGATGTTTGTGTGTGTGTGTGTGTCTGTTTGTGTGTGTGTGTGTGTGTGTACTATGTGTCCTGAGTATTTTATTATGAAAAAAAAATAATATAATTTATGTAGTAGCAGTTATGTTAACGTGGATGTTTTTGAAATATGGGACAAGCAAATACAGGTGGAAACTTCAGATCTTCATGCTATGACCTAACAGTGGTAACCATCGCATCTTTACAGCTGGATATTGAGGATACTGGGTAAAACATTATATCCTGACTTTTATTTGGATTCTTGTTGTCCTTTGAAAGCTGTTGTGAGGTAACAACAAAAAAAAGCAATACTGTATAACAATGCCCTCCATTTTGGTCAGGTCCAAATGCCTTTGAACATTTGATGGTAGTCAGGCAGTGGCAACAACACCTAGCAACCTCCTCACCCCAATAAATGTCCTCTCTCTCTTCTCATCCGAAGAGGCTGCTTGAGGTCCAGAGCAAACACTCAAAGCCACTACAGTATATTAGGTGCACCCCCTCCACCTAACCAGCAAAATGGTTTCACTGCACAATTATGCAACATCAGGGGTTAGGAGTTCACAAAGTCATTAAACGCTTTTCTAATTATTATTGATCACACTCTAAACGATCAATGCAAATCTCTGGCAGTGCAGAGGCCGTGGAGGTTTTCTCCCTGCTTTCAAGAAAACAAAACATTTTCTCAGGTGGTTGAAGACCAAATACAGACACTGAAAAAAGGGGGAAAACTTTTTAAAAAATGGGAAAACTCACTGTGACGCAACCTTCAGTGTCTACCTCTGATTTTTTTTGTCCTCTCCCTCTTTTATTTCTGACTTTTCCTGAGAGGTGTTCATTTTCATTTATAAATCTTGTCGATGGTGTGGCTGGCGCAAATGGAGTAATGTATGGATGGTGAGATATGATTGATAGAGGATGTTCTTGATTATGGATTTTGACACTCTTTCCTCAATACATAATTATTTATGGAATAACCTCTGATTTGGACCAAATCACTATTTTTCTTATTTGTTTGACATATTTTAGTTGTGCTCAGTTCTTGCACTTGAGCTAATTCAAAGAATTACTTTTTGATTAACATTTTGTATTTCTTTTTCAAGTTACTCTCGATCTGCCAATTATTTGGATTAATAAAAAAGAGGGATGTCTTGAAATATCATGGCGCAAAAGCATCCCATAAGCTGTTTTGGTTCCAGATATCGGTCTTTTTTCTTAAAAAGCACGTACAAGAATGAAAATTTGACGTCATTAATCCAGTTCATTTGAGGTAATTTGGATTCTACGAAGAACGTATATGTGTGTGTAGTGTATGTGTTTATTCTTTTCTTCTCATCTCTGACTTTTTGTGTGTACTTTTCTAGGCTCAACACACGAAAACAAAATCCTAATTCATTATGATATAGTTGTCTTTTTCCAGCCTATTATCACGCTGATCCAGCGCACTTCCATCGGCTCTGTTTATTTTTAGTTATGGAATTTATTCAGGGCTCTTTTCCTCCAGCACTGGAGTTATTGAAGAGTTTTGCTGCATTCTTGGTGAATGGTGGTTTTCTTATACCCTCGCCAGGGATAGGGAAGACAATGACTTCCACAAAAGATGAATGGGCAGCAATAACTGGTGAAGATTTATGGTGATTCTCTGCACAACAAGTACCTTGCATCCACAAATAAGGCTCGTCTTTACTGACGACTTGCTACAGATGATGCCGAGGCAATATGCAGTTCAGTAGGCATGTTACATCAGGATCACAGACAAAGCCACATCATCATAAGAAGCTTATATTGTCATCTGTGAGGTTTTTCTGCCTTGTTTTTGATATAATTGTTATTAAATGCTCACTGATGCGCTACTTTGGTGCTGTACTACTGAGTGCAGCTGTCATTCAAGAGCTGGTTGGATGCTGAAATTTTATTTCAGCCAGGGTAATTCCTCCATCGGGGGTACTTAGAATTACCCTCTGGACTAAAAGTCTGCATCATGCAAACTCGTTTGCACTATGAACAGTGTGTACAGATGCATGTAGATACCCTCATCACAGGGGACAGTTTTTGTTGGTCTTTTTTTAATTTGTTCAGTAATCAGCACCTGGTCACAAGCTCATTAACAGCGGAAACATGCACTGTTGGTCTCCACAGATGGGAAAAGTAAGGGCAAGATTCAGCTCAGGAGTAGGAATGTGGAATCATCGAAGGTGATGAGGGAGTTTGAACGCAAAGCTCTGCATATAACAGCAAATTGTCATTCCTAACCTTGACTTCGGTGGAGAGCTTCAGGAAGTGGTTTAAAGCATGGGCTTATGGAGAGGAGTCCATAGAGTGGCTGAGATCAACCTTTGAGATAGGATTTGGATCTGGCACCACCAGGGAGCTTTAAGCAGAGCTGCTATTTCTTCCCAATGTAATCATTCGGCTGGATTGGGCAAAACGTACCGGCATCTCTATGGCATGTGCTATGGAGGCCTTCATGGAGACTGCGGTGCCCTTTTTTCTTTTTGCTCTACTTTATCAGGGATATAAGTTTCCTCTGAGGTTGGTGTGAATGAGGATTGGAAGTCGTAATCCACTTGCTACTGCATGTGATTGATTGTTGACGGTGCTAAGAGACACACAGGAGAGGCGTTCTTTGTTTGCCTGAAAGGAACCCAGTCACATCACAGAAGAGTCAGCCACAGTATGCATGATGTTGAAAATGTGTAGTCTTGTTGAACCTTTATTACATTTTGTTCTTTTGACTCAGATACATGAACTTTAAAGCTGATGTTTTGACATTTCATTAGCATCTACAGGCAAGATTCACAGACAGACATCCTCCTTATATACAGAGAAGAGTGTAAACTGCTGTGCGGTTATGCTTACATTTGCCAAATTCCTTCATGAATATGAAAGGACCCTGTATTGTTCTTGATTTCTGACCCAGAACGTTTCCTGCTGACGTTCCAAAATGCCTGAACAAGGAGGGTCACTATTTGCAGAAGCAGACATGCACTTCCTTGGTGGGGGAAACTGGAAAACATCTGTGTGGTCAAACACACCTGTGACTTTACAAGGTGCTCTGTGATAACGGCTGAGTCACCAGAGTAGATAATATTTTGATTGCTGGGACAACAAAAAACCAAATAGTGTTCAACACCCCAAAACCTTGTTATTCTCACTCAACTTTAAATATGACCTGCTGCATCTGCAAAAAAAAAAAAAAAAAAAAAAAAAAAATATATATATATATATATATATATATATATGTGTGTATATATTTATACCTGGCTAATGTTTTGCAATTCTACTCAGTGTTTGCTTGGCACATCACATCCAGTGACCTGTCCAGGGTATTACTGATTAGGAATAAGCAGTGATTAACAGAGGATGAATGATGGATGAATGGCAGACATGTCAAGTGCAGTTTACAATCAAACTTTTACATTAGTTTAAAGCAATAAGGATGAAATCGTGGCAGTGAAATCCAGTTAACTAATAAAGTGTAACTAATAGATTTTGGGGATTAGGTTCTTTGTGGAGTTTGCATATTCTCTCCGTGAATTGGCAACTCTGAATTGACCTTAGGTGTGAATTTATATATAGAAATAAATATTAACAGAAATAAAAAACACACAGACTCACACCCACCTTTATTTGGGATAATTGTCATTTAATTGTGGGTGGAAAAACTACATTGCTGAGTGCTTGTTAGCTCAACAGCATATGATGACACCGAGGTGCTTTTGCTCAAACAATTTAGTCTGATTTTTCTTTTGTTTGTATTTTACACATGAAAATCATTTTTGATTGGCAGTAGAGAAGCAGCTCAAACCTGCTGAGAGCAGAGGTGATTTGATCAGTTGTCAGTGAATTCTTCTTCCTTTGTTATCTTGTACACATCTGCTTATTTTTTATTTATTTTTTTTTTTTTAACTCATGAAAGCAAAACTTTCATATATCTGTTTACACAGTCAAAAGAAGCCCTTTTTTAAAATTATTATTCATTTGAAACCATATTGCTTTTTTAGAAGGTAGATTAAATAATTGTATAAAGAAGGAAAAATTAAATCCTCACTACATTTGTGGAAAAAGTTAATTACCTGTATTCTGTTTTGATTAAATGCACGTCAAAAAAAATATTTCGTTGGCAGGAAATCATTGGTGTCAATACTTTAGTACAGCCCATGAAATCACTCAATTTGCTGTCTCATCCACCATTGTCTCATTAAAATGCATTCTATTTCACACAGGAAAAAAAAAAAAACTGATTGTGGTACATTTCAATCTCCACCCACAGGCCATTTCCTCTGCTCCTGAAAGTGACAGATAGCGCAACATTAGCATTAGCATGTGCCACTCTGATTGACTACATTGTGCTGGTGTCTGAAAAGAACACCATATATCACGCAATTTAAACTGGCATCCGTAATGTTCCAGTAACTGTGGAGAAATAGGGGGTGTAGCAATGAAGTGCCACCAATCACGCACCCGGGAGACTGGCTCCTCTTTGAGACTACATTACACTTGGCAACAGAAAGCTGTGAATGATGTATAATCTGGTAGTGAGTCCATAATGATGGGGATCGTAAGTAGACCTTTATAATAGCGGCGCTACATCAATAGCTTCAAATGGTGCCTATTGTCTCTCCTCCCTGTGGTGTAATTCAAGCCGAGCTGCAGGGTTTCTCTCATCTGTAAACCCAGCATTGGCAATCAATACTTTTTCACAAGATAACAAATGATGTTGTACTTCTGCTCTGTCGTATTTTTTCCCCAAGATGAATTTAATCAACCACCATCTTCCATTCTATCCCAGCAACTGTGTTAGTCCTTTTTTATTTTGTCACTTTAATATGTCTTGCTGGTGTGTGACAAACCTCGAGGTGGAGACAGAACAGTCCTTGCAGGTGGAGTTTTGGCTTGGGGAGACATGAGAAACTGTGCCAGCTTTATTGGTGTAAAAGGTAGAAAAGGCGGTTTGCTCCAAGAAGGTCAACTGTTTGAATTCACAGATCTTCTGCTTATGGACACGGAAAGTGAATGAGCAACACTCCCCGGAAGAACGAAAATTGGGACAAAGAAGACCGTCACTGTCTGGAAATTAATGTCCCCTCGCCACAGCAGGCCTCACCAAAGTTTTGCCAACTTTTCCTCTCAGCTGCAGATTCACTTCACAAATATAGATCAGTGATTTGATGGAAGATAGTTTCATGCTGCAGGGAATGAGCACGAGAACCCAACTTCCAATTTTCACTGGTGCAAAGGAGTTGTGTCATCATCAGAAGCTGTGGAATTCAAATGAGTTGCAAATTAAAAAAGAAATCCCTGTTACACACGCAAATGGGATAGGGATTAAAAGGGGGAGGGCAGGATGGAAACTTAGATTTTTTAAATATAAATGTAATAAGATTTGTGCATCATTCTGAGGGGTCCGTGTCCGTGTGGCCATGCCCCCTCTGTGTACTTGTAATTCTGTCATTCATCTCAGAACATGGATTGACACCTTCATCAGGGATGCAGATGCAGCTCTTTGATCACAAACGTGTAGGGCCAGCATAGAAGTACGCAGGTGTTTTTACCTTCACAAGTTCCAGTCACCCACCTAGTTTTGCTTTAAATTCCATATGCAGGGCATTCCGGGACCTCTCCACTGTTGCTGCACCCTCCCATCCTCTTTCCCTCTTTTTAAAGACCACCGCAGAGACGTCTACCCCAAAAGCACCTCTACATACCCTTGCAGGTACTTTGGTTTCATAATGATGCTCTTGGTTTAATTTTATTCAAGAGCCGTGTGTGAAAAATTATCAGGTTTGCATTAAAGTACACTTTTAGGCAAGATATTGAACTCTGCGGCTAAAAGGTTGAACTCATTAGAACATCGAGTATCGTTTGTGAAAGTCTTCAGGTCAGTTCACTGTGATCACACAGTGAGTCAACTGCGGACTTCAGTGTTCAACTAAGTTGTAATTTGCTCGGTTCAGCGGCAGTCTCCTCTAGCTTGACGACACAAGCACAGTCTGCCGCGGTGTCGTCATCCACAGAAACAACCCCCCGGGGCTCGTCCACGGACAGTGAGTAATGTAGCAAGCGCTTGTGCTCTGACAGCAGACGTGGTGATTTCACTGGTAACACAGCTGGAAGCTCGACATTCACATAAACCCATTTCAATGAGCAGCCAGAGCGGGTCAATAATTCACTCGCAATGGGCCATCTCCACAAAGAGTCTACTGATCACCTCGTCTGCTGAGACTTTAATGATCCGACTTCCAGCTTTGGGCGACATCTGTTTCTATGCGGGCGCAACCTCATTTTTCCATAACCAGTCAGTGTATTGTGTCTCATTATAACCAGTCCATTCATCCTCTTTCCCACCATAACAAGTACATTTATCTCTTTCCAACTAAAAGGCCACTCATTTATTTTTGGACTTTTGAACTGTGGTTGAGGAATTGAGGTAGCAGAGTGTGATGCTCCGACAGTAAAATCGTTGCACATACCTTTGTAAATGAAATTAAAATACACCTTGAAGTGCTGGCGCTCACCACTTCAAATGTGGGGTCATTATCTGAAGGGTCATGAGCTAATTTAACGTAAGAGAAAAGATGAAAGCAAAACTTCTGATACCCAAATTTGTTTTAAGTTCAGGGACTTCTTCTGGAGTCTTTGATACTGCATATCTTGGATCATGTGGACAATTAGTAAAAAGAGGTAACGTGGTGAGTTCTGAGGGCACAAGAAGGATCTCTGAAATGTGGCTTTCACCATCCACTTTTCTTTTCAAGGCAATTTAAATAAAGTGAAGTATAAAGTGCAGGGTAGCTAAAGTGGATGGATAGGAAGTATAAAATTTGTAAAATACAAGAAAATATCAAGTGAAATGCTTCATATTTACCACATAAGTACTCATGGAACCAGACTCATTTCTTTTGTCTTGAACTTAGCTGACACTTGAGTGAAACTGAAATTTGAATTTGTGTGAAACATACTTAAGTTTAACTGATGTCTAAATATCTTTTTCCAGAAGGAGTGACATTCCTTTTTATAATTATTATTGTTGTTTATTGTTTTAAGTATTATTTTTATTTAAGACAATCAATCAGAAATCAATCTGTGTTGGAGAATGTATTTCAGTTCTGCAAACACAAAATCCTTTGGCACTGAAACTACAGTGAACATGATTCTTTTATTATCCTCCTGCATTTGTTTGTGCCCAACAACTTGTGAAAATGTAATTAGAACACCTAGCTATTAATATGAAGCAGTTGGAAGCTGGTGGCTGATTATTCATTACCTCTTGTCGACACACTCGCACAGCTGCAGGAGCCGCGTGTTGCTGTCATGGCGGCCCATCTGTTTGGTTCTGGGTGTTTAAAGGAAGCCAATGGATGGGACAGGGGAATCAAGGTTATGCGATACGGTGTTGGAGAAATGCAAATATTAACAAATACAAATGTTACTCTGTCTACAATCTCATGGCTGAAATGCTGGAATGATCAATTGCAGTGCAAAAAAGTCAGATTTGTTTAGACGTGTGACCTTTGAACTTGAATCTGTTTGTAATGGCTGCTGCTGCTCTAGTACAGAGAAAATGGAGGTGATGTGACCAAACCGTTCAACTGTAGACACAAACATGACAAGCTGACAGTTCATACTGCTTTGAAAAACTGCATTTTTGATCAAACTGTTTTTTTACCTCCAATCAGGTCAGAGAAGCCATTCAGCTGCAAAATATAATTTTCTGTAAATATTTGGAAGTCTTCAAAGTTATCAAAAGCAAACAATTAAAATATATCAGAGACATTTAATTAAAAATGGTGTTTCTCACTGCATGTGAAAAACAAACTGGAGGAAAAAAAGAATAAAGACCAAGGTGATCTACACATTGCATTGAAACATAAGGAATTAAATGATTTCACTAAATTCTAATTTATCAGTCAGAATTTTACTTTTCTGGAATTAATGAGATTTCATCATTAGGTTTTGATTGAATGACAATGCTGTCAGCTGTCAGAGGCATTGATGCCTCTGAGCTTGATGTCATGCACAGTAAAACTTGAAATTCACGTTAATATGCGTGGATTTTTTTAATGAGTAAAAGCACTTTTCTCTCTTTTTATTTTGCACAAATTACACTACGAAGGCTAATATTACAGCATCAGAATCCTCCACCTGTTAAGAAAACTGACACTATCCATTTGGAAAAAAAAAAAAACAAACTGTATGGTCATAATTTTAGCATTGCTGGTGATGGAAAATGTTGTTTATGTTGATGGTGCTACAAAAAAGGATCATTATATTAAAATACTAATGCTGGTTGATTTGAGGTCTGTATACAGTCTGTCAAACAATGAATCTGATACTATTTGTCCAAACTTTAGGGTCACAGTTGTACAACTGATTGATAAACCACTCTGACAACACCTCACCAACAAGTCATCCCAGTGGAGCTATTCCCCAGTTTAAGGCTAAGCCCAGCCTGAGCCCAGTAAAGAAAAGCTTGGCCACCAAGAGTTGACCCCATTTCACTGATTAAAGTTTATTTTGGCATGTAGTATGAACAGAGATATTTGTACCAGATGAATTCTTTATTTGACTGATCTGAGATGTTGAAAAAATAACAGGTGTTAGACAACAACAGGTTTCTGTGAGCCACGATGGGGTTTTTATGAAATCGGTTTGAGACAGCTTTTAAACGAGATTATACTCCTGTCTGCAAAAGGTAAACAGACTGCATCGGAACCCATTCCATCAAGATTAAAATGTCACATACTGTGCTGTGGTGAGGACAGATTTATTACTTCTGTCTGAGATGCAGAAGCCTAAACTTGTATAAACTCATTTTAAATTGAGTCCAGCAGTGGGAACACAACAGATAAACAAGCCCTAGCTTTTTATCTCAAGGGTCAATGGGGAATATGCTCTGTGCTCATTTAGGCTTCTTGGAGGCGGACTTTATCCTTTAAAATCCTTGTCATTTTTCAGCTACAGTATGGATAAAAACCACAATATGCCTGGAAAACATGCTAACAAGCGATAAATACTGCATAAGTATGCACCTCAATGTATTAAAACAGTCATGTGGGGCCAAACACTGTTAAAAGATAGAAAACAAGGCAACGTGACCTGTTTTGACATTGTAATGTCACACTGGGCGCATAAGAAAAACTGGTTTCTCTCTTTTGATTATTTTTTTTCTTGCATCTTTCTCTTTCACACCTTAGTCTTTCTATCTTTTTTCTTCAGTTAATCTCAATGTTTACACTGAAGTCTCACAAACCATTTTAATACAGTAAGTTCTACTCTACTTTCAGAATGTCAATTAATGAAAAAAATTGTTTGCCTCAATGAAACTTGAAAGAAAAAAAAAAAAAAAACACAGCACATAAGTACAGTCTGAAATGGGGTTTTCTCTCTGTTCTGTTCAGAGGCAAGACCAGTTACAATCATGCAAGACAGTGATTTATTTTTGATGTTGTGGGCTGCAGAGGATGAGCACCTCGCAGAATATTCACTCAGTGTACTGGAAACAGTCTTCACCATTATAATGGAAACACGAGCATGTGCATTTTTTAGACTATTCTAAGGCCTCAGGCCTACTTCTCTTTGTCAGTAATTTGTTTTCTTTTTCTTTATTTTTTAATGAAAATTTCAAAGCATTGCATCCAAAATGCCCACTGGAACTTACACACAAAACCTACCGTTTGCTTGAAATGGATCACTTTTGCAAAGAGTTTCCGCAGAAACTGCAGAATTAATCCTCACAGTGCCACCTGCTAGCTATGCACATGACCAATGAGCTAGATACTCAGATGGAAAGAATTAGACTGGATGGCTTCCAATTTTCCTTTTTTATGTTTGACCATCTTTAAGTACAAGTTTGTGCGGCAGTAAGTTTCCCTTTTTTTAGAATTTACTTGGACTCTGTGCATTTCTTCATTTCATGTTTATTTATTTTTACACATAGCCTAATTTAATATTTTTTTCATGTTTTCCTGGATACGAGGATTTGATTTACCAACACAAACATATTCAGTCTTAAGAAATGCATTCAATTGACAAACATAAAACAAAACTATCTAAAACAGTATCAGGAGGAGAGATCACAGAGCACAAGTGATACTCTATCAGAAATGTAGTCGTCTAAAATATAGTCACTATAGTGTTTTCTTGACATCAGTGGCATAGGATGGGCGACTGACAGCTTTCAACTCTGATCTCAGCCCATCCCCCCAAACCCCCCCTTTTAATTGTCAGAAAACATCTCGTCTCTACCCGAGTCAGTGTTGGAAGCTGGCGGCTTCTGGTTGAAGGCAGTGATGGGATTTGGGGAATAACTGCTTCTCCAGATTAAGGATGGAGATGAGGATGACTGTTGACTGACAAAGCACACTTCTGGGAGGGCTTAGTTCACCCTCCGGTATCAAGGTCAAGCCGTGGCGAAGGGATGACAGTATGTGGCAAGGGTACGGCGTATGGTCGTGTTGAGTACGCACTGACCTGTCTGTTATATCGAGGAGCACTGGTGGTGGAGCTTTTGATACCGGTGAGCAGCGTTTGGTTTATTAATGATGCTTTTAAAAAAACAGAAATCCCAAATAACAACCATTTTTTTGTTTTACTTGATCTTTTCCACCAAATTGAATATTATCCAGAAGATGCAAATAGATGATATATCTGGAAATTACTTTAATGCAGTGCACTCGACTTGCTTAGAGCTCACACAAGCACACACTCTGTGTAGGAGAATGCCCACAGTATCCCTCCAATGGTTTACATAACTGCAGTGATGTGCTTCAGCTCATCCCCGCTTATCACCACGAGCCACACTTTATTGCCAGGCCCACCTCAAAGAAAATTAAATGCAGTCTCATCCGTTTGATACCCTACCCCAAGCAAATTTGCGTGCTTCCACTGCTGCTGAGATACTGTTGTGGTTTTCAAACACCTTTCCCCAGAAGAGCAGCTGAAGTCCACATATTTCTTCTGTGTTTTCTTGCTTTTTTTCCTTCCCCCTTTTCTTGTCGGCTCAACTTAGCTTTTGCCTTCATTCTGCGTCATAAAATGTGCGCTTCCAGGCAACAGAGAACAGAGCAGAGTTATGTCTGTGTAGATTCTCACTCATCCAGGTCATAGTTATCCAAAATAGATCTCTCTGTGTCAACTGGAGTCCAGTTGACACAGAGAGATCTATTTTGGAGAGCAGAGTTATGTTAACAGATGTATCACAAAGAGGACTTCCAATCATTTAACTAAACATACCTTTTTTTTTTTTTTTTTGCTTTTTAGCAAACACATAGTTTACTAATAATATTTTTTTTTTCTGTCACTGCCCACTGTCAGGCCCATGTATTGTGTAAATCAGGGGGCACCTCCTGAGACCTGAACCTTTTCTATATGTGCATTAGTAAATACATGCATTATGAACATATAGGAAATACATACACAGTGTCTTAGGAGGTAAAAAGAAATATCATATTTCTGATTTTTTGCCATCAAGTGAGCACGGCCAAAACCTGTCAAGCATGAGCACTACGTACTCAGTGTCAAGCCAAGTCAACTTTATTTATAAAGCACTTTAAAATCAACCTTGTTGGCCAAAGTGCTGTACACCAATATAAAAACATATAAACACATAAAAGACTTAAAAGAATTAAAACATTTAAAAAGTTAAAATGTATGCATTGCAGAGTTTCTGGAGTTCAACATAGACATGCTGTGACTTAAGTTGACTTAAGTGTTCTGAGTAATTGTGGGCATGACTAGACACTTAACAGCATATTGTGAATGTCTGATAGAATAATGATATTTTTGTTTGCACATGTGGGGTTGGGGGTCCTGTTTTTCATACCTTGATCCCTGAAGTTAAACTTTTTCCAATGATGCAACTGTTTTGGAAATAAATGCAACTTCACGCATTTCATTTCAGAATGTAACCTGACAGGGAAAAGGCAGCCAAGACTGCTCCCGACACGCACATGTTGGCTTTGTTCCATTCAGATTACTACTTAATATAGATTGTAGGCCTTTGCGCCAAACCTTGGCAACATTGTGTTAAATGGCCCTCAGCATATTGCAGAGTCTGTGATCAGGATTGCACAGTCACAGAAAATCAAAGGCTTTCTTTTGGAAAGGTTATTGGCTCTTGCTTTTAAAGTCGGTCAGCAGAGATGGCCTATATTGGAGTAAAGTACTGTGAATTTCCACAACCTTTAAGTATCCGTAAAACTATTAGCCTCAAGGTGTGATTGTGACTTTCTATTTCATGAGACTGTTAATTTAATACATTTCACCACAAATACTAAAAAAAAAATATCCTCCACTAAATTTTGAATTTCATGAGAAGTAATGCTAATTAAGATATTAAGCTATCCAAAATCCTTTGCGCAGAAGTTACTTTTCTTTATTTGCTAAACTGAGAGCTACAAATTACAGATGAAGGTTTTCTCGAGAGGCCTGTCAGCTTTGTGGATAGAGACAATACTTTGCCTTTGTCTTTTGCCTTTGCCTTCCTCTGTTAAGGGTATTATTTGTATTGTCCAAATATCACAATTCAGTAGCAAATATTTATTATGTTTATCATATATTCAAACAGTGTCTGGTATGGCATTGATTGAAGATTGAGAGAGCTGTCTGTCCTAAAAAGCTTAGTGGTTGGGTAAAGGACCATGGAAATGTGACCGAGAACCCAAGGATTGTTCTGGGTCCTGTTTGCAGGCTGGAGAAAGTTCCAGGAGATCAACCATCACTGCAGCACTCCACCCATCTGGGCTTGATGATGGAGTGGCCAGAAGGAAACCTGTCCTCAAAATACCTTAAAGGACGCACCTAAAAGACCCTCAGACAGTGAGAAAGTGCACTCCATACCTTAAGCACCACAGGGATTTGGGGTAATATCCACAGTATAATTCTATATCCATAAAATGTCAAAGTAAATTACAAGACGGTCCTTATCAAGATAACGAAGACAAAAGACACTTTTAAATCCTCGGAAAAATGAGAACATATTTGGAAAGACCTTGAAAGACTGACTCATTTGACTCGAGTGCTGTGGGTTGTTCCACTGCTTGATGTCTCATCCACACATGCAAGCACAGTCAGGGTCTGAGCGCAGTCTGCACTGTTTTCCAGGCACCAATCAATTTTACTACTCTGTTAAAAGCAAGAGCACATGGGAGACAAAAGCTGTCGTTGGAGAAGGTCAACTTCTAATAAGTGAGCAGACACAGACGCTGAAGTTATATTTTGGATAAATCTTCTTTTGATAACTTTGAATTTTGCGCTTCTCTCGCTAAGGCAGTTAAGTCACAACGTACCAGGACATATAACTGCAGTTGGCAAAATAGACATGATTTTATTACAATTTTAACTTCATTTTACCAGTTTATTTTCATGACTATGGTAAAGTCCATGTTTGCTGCTGTTGAGAGAATACACGTCCTGCAAAATGCTCACATGAAGTAATAAGAATCCAAGTTAGGGCACAAATCTCACACACTTAAGAATATATAACTCAACTTGTAATATAAATTTCAGACTCTAAAAATAAGTTTATAGTCTGTCGCCAACGCTAACACACATCTGTCACCACTGCATGTAACCTGCTCTCCAGATGCTGGTTTCTGTTTTATTGGGCTGCAGAACACCTGTAGAGACCAGGAACTTGTTGAAAAGCAGCATGGCGGCCCCGTTGTGTACGTCCATCTATCTCCATGGCAGCCACAGCACTGCACCTCAGTTTTGTTGAGTAATGTCAGCCATAAAAGTGCACACTAGAAAAGTCAAGAAACACAATCACTGGGCCTTACAATGAGCCTCCGGGGATCCTTGAGGCGGGGGGAGGGGGTTGTTACTGACTAAATCACCTTCTCACAATCTTGTCTTTAAGTGTCAGCTGGTAACTTTTCTGGAAAAAAAAAAAATAATAATTATTGTTGCCAGAAGTTTTTTTTTTTTCTATTGGAGTGGTGAAATTAACATCATGGTGATGTCACACCAACACAACACTGTCAGAGTCAAAGCACAAAGCACAAAGTCAGAATGTGTAAGGTGGCATCATGTTTAGCGGTACAGTTTCTTTAAATGTTAAAGAAGAGAGATTTCTAGGAGTTGTCTACCTGCATTTAACCTCTGGGAGCCCTGATGTTGTGATTTCCTTTCTTTGTCCTCCAGATGGAGTTTCAGGAGTCCATGCACAGGTGTTTCACTTCACCAGAGAGAGAGGATGGAGTGATTTCAAATTCCATCCCTGACATGAAACTTTTGTAAGTTTGCAAATATTAATGCAAGAATAGAGTGTAGAACAAGAGTGACGAGTGACAATCCAAAGGAAAAACCGACTGTTTTTCTGTCTTTCTGCTATATGAGGACTTCAATTGTTCTGTATTACTAATTTTGTGTTTAACCAGATACAGATGATCCCTGTGGCTTCGCCTCAAGATAAACTTTTATGCTGTTGCACTTGATTGAGAGGAAGTTTCTAAAACAGGATACTTGCAGTGGAGAAGATGGCATTCCCACAATCAAAGAAGTGCTGTTTTCAAAGGAGAGGAACAAGATGGCCCCTCATTGGGGATTTCTGGTAAATTTACCATTCAGATGATAATACTGCAGGAAGAAGTAATTATATACTGTTAAGAATGTCCCCATGGGTCATGAAAACACAGAAGAGGAATGAGTGCTATTGAAGTGTTATATCCCTCTGAGAAGCACTCCATTTTTGAAAAAAAAATATTTAATTATTTTTCTCCCCCTCTATCCCAGAGTGGGTTGACATAAAAGGCCTCATGGATTTCCTAGAGTATCCAGGTTTATGTGTCTAATTATGGATTCAAGAGGTGCTGCTTCTCGCAGACGTGTGTTTTTGTAAACAGTCAATAGCTGGGTCCTGCAAATAGCTCCTTCAGATGGAAACATCATGGTTTTGAAACATCAAGGTTTGAAAAAGTTGCAAAAAATAATTACAACACCCACACTGCTTTATCAGTTCTGTATAATCATTAATCCACTTGTTAATTAACCTGTAAATATAATCAATTATAAAGTGATGCCTCTGCGTCAAGTCTTAAGCCAAAACAAGAAAAAAAAAAAAAAAGACAAGCAATGTTTCTACTTATTTACATAGAAGCACACTAATTATCTACATCCCATTTGTTATATATCTTTACATAGACCCTAATCCTAACCCCCAGGGTCTGGTGGTAGGGTCCTCTCAGCTAAAGGACTGACCATTGATCAGTTATGTGTAAAACTGTTCATGGATGTTCCACCAAGCTACAACACTGAGAGTAAATAAATCCTAAATGAATATTTCAGCATTTATTATGTCTCCGCAGATCTCACACCCTGATTCCCTAAACCAATGGTACATTCCAGGCTGGCAAACGTGAGGAAACAATAAAGCCCATGGTTTAAGAACAGTAGTGAAATATGGCTGTTTTTTGTTTGATTGTGTTGAGGCTTGTTTAGCTGCTGCTGTGAGGCTCATACATGTCCTTTCAAGACACCTGATTTAAGATCTAAAGTAGCATTGGCAATTTAAACCTTCTATCATCATCTAACAGAAGGAACAATGCCAAGACTGAGCTCATGACAAAAGCAAAGGCTTAGCTTCCGTCCTTGAGACCATGAAATCAAGGAGTTAAATGTCTGCTAAGGCACTATCGGCACACATTTTGTTGGATCGCAGGATTTTTGGCAAAAGATGAAAATGTTGAACTGTTTTCTTTTTGTCTCACACTGAAAAAACTGAAACATTTTCAAAATGGTGATTTTTATAACAGAAAAGAGGGGTAGAGAAAAGGAGGAATGATCGTGAGCTGAAGTCATGAAGCAGAAATTCCAGCAGCTGAGGAGAAAGCGGAGAGCAACACATTGTTAAGGAGATTAGAGGAATAGTCAGAGAGAGAGTCCCTATTACTTTAATCTCAATCGGGTTTAGCTGGAGAGCAAAAGGGGGTCTGAACAAGGCTGCAGCCTGGGCAACGGTCAATCTCCGAGCAGAAATGCAGAAAATAACGCCAGCTTTCTATTACCCTGTGGACATTTCTTCAAAGATATTGCATTAAAGATGAAAATACTTCACATCTCAATAAATGAATAAATATAAAGACATTTATCCTTGAATTAAATCTCTTTTACAGTCTTTAGAAGCCTTGGACAGTGCTAACAAAATTACATTGAATGTTTAAACAGAAAAAATCATAATTGGTATTCAAAAAGAATATTTTCAGTACATGATTTGGCAGGTAAACATGACCTTAAAAATATAATAAAATAACAGGTGGTCACTCATAAAGTGTGTACAACAGAAATAAAGATTCCAATCCAAAATCTGTGTGAATGCCTTGAAATGTACAAGAGCAGGGCAAAGGTTTCCTCCAGAACATGTTTCCATTTACATTTTAAATGAATTGTCCGGCAAAAGAGACAGAAGTTAAATTTACATTAACTCTGTGGGCTGAAAATTTGCAAAAGACAGCCAAGTTTCAACTTTATTGAAAAAAAAATAATATCGTGTGAAAAAAAAAAAAAAAAAAAAAAAAAACTTTATAGGAAAAGTATTGATTAAAAAGCTGGGGTGCAAAAAACTAGACCTGATGCAAGTTTAATAAAGTTTAATAAAAAAAATAAAAAAAACTCAGCAGGGTGCTGTTTGCTAACTGAAACTGAATGACTGGTTATGCTGGAATGCTTGATGAGAAATTAACTGCATAAAAATATAAACTGGAATTCATTCTACACTGAAGCATTGTTTTATTTGCAGGAGAAAATCTAAGCCAGAACATTATTCTAATGAGTATATTCAGTAAATTATTAATATTTAATCCTTGGAGACGCATATTTTTAATCAACTTTAATTTTATTTATTTATATAGCGTCTGGCACAATCGATTCTGTCTCTAAATACTTTACAGAAATGCAATGCCTGACTCCCAAACAAGCAAGAGTATAGCTGGGAAAATCTCCCTTTTAACAGGAAGAAACAGCAGGATGAAATGGGGGAACAACTATATATATATATATATATATATATATACCAGGCTAATGTTTTGCAGAAAGAGAGAAGAGAAGAGAGAAGAGAAAAACTATACAAATGGTGGATATGCATAACATAAAGACCGGGAATTTCCTGGTTTTGCAAAATCCAAATGTTGATGAGCAGAAAACAAAGGGTACATTTAGGAACCTGAATAAATGCAAATAATATCCCAGAGGAACCGTGGGCTAACCGTGCTGTTATATTTGGGATTCTCATAATCACATACAGGCCTGATGCACTGTGACAGGATACAACACATCTGCTTTGCTCGTTTCCTTTTTTTTTCTCGGATTAGAATCCAGTGGCCAACCTGTGTGTGTTGAAGGGGATGGGAGACTGAAGTAGCCTGACCACGACACAGCACCTAACAAGAAAGAACAGGGCTTCGGGACAGGTAGACCACAGGTGTCTGGTGTGTCTACCTAAAGGGGGTAACAGGGATAGACAATTCCAAAAGGCCCAAGGCCCATCATGAATGACCCAAACTGGTAAAACGTCATGATGCAAATGTACAGTCAGCTCCTGCCAACAAGTTCAGGCCTCAGCATTTCTGCAAAAGCACACCCATGCCACTAAATCTCACGGTATCCAATAATGTCCACGCTGAACATGCATTTGTGAAAAAAATGTCTTATTCGTGCCTATAATACTGACATACATAAATCAAACGGGGTGTCAGCATAACATGATTCGACATAATGTGGCTCACTTGTGATGTAAGCCTATATACGCCAAATAAAAGTGGAGCTGAGCAGATGCCAGGCCTCGTCATGCCTTTTTGAAGGCTTCTCCTGCTGAACTATCAAACACCCAAAACATTTTAGCTTCTTTTATTCTGGGACAAGACTGTCTGTCTCATCCCTCAAAGCCGATCCTCAAAGCCAGGGCAATGGATAATCTTCCAATTTCTCCTACAGAAAAGGAGGGTGGGTGGGAAAGAAAAGACTAGGACTAGGTGGTAAATTATTCGTTTGGCTGTCTCTGTAGCTCTCTGAATCCTGGGTTCTGCCGCTGCCTCTTTTTTTATCCTTTTTTATTCATTTCTTCTTCTTTCTTTTTCCCCTTTTCCCTCTGACTAAACAAAGCCATACTCAGCATCCTTGACATGGTGAGATCACAGGAGAAGAGAGTAATGAGACTCCGGCTAGCTGATTTCCACTGTATCCTCGGCTTTCTATCTCTCTGTCTTTCCACCTCCATTTCTACTCATCTCCTGCCTCTCTTCACCACACATAGTCTGTCACTGTCTAGATCTCCGCTACATGGTGTGAGGCACGGCATAATTCATTAGCGAGTGGGGGTTAGAAGGGATGCCTTCCTTGCTGAAGGGGAAAAAGTGGATTGAATGTAAACACCAGCTGCCCAGGTCAATTTTTTCTTTGTCTTCTTTTGTTTTTATTTTTTACTTCTGTTCTCTGTTACCTTAGTTTGATTGTTACTGGAGATGCTGAGTCAGCATCTGAGCCCTACTCAGAACTAAGGTGACCAACAATGTCAGCCAACCACAGCGTGCAAAATAAATGAGATGTCTCGTAACACTCAGAGGTGGCAAGTACAAATCACCCTTTCAGATACATATAAAATACACCGTCCTTACATGTAGGACCACCAACCCAAGGAGCAGCAGAGTGGGAGAGAGGAGGTGCAGGTAAGACATAGAGAGAGAGAGACAGAAGTGAAAGTATGCACCGGAGGCAGAGGTGTAGATGATTGAGGTGAGACTGGAGCCATAAGTTATGCATTCACACCTGCTGTTTTGGTCTGCTGTATTTAGAAGACTTTGTCCATTCCAAAAGTCAAGGATCAAAGGACAGAATCAAAGGCCTTCAGTGAACGAGGGGCAGAGTTCCAAGGAGATGTGGAACCCTTGTGAGGCTTGCTCTCTCTCAAGTCACCTCCCCCTCTATTCAATTCCACTTCCCACAAATCTCAGTAGAAGCTGCAGGACTGAACTGCATTTGAAAAAAGCATTTATTTTCAACCACTCAGGTCTTGGCATGTGAATTTCTTTTAAATAAATATGTTGGTGCCTTGAAGGGCTGCCTGCCCCAGCCAGCACTGAATTAAGTGACATCATTTGCGTGTGCTGGTGACATAGCTCAGGTCCAGCTCATCGCGGTTGTGAGGTTCCGACCCATGCGCTCAGCTTGGGCCACAGCTCCATTTGCTAACTTGATGCTGAAGAGATCAATACCAAAAAAAAGATCATTTTGCTCAGAAAATCAATTCCAATGCAAATCCTTGTTTCCATATTTTCCATCCCATATCTGGTATGTTATTAGATATTTTAATTCACTTTAGTCGTTTAGCCAGTGTAATTTAACAGCTGAAGGTCATGTATTGCATACAGCTTGTAAATAATGAGCTGTGTTTTCATTAAAAAAAGTGTGCTTAATGCTGAAGTGCTTGTGTTTTCGTTCACAGCACTGAGTCTTTTTATTCTATCCTGGGGTTTTTTTGTATTTTTCTTAACCTCAGCTCAAATGAAAGCTGATCTTTGACTGCACAATTTTGTACCACTCTCCTTTATGTAGCAAAAGAAATGAAAGAATTTTCACTTTCACTGACTCAACAACATCCGGCAACATTCCTTTTATTGCAAAAGTCGCCATAATGAGGCTTTGAAGATGGGCAGTCGACGTCGCACATCTTGATAATTTTGCACCAGCATGGCGATAGTCCCTGGGGGCAAATGGAAAAAAAGCCCGGTTAATGAACAAAGGAGCAAGAAAAGGGATCTATAAGAAATTGAGCAAGAAACAAGAGTATTATTATATATATTTTTTTAATTTGCTTGTTTGTTCAGGGGCGCTTTGCGTAACAAAATACCAACAGCACAATAAAAAAAAAGGAAGCCAGATACAGAAAATACACAAACACTGTCACAGAGTCACTCTACTTTTGAGAGTTTGAATGTTTTCTCCATGCCTGTGGAACTTTTTCTACGTGAAGGTGAGTTCAGAGTGTGTTCATGCCTCTGACCCACTGACCATGGCAGACTCCTGCACCCAATATTCATTTTCAAATCATTGTAAAATTCAAATGATTTAAGGTTTACCGCAATCAAAATATGAGAGGCTTAAAACAAGTAATATATCTGTCACAGGTGCTGCCTCAGTTGTTTGGACTATTGATGATTATCAGATATGATGAAAAGGTGGATTAAATCTGTTCACTGCCACAGTGACACGAAAGTGCATTACCCGAGTCTCTAGTTTCCCGCTGTGCTGCACGTCCTTTGATGTTGCAGGGTTCTGATGACAGCCGCTCGAGAAGAAATGTAAGGGAGATGAAAGAGACATGACATACTCCGGGTTTCTGACGAGGAAGGTGTTTGCGGCAATTTCTCAATCACATCGTGAAGAATTGAGAGCGAGCATGAAAAAGGACCCACTTTGCTTGGCAACACGCATTGGAAGGAGTTTAGGGGCTGTGGAGCTATGCACAGATTGCACCACAAACTTCCTTTGTGACTTTTTTTTTAACCCGTTAACTCATGGAAATTAGTGGTAAGTACCTGCAAAGTTAAGATACATCTGTTCCAAGCTTAACAGCACTTTCCAAAGATTGGAGGTAAAAATACATTGAGGTTAAACCAAAATCGTAAATGGCCCAAAAACTAAAATGGAAGTTTGAAGGAAATCTTTGTTGTCATGCCTTAAACAATCAGCCATGCTTTATGAACCTGGAGGCCTTTTTTAAGAAGAGTTTTTGAGGTTTTATAGCATCTAACACATAACTTAATAACCCGTTGTTACGAACCCTGACGTTGCATTTGTTTTTCTTTTATATTTTATTGTTAGAGTTTTGGTGTTGCCTGCTATCTCCTGCCGCAAGAATGGAGGTCCCCCCCGCTGACGTCACCTTCGGTCCTGGGGATCTCTCATGCCGACTCACCTCCGCTCTCACGTTGATGCTGATCCCGCAGTCTTCAGGGATCCGCCTGCTTCCTCGTTACCTGGAGTTCCTTGGCCAATCCCAACTCTGCTCCTTCATGAAGAGACTTTAAAAACGCACCTGTGACGTCGTCAAGCGGCGGCTGTAATTTCGAGTGAGCAGTCCCTCCTTGCTATTCCTCTCGTTTGTGGCTATTATGCTTGCTAAGTGGTTCTTGTGTGGCGTCTGAAATGTCTATGTATTTTGACGATTTGCACACCGTTCTTGTTCCCCCTTTCATTTGTAAACCGGAAAATAAACAGCCATTTTTTTCGTTCGCGTGTTACGTCCGATCAACCCTAGACATCAGACATATGTCAGATCGTAACACCCGTATTTGTAATTCGAGGTCAAGTACCTGAAATATTTCTTTAACGAATACTTTTCTCTATGTTAGTCAGTCTGAGCCCACTTTTGTTGCTCAAATCTCCAGAGTATATGGAGGACAGTGGTTTTTCAATCCTAAACTTGTATCGTTTAACCTTGTCTGCTGGGATCTCTGTTGAGAACAGGAGATCCAAACAGACAAGTTGGAATCAAATTTACCTATCATTATTTTGCAGGAGAAAGAAAAAACAAACCTGTTCAAAGTCTTTCAGCTCCTGTCATTATGACACATGTCAATGCAGATTTTCTTATTTTTGTTTCTTTTTGTAAATTATTGTCATGAACCTGAGAACAAGAAGTCTTGACTCAAAGATCAAACAAACAAACAAACAAACTTCTTTGTTTTCTTGCATCTCATAAAAGTTGCGACTTGGGCTTTGTTGTCTCACCAAGAGGTTTTATGTGCAACTCTGTGAAAAGTTGTCGACTCATAGAGGATCAAAAAAAATTCAGGAAGAAAGGATGAGCATAAGATCGGAGCTGTCAGTCCACCAGCTGTAAAGCACAAGTAAAAATCATTGCGTATTTCCCTGTGAAAGATCCATAGAGTCCGGCTCTCCACAGCTGCTCTCGGATGTCATGCAGAGTGGACATATTAGAACTGGCCTCCTGAGGGTAACAAGGAAAAAGATGAGCTCAGGGCCATTGTATTCCTCTGCAGATGTGTCACTTGTTCCGACACTTTTTCTCTCATCTGCACAGGTGATTCACAGAAAAAAATATCCCATGTATCTATAAACTCCTGTTTACATATATGTACGAGTAATGTATCAGTGTCTTTTTCTTTAAAGTGTCAATTTCTATGCATAAAATGTCAAGCAATTTTTATCACAACACTGCCAATATGATAGCACACCTATAGCAAATTAAATCCAAATTCAATTCATTATTGACATAATTGAAGAAAATATTCTATTGGTAAAAGAAAACTGGCCAAGTGAACAAAAAGCTGGGATGCTGTTGCTGTCACTGTTGCAGAAAACACCATTTTCATTGTAGAAAATATTAAAGTTAATTAACTTTTTTCTGCAGAAATAATTCAATTTTTAAAATTATGACCTTGTTTTTACTCCTTACTTTTATTCTCAAAATTATACAACCTGAAATGGAAGAGCAAAAACTATGAAAACGGGAAAAACAAATGAAAGAGCAGTGATGGCAGTTATCTCTTGTGTTCATTGATGAAACAGATTTGACATTGTCAAAAAATATTTTTTCCATTTTGTATTTTGACATTTCCTTCATCTTTGATATGAAATTATCCCTCAGATACATAACATAAACATAGAGTAATGTCAATTTGTCTTGACTTACCTTCATGATTTATTTCAAGGACCACCATTGTCCCTTTATAGTGCCTCTGAATTCACGTTTTGGGGTTTTGTGGCGTCTGCCTGTGAACATTGTATTACAGTCAGGGATTAAAACTGTGTCTTTAGTGTCCCTGCGCGACAGTGTTGGTCTGTCATCCCTGCCTGACAAGTGAGGACAGTATAACCAGCAGCATGTCGACAAGAGTCATGTAAGCTTCACTGCAAAACCAAAGACAAGACAACAGTGAGTAGATGTTGCACATCTGACAGAAATGAAGAGTAAAAGGACTGTGCAGAGAGCAGCGTGACAGAGCTACAGGCATCGGTCTCGCTCTTTCACACATTAACTGCCTGTAGCTGTGCCACCTATGTCACACGGAAACGCGGAGCCCAGAGATGTTGGCGGGGCAAGTGTGGCTGCCGGAAGGCATGACTTGAAAGTGATACACATGGAGAAAAGTAGCCGGGGCTGGTCAGTGTATAAATCAGCCCCTGAGGACAACAACTCCCCCCCGCCAAAAAAAAAAAAAAACAACATGCCTGTGATTGATGGCCTTATTTGGATTTCTGATTCCTATGATTCCTAAAAATATTTCTGAGGCAGATTAATCAACTAGAGTGAAAAAAAAGTCGTGGTTCAGTTGAATGCCTGGCTGCTCATACATCCTGTCCTAGGGATTTCTGTCCATTAGCAGACTTTGTTTTGGCTTTAGATTTTATTTGACCTTCAGAAGGAAACACAAAATAACTTGAATAAATTCCTCATGTTTTATCATATCTTAGCATTAACATGGATTAAATGAATCACAAAAATATGACTAAGTTTGGGGTGAGAGCCAAACAGCAACTTCTAGATTGAAGGTAAATTAAGATTAAAAAAAAAAAAAACAAAAACAAAAAAAAAAAACAATTTTATTTCATTAAACAACATACCAGACTATTACTTTATGCAGGAAGAATCTTGCACCTCCAAATAAAATAAAATGATACTGACCTGTGCATCTCTCCTCTGAAAGGTGGATGTTGGTTAAGAAAATATGTAGATACCCCCTAAGATAGGGGTTAAGAAACCCCTAAGGGTTTCAAGAATAGCTTTGATGGATGAAAAGGTGCATTGTGGGGTTTTCCCTGGGGAAAAAAACATGAAAAATGAATAACACCAAAAATGTTTCAGGGTCCTTCGTGCAAACCTGACATCCACTGTATTGTTCATATTCCCGAATATCAATGGAACAGAAGTTGTCTTCATGACTGAACAAACAAATGTAATTTTAGACTGATCCACACTGGTTCATATGAATAAGAAAAAATGAACTGCTGCAGCTGTGGGATTTGCTGCCATCAACAACACGTCAAGGACAGAAATGGATACAAATAGTCAGATATGCACATAGGCAACAGACACACGCGGCACATGTCGTTTGGCGGCAGCTCAAATTTAGGATGACTGTAATCCCACACGGTGTCACAGAAGAGACAGTAGCAGGATCTCCTGAAAGGAATGGCAGAAAACAAAGAGAGGGATGGGGCACTCGCAAGAAAAAACAAGTCCTGCCGGCAACCGGTGCTTCAAGGCTCACACCTTTAGGGGATTGGGAACAAAAAGAACACACGACTCAATACAGAGGGAATTATTCAGAGGATAATACAGATGGAGAGGGAGAAAGGATGCCAAGAGGCAGGAAGGGGGCACAGCGAAGTACGGAGGAGGAGGACAGAATGAGATGAAGTAAAAAAAGAGCGGAGAGTTGCAAAATGTGCTGTAGGGTGGCTGGAATAACAGAGTGACAAGAGACAACACTAGCCTTGCATGCAAAAGCTTTTGTTGGCTAACTGTAATGGTCTGGAGGAAGGTCTGAACCATCCTTCAATATTTTGCAAGATTGAAGATTCTGCTTCTAAGTGACATAAGTCACTAGGAGCTCTAGTGGTCCCCGGGCAGGAACACACCCTGGAGAGGTCTTCAGTGCAAGCATGCAAAAGGCATTTTGGATATTCCAGTCAGCCTAAAGAGCATGTATTTAGACTGTAGGGGGAAACTGGCATACAGAGAAACCCTATTGAAATACAAGTAGAATGTTGTCATAAAAACATGACAGAGCAACATTCTGACACAGTCTGAGGATCACTGGCTTCAATCTTTCTAAATGAATAAAAACACAGCATTAGTATGATGAGTAAGGTGTTTCTTTGCACCCCTCTGCCATCGCTTGTCAAATTTTCTCATATTGCTTGAATATTTGATGTTGTGGCAGTCAGGACTGTGCAGTTTTGAAGCATCATACCACGCTTCTCTTGGATGCACAGCTCAGTTTCAGCACAAGTTGTAAAGCCATTTACTCAAATCTAATTTTACATTTAAGACTGAATGAATATTTAGTTATTTATTATGATTTACAGCATGTTTGGTGTGACACAGATAAATCAAAATAAAAGCATCAGATGGTAAGCGAAGACACTGGTGAACTCAGCCTCATCAAAAGGCCAAGAAGACCACGCAAATCTCGTAAAGTGGGTGATCGCAACGTCCCCCTCACCGGTGGCAAAACAGCACTTCAGACATCAATACTATTCCAGGAGCTCCTCAGGAGGAAGGAGCATCACTCTCAAAGTCAGCAATCAAGGGATGCTCTGATGAATGTAAATAGAGAACACAAAAAGTCACAAATGATGAGGAATAATCCTCACCATCAAAGTCAGGCTGATGTTTGTCTGAAAACATCGAAAAAGCATACTTTATCCTGAATCCGGGATTTTTTGACATGAGACAAAGTGGACCATATATCAGAATAATGGATAAGACATCATGTTTCAAACATGGTAGAGGCTGTGAGCGTCCTCCTACAGACCACAAACATGCACATTAGGTTGATTAGATGCCGTAAATTGATCCGTGATGGTTGAGTGAATTAAGCTTACCAAAGATTGGCATGTTGTCTTGGGTCTATCCCTGTCTCTTGCTCGATGGTTTCCAGATAGCTTCCCACTCCTCAGTGATACTGATTAAGAGTAAGTGGTGTTAAAAAGAAAATGTATAGATATATGATGACTGCTGAATAATACAGACCGATGCTCACATTCAGATTAGAAAAACTGCAAAACTGAATGAATGGAACTTCATAGTGTCAATGGATTAATGAAGTCAGCATGCTGCTGTAGAGTTTCTGGAGTTATTGCCTGCAATGGCTTTTTACTATTTTAACAGAAATTCTTTTTTTTTTATCATTGGGTGTTCTTTATTCTTGAATATGTTCTTTGTGCTGTCATGTTCTGTGTCAGAAAGATGTTAGCATTTCATGACAACAGTCTTCATGAGTGATGTTACACCTGAGCTCTTTGGGGAAGATTTAGCAGGAATAACATTATTGTCCAATCAAAGAATATTTGTAAATTTATTTTGAGAATTATTTCTATTGATGATATGTTTGACATTTGAGCAAGAAGACATATTTTAAATGAGTGATACATTTTTTCCTCCTTTTTTGGTCACAAACCACTGAGACCAAACACAATGAAAAGCTCTCACTCTTTGTCTTTCACCTTAATTAAGCTATCCATCACTGACGGTCTGACACTAAGGAACAATTCAGGCCAGAAACTTGAATAGCCAGTGGCAGCAAACCTTCAACCAAGCTCTGTAATACAAGCACCATTAAAAGGAGAGTAAACCCTCAGAGACAACAGAATACCAAGGGAACATTTGTTGTCTTCCATGCTATGGGGTGTTTGTGTCTATCAGACTATTTGTCCACCTTGTAATGAATGGAGAAGTAAAGACTGCACCTGCAGTGGCTGCTTGCTTGTAGGGCCCCCTGCTGGGACGTCTCCTAATGGACACATGGCTCACAATGAACGTGGACCCAAATTTATGCTTCATATCTGACTTTTGTGAGGGATTTTATTGTTCACTCCGAGGAAACCGTACTGTCTGTCACTGATTGGATCAAAGTCATCTTGGACGGTTTCGTAGAATTTAGGTTGACAAATGTGTCAAATCGTTGTTTCCACAAGCAGCTCTTCTTCTAGTTGACAAGTGAGCATGGAACTAGCTTGGCAGTAAAGCTGGGCATGTTTACATGTCAAAAATGGATGTTGTTTTTTTTAAATGTATTCTGATTTTATGTCAGCGTTTCATTGTATCTAGTCAAGAATCTTCTCACCAAACATGTCAGCTGTCAAACTTGCTCGCAGTTGAGAAATTTCAACACTGCAGAAAGTTGCTGCCCCACGTGGGGGATCTCGGGATCTTGTTCATGACTGAGGGGAAGATTGACAGTCAGATTGGTGTGGCATCTGCACTGATGCCAACTTTATTGTAGCAAAGAACCGACCTGGAAGGCAAAGCTTGCTATTTACCATACAGTCTATGTTTCAACCCGCTTCTGTGCTTGCGAGCTCCTGTGTAGCCACTGTAAGAATGAGATCAGGGATACAAGTGATTGAAACTAGCTTCCTCCACAGTTGCTGGGCTCAGACTTACAGATAAGGTGAGCAGCTCAGACATCCGAGAGCAGTCCAGAATAAAATGTCTTGTCAGGATGCCACCTGGATGTCTCCCCTGGGAGGTGCTTCAGGCTTGTCAAGCCCAGGAGATACCCTGAGGTACACCCAGCTGGGCAAAGGATTTTCTCAGCTTTCTTGATAAAATCACTTCCCCTATGGCCCAGAACCAGATCAGCACAAGAAGATGATTATTTTGACTTTTACATTTGTGTGTAGTATAAAGTGGCCAAAAATGTAAATCAAAGTATCCAGCAAAGTCTTTCGTTAACTTCTGTCCGTCTTGATTTGTATTTAACATAATTTTTAATAAATTAACATGAATCTGGGACATTAAAGAAATACATTTTTAATGTTGTTTAAAACTTTGTTTTACAGGATAAAGTGATGTGTCACTGTAGTGTTGCTTCTCGTTCCACAATAATGCTGTGTAGAGGGAACTTGCATCTTTGAGGAGATCTTGTGATCAGTAAAGACAAGATCTTTTAGCAATCAATCCAGCAATTCAGCAATCCTTGTTGAGGATCCACAGGTGGAAAAAACGAGAGACGGAGCCTCTGTAACACCACCACCATCTCTTTCTCACAAAAGAGCACTAAATGACCCTCAACCCTACACTGATAATTTTATTACCCTTACTGGTTTATTGACGTAAAAGTTGTACGAAAGGTGATGATTTTCTTCTTTATAATGTCACCAAAATTAATGAATTGAAGTACACTGTAAATAATATCCTGAAATATGTTTTTGAAATGTTGCAATGTGACATTATTGCTTTTTTTCTCATCAGGAGAGACAAGATTCTGTCTCGGATGCTTCTTTCCTGTTTTTTGATTTCCCTGCAGATTTACGCTTGACAGAGTGCACGGCTATGTGGGAATCAAGGCATGTGTGCACCCATGATCGCATTAACCTAGTCCAAGCTGTAGTTCACTAGTGAAAAGAGTGAGATTATAACACCTAGCCTCCCTCAATTTTAGAGCTAAGCACTTATGGGACCATGTGTAGCTGCAAATCCATGTGCGCAGTGATCCATGGACAAATATCCGAAAGAGAGGAGCGAGATGTAAGGGGCAAAGGTCAGTCATTATCAATTTGTTATCTTGTGAGGAAAATGCACAGAGCTGCAGCTTTTGCTCCACCATAGAGCCTATAGGGCATTCCTGTCCATACAGTATCTGTTAATACTAGAAACTCATGTTTGATTAAAAATTCTCCATGTTTATGCTTAAATTCCCCTCATGCTCTAAAGTGTAATCTTTGTGTCTGTTTTTTTTATTATTTAATTGTGATAGCATTTGCTTGGGTTGTCTTTTTGTTGTCAGTCCTATTTTTTCAGTCTACTTAGTCTGTGTTTAGTCTGTACGCTTGGTCCTCCCCTCTCTCACCCTCACCTGTGCAATCAACTTAATTATCTGTCACCTGTGTCTCACTTCCTCTGGAATCAGCCCAAGCTTTGCTTTCCTCTTGTTCCCCTCCTGGTAAGATTTCAGGTCTTGTTTGACAGTTTTTCCTATTACTGCTGATTTAAATTTTGATACCTTATACCACCAGATTGAATGAAGGAATACCACTCCCCCTGCTTCTACGGTTCTATGAAACTCAAAAGGTAGGCGTGACAAACTACCACCTTTTGTAATCCTGATGTGTTGCTTATTTCCAATCAGTCTTTTTTGCTTTCAAACTATTCATTTAATTTGGCTGTATTTTTACATTTCATCTCTTCATGGAAGCAGTGTGCTAATGCTACCACTTGTTTTAGTAGTCAGAACAGGAAAATATGAGGTCACTGTCAAGTGTTCCTTGTTGTAAATTGCCTGAGTGCATTGAATTTAGACCTCTGGAAGTCAAGGATTTGCATTAAATTACTCAACCAACAGATATGGGATTGTCTCCCATATTAGAGGCTGTTCGACTGATGCTTCTAAGAAGACATATAATCTGGCACCGGTTATCTTTGCTGGAACCATCATACAGAAAATAACTGAGTACGACTAGGTGAACCCATCCATTGTCTCCCGTTGAGCTGGGGCAAAGACGTTCTTGAAAGCTATATTCAGCATTGGAGTGAAAGGAGTGTGTGTAAAGGAGGATAATTAACCCTTCTGTTGCTGGGCAGGTCTTCTGAAAGCTTTCTGTGTACAGTGTAATTCTGACAAACTCTTGATGATGATTGGCTTGTCCACAACATGTCCATGTCTTTCATGGCTATTTTCGCCCCCCCTATAATCATGCGTGACGAGCTGCAAATGAGCAAAAAGTCAGTAATGGACTTTTTCGCCTGCAGACATTGACCTAAACAGGCTGCAGAGAAGAAATGGTCTCTTATATAAAGGAGGGAATACAAGGTCCCCAGATATACCTGCAGAGGTAACTTTAGCAGGCGAGCATTGGCTCCCCTTCTTTGACATTCCTGTCACTTCAGATTAAAATCTCCCTGAAATCACCTGAACTCTAGGATTCTGCCAGACCGGAGGAAGATGCAATGAGTGTCACTTTGAGTGACGCTCAGTTTGATTAAATGTGACTTAATCACCTTTGTGGATGGCAGGGTTATGATTAAAGTTCATTCAGCCCAAATCGACCTGCAGCATCCCTTTAAAACAAATAAAAGCAGACATAGGTGTGTCTGGAAGACATTTTGTGGCTTAGAGATTAGCTGTTCTTCTTGGGATGGCATATAAACACATCCTAAAATAGTGTATGTCATTTATCTG
This sequence comes from Pao palembangensis, assembly GCA_015343265.1. Taxonomy (NCBI): domain Eukaryota; kingdom Metazoa; phylum Chordata; class Actinopteri; order Tetraodontiformes; family Tetraodontidae; genus Pao; species Pao palembangensis. The sequence goes on along the minus strand of CM027085.1, from coordinate 5,506,694 downwards.
AGAATCTGGCAAGAGCAATTACATTTAAGTCTGTTTACAGGTGTTGCAAAAGAAAATGTTTGTAATGTGTCCTTTGTGCCCTCAGAGGCAGCTGTGTTAAATCTGGTGTTGATGTGAGAAAGAAGTGGGTTTACCAGACCTGTGTAGTGATTTCAAACATAACAATTTGAAATATCTCTGTGCTGGCTTTGGATAAACAGCTGAGGGGAGTGTTTAAGAAAAACAATGCCGGACTTATTTTTTTTACCTTCTGGTAGTTTAAAAGGCAATAAATTCCTTATGCTTTTGTGTTTTGGGGTTTTATAATTAAATGTTGCCTCTATTTTCCTCAAATTTTGGCAGCGCTGTTGCTACGTCACTGACCTTCAGAGCTTCCTGGTGTCCAGAAATGTCACTGTACTGAACATCCATCCTCATCTCTCTGGAGAGAGAACTGCAGTACCTTAAACAGCTAACACCACAATAGTAATATGTGAGGATCTTCATTTTCTGCTCCTTCTATTTTCACTCAGTCTCAAGAGACTAAGCTCTTTGTATCCCCTGAGGATTAGATCTTCTGTATTGTCTTGAGAAGGAATGACAAACGGAAAACAAGCTGCTCTTTTATTTTTTTTCATCTTGACATTCTAATCCTCCAACATTAACTGTAGTATTCTTCACGGCAACCATTCTAGAAAACCGCCTCAATTATTCAGGAAGTTCCCAATAAAGTGGATGGAGTCCATATGATTTGGACCTTGCGCAGCATCCTCCCAGGATACGGCGGCAGCCATCTTAATGAGTTTGCAGTTTATCATTACTCACAAGGGAAAGCAAATCAATCACTTCCTTTGCTTAGCTGTTGTTTGGGTGGGGCGTGTAAGCAGAGCACAACAAAGTAGTAGAGACATGAGGTAGGGCATGTAGGTTGGAGGGCAATGCCCGCCAGCACAGCCTCCTGCCAAGGACTTTTCCTAAGAAATGTTTTTGAAAGAAAGATGAACCCAAATTAAATTCCAATACATTAAAGCACCCAGTCATCTCTGGGATGGTTTTATCAAATCTTTAGAATAGATGACTGTTTCTTCATTATCACTAGCTGTCTTGATAAAACAAGGTCTGGCACATTCAAAAGCATTGCAACATTTCCCACAAAATAATCCAGCTGTCACGTGTGGAAAGACTTGCCATGTCATCACCCGGTAGATTGTCCCAGTGACGAGTTGACTACATTGATTGTCTTTGCCTCAGTCCATTTTTTAGTGTTTCAGCATGGGAATTATGTAAAAGCATAAAAAAAAAAGTTAAATGGTGGCAGATGTGTGACCAGGGCCCCAACCCTTTTTTGTCGGTGCGAAAATGACTTCTTATCTTTAGGTGAGATGACCATCAGTTTTTTAAGTGTTAGCCATAGGCATGATGAGCAGGGATGAAGAGCAGAACATCAATAACAAGAACTGGCAGTGGAGTGGATAATTAGCCTCAAAAAGGAGCAGAGGATCAATACCCCACCACCCCCTTTTTTCACAAGTTTGTTCATGGGGAAAACAGGCTCAGTCATCCAACGCAGCACCTTCAGCTTTTACAAGTGGTGTCAGCAAGACTCATTCTGCATGTAGAAGAGCATACTGAATACTGTAGCAGTCAGAAAGTGTCAGATATTAATTATCGTCCCTGCATAGGTTAGAACATTTTCCATAATTATTCGAGGCGTGTGTAAATTCGCCCAGATATGTTCTTTCTGACCCAACAAACTATCAAAGGAAGGTGAGGGCTGAATACATGTTTTGGAAATGCAATCAGGTGTTGTTTAGTGAGAGAAGTAACTTGATTTTGAAAATTAATTTAAAAAATAAATAAATAAATACTCTGATGGGTATCCTGTCGGTTTGAAAAGTTGTTTGTTTAATAGAGATCTGTACTCCCTAATGCAGGTACTTATGTGCTTTTAAATAGTTTCTTTGCTCATTTAATTTTGATTGATAGTGTTTCATGGTTTATAGACTGTTTCTTATACTGTTTAATCTGCATGCCATTGTGTCATTTAGTTATCCAGTCTGCTTTGTTCCAAAAAACACGCCTAAAGAAACTACTGAATCCCACACTTTAGGCTAACCTTCCCTGAGTATAGAGGCATCGTGTCCTCCAACCAATGTCATTTGTTGCAATTATGTAATACAACTCAGAAGAACATTCCCTACTACTGCTGGCAAGAAAAGACAGATGGCACAGATCGTTTTCACCCCGGTGTGTCGTTGGTTACTGTTAGTGAACAGATGTCATTGTATTTTTTGAGGCCTGAAGTCTTAGTTCGTCAGTGTTTCGATGCCCTCAGCTGTCAAATTTGGTAATTTTCAGATAGAGATGTTGGGTTATCTTACAGCTACATCAACATGTATATTGCTAATAAGCACAGAACATGTATATATGGATACACATAAATAGATGTGTCTGTATATATATATTTTTTGAATGGAGGTTTTCCATCAATCTCCTGAGTGGTATGTCTGTAAAATGGTTAAAAGAAAAATCTCATTATAAAAAAGGAATTATAAAGAAGCAAGACACTTCAAACACAATCAAAAACTAGGTTTCCAGAATATTGTTCTAGCTATCGTGCCTCCTGTGTTTATAATAGCCTTCTTGGCTTTAATTAATACTGCATAAGTAATCTCAGGAGCGTAAATTGATTATTTGAATTCCTATATTTGCTTGGAACCTATGGACCCCAGTTTCTTCAGCATTTGAATATTATCCTCTTTTGAAATTAAGTTTTCATTTAAAGGCTATTACGAGGTGGCGAAACACACAAATGGATGTTTAAGGCACTGCAGTATGTAATTATCTTGATGTGAGTTATTAATTCCAGCAGACTGTGACCGAGTAAATGTCATTGTTTCAGGAGAGGGCTTCAGTCTTCAAGTTACATTTTGTTGTGCACTTAAAAAGATTGAAGATCAATTATTTTGAACATTTTTACGGAATGGGGGGGTGGGGGGGAGCCTCTACATTTGGACTCTACAGGTAAATACTCCGATTTTACTGTAGTTGTGTGCTTGTTTCAAATTAAAATACATTTGATGGTTTAGAAATCTTAAAGACTAAACATTAAGCTCACTGCATTGGTTGACATATTTATATAGTGATCATAGTGAACGAAGTGATCAATTTCTTGATAATGAATATATTATTCAGAATTTTTTACTTGGTTTTAAAACTAATAATGCAATTTTCCATTACATCATCTAAAACTGCTATTCAGACCAACGTGCACTTGTGAAAGTGCAGCTAAAGCTTATTTTGCACTGGATAATTATGACCCTGGGTAGGATGTAATAGTTATTATGCGGTAGGTTCTTTTTGCCACTGGTATTTTCCCAATTATGTATCTAAGATGGAGAGTCAGACATGGTCAATATTGCATTGACAGCATATCCAGTCACAAACTACAGTAGGTTTCCTTTTCTTATCGGCTGCTGCTCTCACTTTAGATCCCACTTTGTCATGATCTTTTAACGTACCTTTGTTTTGACCTTGTTTTGGGTTTTTGGGGGGTCTGCCAGACCAGTCTAAATACAGAAAATCCCAGTCTCTGGTAGGTGTCACATCAAACGTGATCCCTGTTTCAGTTCTCATCTGTCTGACCTGGTGTCCTTGCTGTTTGTGCTGACCAGGTTACATCCTCAGCCTTTAACATTTGATAGCTACAGAGGCCGTATAAAAATGAGAATGGTAGCCCCGAGTGCAGGAATGGACCTTTTACTGCTGGCCAATTAAACTCTTTATTTTCTCCAGGCCTTTAATGTGGAAAAAGTCTCCTCTAAGGTTAAATCTACAGAAGTGACCACAGAATGCACAGGTCCATGTGTAAAGCTGTATCACTTCCTGGAAATTTTCCTTTGATTGGCTGCAGGTGCACAACGTCATCCTCCAGATACCGACCAGTCCTTTTTTAAGATGTCTGTCTTAATGAAACCATATGCTTTCTCGCTGAAAAGGATAATGCAGCTGTTTCCAGTTGGTTAGATTGATTCCTTCCTGCTAATGGTTTAATTTTGGCATAATTCAATAACCATGTTCTCCCAAGACACCTTACACATTTATGTGGAGCTATAATAGGACCTTGGCAGTTAGATGAGTTGAGAATCCCTGGTGGTTTCATTTGCTGCTAATTCCCGCCTGTTAACACACTTTAACATGGCAAATGAGATCGGAGCTGCATTGCCCCGTGTCTTGCTTTGAGACCAATGTGTAAAAATGGGGGCCACGTGGCCTTGAGTGCTCATACAGACATGATGGGTTACTAGTCTAATGTGCTGAATGAAACCAAAGGTTAAATCCTCTAATTTGTGACAAAAACTGTTAATTCCCTTGCTCACAGGTATGTCATACCTTTGGAATCTGGAGGCTCTAATGGGAATTCTTACCATACTTGGGTGGTGGGTACTGTAAGCGTAGGTGGGTCGTTTCCTGAATCTTACTCAGCCAGAGCATTCAGAAGTGGATGTGCAGGACTTGAGTGTAAAGAGAGCCTAAAGAGAGGGCTTATGGAGTCAGCTCCAGACCCAAACGGTCTGCTGTGCATCCAGTAAGGATTAGCGTGTAAAGGATCTGTCTGTGTGCCAGAGGGACTGAAACAGAATGTGGATTTCTCACAAGCTGGGATGAGAACAGTTGGCACCACCAGTAAAATGAGGAACCCTGGTGCATAAGTGTTTTTTTAAGCAGGGGTTCAACGATGCTAAAAGATTAGCACTTCCCAGGTAACCAGGTTACTTCACATCTGTTATAGAAGTTTATTCATTCAACCACCTTTCTTGTCAGATCTGAGTCTCAGCTCCAGCCGCTCTTCCTCAATAGTTGCTGATTGACTTTTACCACACTACGGGTGCAGGAGAATAACGATAATCCCATCAGTATAGAATGAGAGGTATATAACTGTTTCAAGACAGACTGAAGTGACAGTTCCTATCTCCAAGTCTGTACTGACGAACACACCACCTGCAAAAAAAATTAGTCATAGCACTGAGGATAAAGGTCATTTCAGCCTGGTAGTAGGCAGCATTTTTTTTTTTTTTAAGTAACAGATAAGCATAGTCTTGTACTGTAATTCAGACAGGTAATTAATTGCTGCACATATCTATATTACTGTTTGTTTTACTCTTGCACTCAGTCCTACTCAGGCTATTCTTTGCACATGTAGCCAACATCCACACACAGTCGCACGTACAGCACAGAGAACATCACAAGTAGCTGATGTCAGTACTGCTGTAAGAGCTCTGAGAGCCCCTCTACGGGAGCCATTTTTTAACAAGCACACCCACACTCTGCCAACTTCAGCCTTGCTATTATCCAAACACAAGCAAGCTGTCCGTCACTGCACTCTGGGAGGAGGACAGTTGGAAAAACAACAGTTTTCCCATCATGACAAGTCCACTTTGATTACAACCAAGCGAGGAGCTTTACTATGGCTCACTCTCACAACTGAGAAAATTAGTTTTTCTGCCTCCCACCATTTAATTATCTGCGCTATCTCCCTTCGTGCAGACTAATTCCTTCAGCGAGGATCCAGGAGACTCTGCTCTGCTCGCTGAAAGCCACAGCAACAGAAGAGAAAAAGTAGAGTATAAAAAAGAACTTTCCAGTAAATCAGTACATGTATACATAAATGAGAGCCACCTACACACAAACCTTATCAAGCTCTTTCAGATAATGTCACATAGAAACACACTCCTGGAGAAACTGTTTTACTAATAACAATGGCACACCTAATTGCAATCTCTTCTTTATGAAGAAAAATCAATGAAGTGCTACACGCCATTCTGTCAAGCGCATTAAACATAAAAATGTCACTGAAGTGGAAGACCTTTGCAGTATATTTGAAAATGGAATATAACAAAATGATCAAAGGGCAGAAATAATCATGAATATTGTGTTTATTAGGAACAAATATCATACTAACTTTTCTCGGATTTTTCTCTTCTTGATTTTACAAAAAAAATCAAAAAAAAAAAACTTTACGGGAACTTGTGGTATAAACAATTCCGGACTAAACTTTTTCAATTTTTTTCAAGCATTACAGACCACTGATTTCATTTCTAATGACACACACTAGGGAGGATTCCAGACGTTGAGATTTGAGAGTTAAGACACTTTAACAGACTCCATACATCAACCTGTTTTATTTTGGCCAGGCATCGGCAGCCTCGGCTGGGGAGTCACTAATGCTGTGGTTGCCATTTATCAAACGGAGGATTAACGTGGCTCCAGATCAACGCAGGCAGCTATCTTAAACAGACAAATCAACAAAACGGGAGACTCGATGAAAACAAACGGGTACGTCTATAGGGACATTAAGATGGGGTGTGAAGAGGGGAAGCAAAAAGATGCCTCTCAGAACAGTTTAAACATACATTCCACGCATGGATGCAGCATGTCTGCTTTTTAATTTATTTAATTAATTTTTTTTTTCCATTACATACCAGAGAAACTGTTCTATAGATGGAATTATGCACATGGCATCAAAAGCTGACAGACTAATTCATTTTCCATTCTGGATTCCATCTCCATATTCACCTTATCTTCTGCTCAGAAAGGGTGCATCTCAAATGCAAAGGAAGAATATAATATGAAAAGTTAAATAAATTTTGTCCATAACGGTTAACATAAAATCACATTTTAATGCAAAGTGAGAGTGACCGTATTTTTGGATTTTGTTCAAAGGAAAAAGGCATTCATTATGAATCCATAATACACACCCATTTTTGTTTCACTCTGAAAGTGTGAAATTTTAAGGCATTAAACAAACAAAAATATGGTGTTTATTTAAATCAGAATCAAATTAATAGTCAAAATGCGCCTATTAAAACAAATTTTGTTATTTGATCCTCAAACAACAAAATCACTCACAAATGGTCAAACCTGGCCTCTTTGGCAGAAGTAATTAAATAACAAACATGAAAATAAAAATACTTGGGCTCAAATAGATTCAGGACAATAAAAAAATAATCAGACTTCTTTTATTCAGATATGGCATTGGATCCAAACTGTACATTCCTGAAATGAACTGGATTAATTATTAATCTGGCACAAATCCACACATTTTGTGGCATTTAAACTGATTGTAAACCATTTCAGATCAATAGAATTGAAACACCTCAGTGTTCTGTGGTCAGAAAATGCCCCCATTATAAATTGACTTAGTGCCCCTAATTACATCACACAATGTGTTGTCATTTTATATTTAAAGCAATATTGCATGTAATAAATTTTTATCATAATAGTTTTTGCGTGATGATTCACACTTAAGACACTAGTGGACATATTAGCAAAGTCTCACACACAGACAACGCACAAAGAGAGTAAGTAAAGTAATCAGTAATCATGGCAAACGGGGGAGGGTAGAAAAAAAAAATGGTTGAGTGGTGAACATTTGAGCATTTCTACATGCCTGAAGGAATTCCATTAACTACTCTGATTACTTTAATCATTGGAGCCATCGGTGCTTGTCAGATGCCATCCCTACCCTCTCAATTACCCAGATCTCCTTGAACTCAATTGCACACATCCTGGCGGGGACTGGATGCAGGCGAGCGTCGAGGCTGGTGAATGGGACTCACCAGCGCTCCAGCTTGTAGAGGCGGTTGGCGAGGCGGCATTTTGACCATATGGAACACATCCTCCATCTCTTAGTCAGCACACACAGGACGTACGAGTTGCGTCGCTGCATTGTTGGGTAGCCCAAGTTTCCAAAGAATACTCAGGCACATCTTCATACATGGAGCAGATGGTTGACGTTTGACCCCCTCAGGAGCACTGTGTGAGATCTGTTGTCAGTCACAATTAGCTGTATAATGAAATTACATGGAACAGTTCACTTTAACAAAGTGATTATTTTCTGAATTAGAAAAAAAGACATGTACATTTCAAAAGCTGCAAGTCGGTCGGACATAGCTTAAGACATTGCGATGTTATCACTCCATGTGAAATTTGTACTTCTACCTGATTTTTGCTTCTTTAATCTTCCAGTCCACCAATTTTATTTATTCATTTGCCGCTGTAGGTCTAGAGAAGTGAATCAGGAGTGTCTGATTTTTTTTCCAGCTCTAATTTTCATTTTTAAAATTACCATTGAAGTTCCATTTTATGGAAGTATTGTTTCGGGATGCATCTCAGAAAGCGGATCATATGGAATTTAAATCCTTATGTAAATAAATAAATAAATAAATAAATATATATATATATATATATATTATATATATATATATATATATATATATATATATATATATATATATATGTATATATATATATATATGTGTGTGTAAAGTTATTCTAAAAAACCTTAGATCAACAGAAATCCAACTATCTTTAGAACTACAACAAAATGGACAGTTACTAAAATAGATCATAGCACCATGAAATAAGACTAAAATGGATATAATACACACTGTCCAAGTACAAGTCAGGATAGGGTCTGCTTCATCAGTCGCCTCTGTCTTGTTCCAGGGCTGATAAAATTCAATTGAATGGATCACCTGAAATTAACTGACAAATTAACTCAAAATAACTGAGTTGCATCTGCAAGGAAATACCATAAAGATTCAGAGGGAGAGCGATGGTAAAATTGTGCCCATTCTTAGGTTTGGCTAATGTTTCTGCAGCTTCCTTCCGTCAAGTTCTTTAGTTAGCATCAAGCTACTTTTATCGTTCAGGCAGAATTCTGCCAACACCATCTGAGAGACAATAATTTAGAGCGACCAATTACTAAATTAAACCCCAGAAAATGTTTTAGTCTGACATTTGCCATTGACGAAGAAATGAAAGTTGAGCTCGCTGTATACTGAAAATAACTGAGCGACAAGCCAACACCATGTTGGCTTGGATGGGTTTCACACGCCTCGCCATTCCACACTGAATGAACTCGCATGGTGCAGAAACGGTGTAAGGGAATTCTGCAAATTGCTATCTCTTTTTGTCAGAACTTAGAGCGTTGGTGTTGCTGCATACATCACACTAGGATTTTTCAGACCTCTGCATCTGCAGTTTTAAGATGTGTCAAATTCAAAATATTTTTAGCGCTAGATCACAAGGCTGAGGTGTTACAAGAATCTTGTTTCCTACATTCTTTCCTCCTCTTAATGCATCCATTTGTGTTGAGAACCATTGGCTGATTAAAAGTATTATTTCAGCTGGCAAGCATCTCCCCCCCTCCCGCTTTTCCTTTCTCTGCACACATCCCCTCACGCGGAGGGAAGCTTCATGCACTGCTGGGTTGTAGCAGTGAAAGGCCTCCCATTATAGTTTTGATGAAAGAACGGACATTATAGCAACCAATTCAAGATGCATGATTCAGTGATTACATAGTGTTTTTTTTTTTTTTTTTTTTACTCTTAAATCAAAATGAACTATCCTAAAAGAATAATTATGTAAAATTTCAGGAAGTAAATCCATAAAAAAGTAGCTGATGCATTTTTGTTAAACCATGTCAACAATGGGTCTCTCCCCACCCCCAGGCCACGCATGCCAGCCTCATGTTCATGTATGAGAGATCTGCAGTAGAACTAGTTTCCAGCACTCATCATCTCCCAAACAGTGCCCTCTGCTCACATTATGGGCTGCTGAGAAAAGATCCAATTAAAAAAAAAAAAAAAAATTCACAGCCTGTCTTTGGAGTTTTGGAATTTAGAACAGCTGGCTTTTACTGAAAAGGACTGAATAAATACAACCATTTTTAACATTGAGGAATAGCACTTGATTCATGGTTTCCTCTGCACAGAAATCCATGTCTGTCTCAGTCTGGGGACACTGAATGCCTACCCTGAAAATGGTGGCATGCAGCATCCTTTGCATTTTTATGGGCCCATTTGCATTTTGCATTTAAATGGGTAAAGTGAATGGAAACCTAACAGATGTGAGCCTACACACCTACTCGATGAATCATGATATAATCTAACAACGATCAAGAGAACCATCAGTGATAAATGTTGCTTTCACCAGTACTCCTTCACAGGGAAGAAGGTGGTCGATTAATGCACAGGGACCACAAATATCATTCTGCTGTTTAAAGTGTTTGTACTACTATTGCAAAGAGCAGCACCAAGGTCAATTTAAGTTTGCTGATAGCACTTTCCTGTAAGTTTTAGCTTCTTGTTGTTGAAGCCACCATGTTAAGTACAAGAGATGCATGATGACAACATGGGTACTTACAAGTTTCTGTTTTGGCCTGATTTGTTGCCACTGTCCTTTTTAAATAAGTCCTAATGACATGTCCATGTTGTTTACTTGACCTTTTGTTGCTTGGCAGCGTGTTTGCTGCTGTCAATCAAACACAGACAGCAGCACGCCCCTCTGAGCCGGCTGAGATGTAAAGAGTCATTCCTCTTATTTCCCAAAAGCAGAAAAAAAAAAAAAAAACCTCTATCAACAGGGTAAACATGATTTCAAGTTGACATGATGCAAAACCTTTGCTTAAAAGATAAATATACAGCATATTTTTTTTTTTTTTAAATTGAAGATCCTCAAAGATCATTTGTGCAATAAACTGATTAAACACAAACTGATTAAGATTGAGACCCAGACTCGAGCAGCTTACACCCGCTGCTATTGTCAGATTTCTAACAGATTATAATTTAATGTTTGGTTCAGTGACGCTTACTGAAATGGTCAGCTCATTGCTTGTTTGGCGGCCACGAAGTATGTTGTCGTGGTATATTTGCAAAAATACGAGCTCCGGTAATTGATAGAGACCCATCGACTTCATGGAGTCATTCACTGGCGCTGTGAGTAAGGCGTGTATAGATACTCTGTCCTGACTGGCTCCACAATGTGCTCACACGCTATCAGCTAGCAGACACTGATTTTTATTAGAAAATATTCATCTCTTCACTGAAAGCTCTTTGCGTGCTCCGTATATCACACTTTAATTAGGAAAAAAAAGACTTTCACTTTCTGATCAAGGGTTGATAATTATGCTAATCTGAGGCGCTCAAAAAACTTTAGTTTTCTCATATGCACATGGTATGAACCTGACATCGTTTATTTACTGACATTAAGATAGTTTGGTCAATATAGTGCATTAAGTGCAAAGCAATCGGAGCATAACTTCAAAAAAGGAATAGAGGATCTGCCAATGCTTGTATAAAAATAGGTGTTACATTGATTAAAATAGCAGTATTACACAACATAATTCAGACTTCAAATATTTATCAATTTAGTTTTGATAACATATCAATTCTAGTTATTAAGAATGAATACCCATATTCATTTTTAATATAATCATCTCCTTTATCAGAGCTCATTGAAGGTTTTACCGGCCTTCCAATTCCAAAAAGTGCAGAAAGCATACAAAGACACTTTTTCCCCATCTTTTTGAAATGATGCAGTCTTTTTTTTTTTTTTTTTTTTTTTTTTTAAACATTGGGGACAGGGGTGTGCCACTTTGAAAAAAGCCACTTTTACAATGCAGAGCTACAGTAAATGAAACTACAAACGTAAGCCTTTCCAGAAGATCATGGAGTATGATGACACAGGTAATACTGAATACTCAAAAGTTTTGAAAAGACATGGCAGATTATATCAATAAATATTTACTTACAGACTACAGCAGAAAATAGTCCTACGCAGTTTTAATCATCTGCTATACAGTGTTTTTTTTTTTTGTTTTTTCTTTGTCCAGGAGTGAATATTTTTATAAACATTTCTTTTCTGATTCACAATATACCTTATGTATGGTTATATTCCTGAAAATGAAATTGTTTAAGATTTACCTGTACACTTACATTTTGTGTGTTACTCCATCTTCACCATAGAAAAATAGATTTTGCATCACCAGTTAAGTAGAGCCACTTTATTCGTTCATGTTTCGGAGAGCTGTATCCGATTTTGTAATGTCAATTTTAAGAAATAAGAACAAAATTGTCCGGCACACCCCGTTAGACTCCCTTTGCTTGCCTGTGTCATACCAAGGCACCCTAAAGACTGAGCCGCCCCTTCAAGGAGAGTTATGAGAGAAAATGCTTCATTGCCATAATTCTGTTGCTCAGAACTGGCTAAACGTGGTCTGTTTCTCAAGAACTTCGAGGTAATCGGGCTCAGACTGAAGCTTAGCTTTTAGCTCCAAATACTCGTTTCTGTTGGGCTCGACATAGACAGTACTGGGTGCCGTGCCGTATAACACTGTTTCCCTTATCCTCTCCGGGTGCAAGAATTGACGTCTGACATCGAAGTTTGGGTTGTACGTGTATGATACAGGCCCCGTGTACTTGTACTCTAAATTAGCACCCGCTGGGATCGATGCCATGGACTGATGGGCAGGCTGTTTATCAGGCTCGAGAATACCTCTGAAGAAATGGTCTGCATCCTGGACCGGTGAGGGGTTGTCATGCGGCTCAATGGTGCTGATGCTGTAGGCAGGACTCCTCATCGTGCTGCTCTCCCTCTCCTCATTTGAAGTACTCCTGTATGTCACCTTGAGCTCGTGGAGGTCACGGTAATCCTCCACTGTGTTTCCTTCTCGCGATCTGTAAATGGGGTTTTTGCACATGTGGCCCATGGGGTGGGGGATGTATTCATAAATATGACCAGCCGGCACCTTCACTTTAGGGCCAGAACGGTTGCTGTAGAGGCTGTACTGCAAATTAAAGGAACTGACATCAGAATTGTTGGTGCTAGTGCGGTCACTCTGTGACTTTTTGCGCTTTTTCATGACAACAACAAACAGCCCTGCAGCCACAAAGACGGACATGATGAACACGAGCAGGAGGCTGAGAATCAGGACAGAAAGGGGAACGGTACTGCTGGGGTTGTTGCCCTTCTGCGGCGCATCTGTGGTGATGACCCGCTCCTCCACTGGCTCGTCTGTGGGGGTAGTCGGCAAGACGTAAGTGTCTGAGTAGTCGGGGCAAAGCTGCTCGGACTCGATGGAGCGTAGGTCTAGTCCTGCGTGGCGTCTCGGCGTCTCACACACAACTTCGTTAACAACTGTACCAGCATTCAGTTGCTCCAGCCATATCTTCATGCCCACCATGTCACAGGAGCAGTCCCAGGGGTTCTCATAGAGATCTATCTGCACCAGCAGCTTCAGCTCATCTAAAACACCACTCACAGGCAGGTTTTGGAACTGGTTGTTTCGTAGATTGAGCCTGGACAGTGAAAGGCTGGAAAAGATGCCCACGGGTAAGGTTTTCAGGAGGTTATTGTTCAGGAAAAGCAGCTGGAGATTGGGAAGAAAGCGGAAAGAGCCTGCATCAATCTCTTTAATTTTGTTATACTCTAAATAAAGATACTGCAAGTTCTGCAAACCATAAAACATTTCTCCAGTCAGCCTGTCCATGAGATTACCATTTAAATAAAGCCTACGCAGGTTGGTTAAGTCCCCAAAAGCCCGGTCATGGATCACATTTATCCTATTGTTTCCCAAGTGAAGCAAATCCAATCCGATGGCATCAACAAAATCTGATCGCCGCACCACAGGGATATAATTTCCCGTGAGATACATCTTTTTAGGATTGTATGGCTTGGGTTTGAGATCAGAAATGCTTTCAATCTTTCTCTCTTGACAGTTGACATTAAGCCCAATTTCAGATATTTGCAGGTTGCATGTGCAGTCAGTAGGACAGTCCAAAGGCACAGGAGATTTGGTCTGAAAAGCAATGATGGGACCATAGTTATAAGGGTTGGCTCCTGGAAATCGGGACGTAGGCTTTAACCTAGTTCTGTTGAAATGGCGCGTGCCCTTCGTGGGCCTCGAAGATGACCTCAAAACTGCCGAAGATGTGGCAGAGGCCGTGACGGCAGCAGGCGTGGTCTGATAATATCCATTAGTGCTGCTTGGGGGTGCAGGTCGGACTGTGTCTTCTAGGGGTCTCCTTGGACAGAGTTCCTGCTTAGACACCTCGTCCAGGTCCCGGCCATGAAGTCTGAATGGCGTCTCGCACACTACTTCCCCTACAAGTGCTGTGTAGGCTATGCTCTCCAGCCAAGCTTTCAGCGCAATGAGCTCGCATGAGCAATTCCATGGATTTTCCTCCAGTTGTAATTCCACAACTTTGTCCATATGCTCCAGCAGGCCTATGTAGGGAAATATTTTTAACCTATTACCCCTGAGGTCCAAGTGTGTGAGGGGAACATTTCTGAAGATATTCGGGGGCATGGCCGAGAGCAGGTTGTCATTCAAAATCATCACTGTTAGACGATGTAGTTTGCTGAGTGCATTGGGCTCTATGTTGGTAATATAGTTATAATCAATCTGAAGATATTCCAAACTCTCTAATCCGGCAAAGGTGTCATCCCTCAGAGCTTCAATCTTGTTGTTGTTCAGATGCAACCTTTTTAATCCCTGGAGTCCGTTGAAAGCACCTGACTCTATTTCTGAGATATCATTGTTCCCCAAGTGCAGGATGGTCACCCCGGTATAATTGATGAAATCATTGACCGCCAACTTCTTTAGGAGATTCCCCGTCAGCAGAAGGTGATACATAGAGATACGGACCGGGCTAATCTCCGTTAGTCTGATGATCCCCCGGTTCTCGCAGCTCACCGTCAGGATCCCTTCCTTCTCCTCGCAGGTGCACAAGCTTCGACAGATCTCCCCATAATTGTCATACATCTCGACCAGCCTCAGAGATGATGCAACCAGAAGGATTATTTTTAGGATCCAGATATGCATTTTTCCTGGGAGAGGATGCCCCAGCTCACTCAAGTGCGATACCAGTATGAGGTGTCATCTAAAGAAGGGGACAAAAATAATAGGTTCTGCTTACAAAACACTGGAAAATACATGTGACGTGTGACTTAACTAAATGTTAACTGTACTGAACGTTTCGAACCAAGAGCAAAGACAAGTAGGTCTGTTAATGAGTGCGTTACGCAGATGCGTTTTACATCATCGGGCATCCTTTTCAGATCTGAAAACGTCAGATGACAAATTACATTTGAGCCAAAATGCAGCATCATTGATGAGCCAGCTGCCTGATTCGTGCGGCCATTTCGCATTTGTGACATTTCGCCTAAATTTCGATTCAAGGGAGGAAGAAAAAAAAAGCGTCTGTCCGTGCGCAGACTGAAAGATCCAGTCGCCTCTCAGCCGCTGGCGGATTTGCACTGACAAAATATGTACGGGGCTTTTTACTTTAAGTGAGTGACGTTGGATCTTTTATTTAACTTGTTCAATAAGAGTCAAAAATAACGAAGAAAAAAATTGCTGCTCTCCGAAATGGCAAAGATTCCACACTCACCCCGCATTCTTGACCACTTGGTAACAGTGTGCAAACTGTCGGATCTCTCTTCCCTTCTTCCATGCAACCACCATGAGGACGGGAAATTTATCCTCCTGTTTTTTTTTGTTTTTTTTTTAAATCCAATAATGGAAAAATATATCGTCTGTCACGAATGAGTCGCTCCAAACAAGCAGCCAGTGTTCGTCTTAACAGCCGAGCTGCTGTGCAGAAAACGTGAAAATCTGCCTGTCAGGCGACAGTATCGGCTCTTCTGCCCACGGGCGGAAAACAAGAGACGAAAGGAGTTGATCAAAGGCGAGAGCTGTCGGATCCATTGCAGATCTCCGATCGAAAATCCGGACTAAATAATTACACTATCAACTGTCCTCTACGGTATCTCTTACATAGAAGGTTGCACATTCTCCTTCTATCCCTGCATCTCGGTTTTCTTCGCCACGGACGCGTGCGCGCGCGTGCGCACCGACGCACTCACTCGCGCACGCACGCTGGGTGACTGCGCTCCTTAAAAGAACAAAAAAGCCTAAACATTCAGCCGGTAAATCTCCGCAAATATGCGCAACTTGAATATGATAATCTGAGCGCGTAACCCACTCCTTATCTCGTCCCTTCTGCTCCCACTCACATTCCACTTTATACCCCTCAAGAAATGATCTTTCTATCGCCTCTGGACATATTGTGGATAACTTGGGCGTCCCTGCACAGGGGCCAGCGGGGGATGATGGGTGCAGGCTGGGTCTTATTTGGATAGGAAAAAACTGCATTTGCACGTAGAAATGCAGAATCTATGCTTCCTGTTTCTTTAACATCTGTAGATTGCATCTTCGAATCGACTTAAGTAGCACAAGCAGATTTCAGCACCGCGGACAGTTCGCCCTGTCTTCCTGTAAAGAGGATTATAACGCGGTCTTCTTACCGTTCGGATCCCGGCAAACGCCAAAGCATTCCGAAAATCATGTCTGAGCGCCTTTCCTTTCTTCTTTCCTCTCCAGCCTCATTGCAAACACAACTGTTAACTGGCTGGCTTAAAAAAAAATTAAAATCCCGAAAGTCAAGTCTCGATGTTAAGCTCCATAAACCTGGTGTAGAAGAGCGCAGTCTCGTTCAGGCGAAAAACGTGACACCCGGAGCGGCCAAACGCGGTGCCGTCTTCATCCGAAAATAAGAGCACCATCTCGGAAAAAAACCCAAACCAAAGTTAGACGATGACGAGGGGGCAAAGGAGGGACGCTGGGGTAAAAATCCCACATCAACTGAGACTTGCCACATGCATTTTAACTATGACTTTCATCCATGCGCACTGGCGAAGCGAGGGAGAGCGGAGCACGAACACTCCTCGTCCGCTGCCAGTGGTGCGGTTTGTACACCAGTTCGTGTGCAGATCTGCCCCAAGTCTCTTTATTTCAATTGCCACGCTGGTCTGATCGAGCGGGGATCTCCGGATACCTTCTGCCAGCTTCTGTCTGTGTGAACTGGATCCTTCCCGCAGCCTTGCGGTGCTCCTCAAACATCCTCTCTCCTTCTGCGCGAACGCACACTAGCTTTATTTTCTTGCCGACGTCTCAACTAGTGGAACTTGATCTTGGCTGGTGCAAACCAGCGCGTCCCCCTACAGCAACGGACACATTATGAAACAATTACAACGGTCCGACAGCTGAAATTAATCAAAAGAACACGCGCAAATCCCCCCCATTTCAGCACCGTCAATGCGCGGAAATGAGAAACAATTTAATGCGTACATACTCTTTAAGGGGTATGGTGACGTGGAGGATAGGAGGGAAGAGGGAAGCTGGCAGGAGACCCGTAGAGGGCAGCATAATGATGAAAAAGGCTGCTTCGCAGGCTCGAATTTCTCGGCTGTAATTTGGAACTCCGGCGTATTGTTATTCCTCAGGACCAACCAAAGCTCTGGATATCTTCATCCATGGCTGTACTGAGGTTGGACATCTCATTTCCATGCTTTTGAGAGAGAAAAAAAAATCACGTCTACTTTTTTTTTTTTTTTTTTTAATATCACAATACCGCAATATTTTGGTTGCTTCTCAGACAGGCGTTTGATTTTCTCAGACAAGAAGTTGCGAAAAATGACATCACCCTGACACATCGCACATGCATCCTCTTCTGTTGTTCGGTCTGCAAATGTGGCTCCGGAGACGGCTTTCAAATGCAAAAAAGGGCAGACGCTGCAGGAATATGAGGAGTCATTAGCGGCTCATTGTTTATGGTGTCGGAAAAGTTTCGTGAGTCTGAAGATCTCTCCAGAAAACAACCACGGCAGCTACACTACAACATGAGATATGATCAAATGCATTTATTCTCTTCTGCATTCAAATTCTACTTCCCAGTCAGAATAAAATCGATCTAATTCCAGATTTCATCATATTAATTTCTTTGATAATTATGAATTTAATGCCATATTAGTCACCAGTACAGCTCTATGTAATGAAATATTATTTATATTTTCACTGTTTGGAGGCCGCTCAGAGTTCTCTAAGACCCACTTTATAACCTCTAACCATTTTTATTTAAACTGAGGTTGTTTTAAAGTCAAATCTGCCAGATAAAACCAAGTAAACATTCATTTGCGCACTGCAAATCTCCTTATATGCCCCCAACTACACTGGATTAATCCTACACTCACAGGAAACACAACTTGTACAAGAGATCTGCATTGAAAGAGATGACTGTACTGTAGGATTAGGCTTAATCCAGTTTTGCACCAAATACTAATGCTGCTGTGCATGGCACTGTGTGTTCCACCCAGTCTTGGTTTACTTGCCCCTCGCTGAAAGGCCAAATCAAGAAAAAGCCACAGCTGCCCTATTCCCCTCTTGTTGTGGGACAAGAAAGTTTAGCACTTAACTAAAGCCATGAACAGAAAATCAAATTAAATCTAGCATATGGTGGGCTGCCATGTCCAAAGAGATTTCCCACTTAGTCATTATTGTGTGGAAATAAGTCAACTTCTATGCTCTATTTAGCCTGAGAAGAGCGACAATAAGCGGATGTGGCATCCATGCTGCCTTACTGAAATTAACCGGGGAGATGCATTGAATTATCTTAAAGTCTGTAGTGCTGTAATCGTATTAAGAGTGGCCTATCCTGTGGGGATGGACAAATCTGTATCTGTTCAACCCCTGCTGGAGTACAGTGATGAAGAAACTAATACATCGGGGTTTGTGCCCTCCCTCTGGAGAGGAATTTAAACTAACTGCTAAATGTTATTTTTTTTCTCCAGAAAAAGTACTGACTGTGTAACCGTTTTGATATAATAGAATGGCTATAGTGATGGAGTGAAAGTTTTCCTGTACATGGGCGCGTCGACAACTGTCTGCACATGTGTTCATGGTTGTGCATTTGCATACCGCACATCCCTCCATCAAAGGCTAATAGGTTCATGGAAACATGGAAGTTATCATAGATCAGATGGATGAAACACATACTTTTATAATGAGTCCTGGGATAAATTATGTAATTAAATGCAAATTAAGGCTCATACTATGATGAGTTTAACACGCGTCTTTTACCTGAACCCAAATTGATGAGTTTTGAAACCGCACAAGTTTCTTAAGAGACCAATCACACACTGAACATAATTTATCTTAAAATAGCCAAAAGTTCTTTCATTCATAAAAAGCTTATTGATCAGATATTAAGATGAAAATAATGCTAGGATGAAAGAACCAGATTTTTGCATTCTTGGTATCAACGGTGGTTGTCTTTTAGTACAATATGTTAGGCTACTGTATTCTTGCCATCATATCTGATGAATGTGACCCTGTAAGACGGATGTGTCCAACCCAGTCCTATAACGGCTACAATCCAGTTGGGTTTTCTGTCCTAACATTGAAAAAAAAACTGCTTAGACCAAGTTCTTTACCAGACCAAGTTCTGGTAATTGGTAGGACAGAATATAATGATGGTTTTGTTGGCCGAATAGGACTGTGCTGGACATTCCTGGAATACATTTAAAAATAGTTATGCTTTGTGCTGTGTGTGATGTTTGAAATCCTGTGGTAAAACTTTGTTAAATGGTGTCCTGAAAGGGGGAAAAAAAAATGATTGCTGGAGTTACTTAGAATCAATTTTAGTCAGTTACCTTAGTTGGCATAAAGCTCACCTATCCAGGAAAGCTAAAGTATAGAAAGGTCTGATGTAACAAAACTGCAGAGCAGGGTTAGTACACTCTCATCGCATGAAAGAACCTTTAATATACCAACGTGAAATTAGCTCTGATGCCATTCATATCCAAACTGGGAGCTGTGGACTTTGTTCCCTTTGATTTTACAGAAAAAGCCCTCTGGTAGAAAAATAGAGAGCCAGAAGCAACAGGCAGGAGAATAATGCAACACACTGAAAAAGACCTCCATATGAATGTTTCCTTCAGGCTGTGCAGTATCTTTGCTGTTCCTAGTACTGCACTTTTCTGGACTGAGATGTCTGACATTGTTCCAGGGATCTGCTGTAGCCACTCCTCTAGTTTGGGGGTCACTCCCCCGAGTACTCCGATCACCACGGGCACTACTGTCACCTTCACCTTCAAAGCCTTCTCCAGCTCCTCTCTGAGCCCTTGATATTTCTCAGGTTTCTCATGTTCCTTCCGCCTGATGTTGCTGTCACTTGGTATTGCCACATCCACCACAACGGCTCTCCTCTGCCCTTTATCGACCACCACTATATCTGGTTGGTTTGCCATCGCCATCCTGTCTGTCTCTATCTGGAAGTCCCACATGATCTTCGCTCGGTCATTCCCCACCACCTTTGGAGGTGTTTCCCATTTTGACCTTGGGGTTTCCAGCCTATACTCCGCACAGATGTTTCTGTAGACTATGCCAGCCACTTGGTTATGGCGTTCCATGTATGCTTTCCCTGCCAGCATCTTACACCCTGCAGTTATGTGTTGGATTGTCTCAGGTGCCTCTTTGCACAGCCTACACCTTGGGTCTTGTCTGGTGTTGTGTATCTGGGCCTCTATCGCTCTGGTGCTCAGGGCTTGCTCCTGTGCAGCCAGGATGAGCGCCTCTGTGCTGTCCTGTAGGCCAGCCCTCTCTAGCCATTGGTAGGACTTCTTGAGATCAGCCACTTCAGCTATGTTCCGGTGGTACATCCCGTGTAGGGGCTTGTTCTCCCATGATGGTCCCTCCTCCAGCACCTCCTGATCTTGCCATTGTCTGAGACATTCACTGAGCACGTCATCCGTTGGGGCCTTGTCCTTGACGTACTCATGGAGCTTGGCTGTTTCGTCCTGGATAGTGGCTCTGACGGTCACTAGTCCTCGGCCTCCTTCCTTACGGCTTGTGTACAGTGTCAGGTAGCTGGATTTGGGATGGAACCCGTCATGCATGGTGAGGAGCTTTCGTGTCTTAACATCTGTGGTCTGTATCTCTTCCTTCGGCCACCTTATTATTCCTGCAGAGTATCTGATCACTGGCAGGGAGTAACTGTTTATTGCCTGGGACTTGTTCTTGCCATTGAGCTTCTTGGGACTTGTCTAAGTCGCTGGAGGTATTTGGCTGTTGCCGCTTTCCTTGTTGTTGTTGTTGCCTGTTCAAGGTTGCCATTTGCCTGTGGTATTCCAAGGTACTTGTAACTGTCCTAAATGTCTGTGTCTGTCTGTGTCTGTGTGTGTATATATATATACACACACACACACACAGTTGAAACCAGAAGTTTACATACACTATATAAAAAGGCACATAACCTTTTTTTTTCTCAATGTCTAAGATTAAATCAGATTAAAATTACCCTGTTTTTGGTCATTTAGGATTACCAAAATTATTTTTATTTGCTAAATGCCAGAATAATAAAAAGGAGAATTTTTTAGACATTTTTTTTATTACTTTCCTGAGAGTCAGAAATTTACATACACTGAGATTACTATGCCTTAAAACAATTTGGGAAAGCCCAGGAGATGATGTCATCATCTTGGAATATCCTTGGAAGCCTCTGATAGGTTTATTGACAACATTTGTTCATTTTTTCAAACAATTATCCGCAAGTATAAACACCATGGGAATGTCCAGCCATCAAACCGCTCATGAAGAAGACAAGTTCTGTGTCCCAGAGATGAACCTGCTTTGGTCTGAAATGTGCATATCAGCCCAAGAAAAAAAGCAAAAGACATTGTGAAGATGCTGGCTGAAGCTGGTGAGAGTGTGTCATTATCTACAGTGAAACGAATTCTGTACCGACATGGGCTGAAAGGCCACTTTCCCAGGAAGAACCATTACCCCAAAAGAAACATAAAAAAGCCAGATTACAATTTGCAGATGCACACAGGGACAAAGACCTTATTTTTGGAGACTTGTCCTGTGGTCTGATGTAACTAAAATTGAACTTTTTGGCCATAATGTCCATTGTTACATTTCGTCTATAAAGGGAGAAGCTGGCAAGCCCAAGAACACCATTCCAAATGAGAACTATGGGGGTGGCAGCATCATGTTGTAGTGTTTGCTGCAGGAGGGACTGGTGCACTTCACAAAATAGATGAAAGTAATTAAAAAATATCTAAAAAAAAATTATCCCTTTGATTATTGTGGCATTTAGCAAATAAATTTTGGTAATCCAAAAAAAAAAAAAAAAAAAAAAAAAAAAAATTATTTTTCCCATGAGTGAAGTAACATTTTCTTACTGACAGCCCTTTTCTATGACTCAGGTAACAATTGAGATGATTAAGCATTATTTATTGTTTTGAATAATGACTTCATTAGACAAGTTTCTGAATTTTGCAGTGTTGCTAAAAAGTTGTGTTGACCAGATACCTCTGGTCAACATTGGTTTACATTTTGTGGCGACACTGGAGGGCCACTGATTTGGCCATGTAATGGAATGAAGCCTAATGAAACATCATAGGATGCAGTGGAGGATGTGTTCTATTGATCTGCGCTGGTGTCTCTCAGGATTTAATACTGCTGAATTGATTCAGCAATGCGGCATCTAAAGATGCTTTTGAGTTGAGTATTTTAATGCTAACAACTGAGATAAGCACGAATGAGATGTGACTTTAGTGTCTTTGTCTGCTGTGAAATAACCTCTATAGACCTCTATTTTCCTCTATAGACTTGCTTGTAGATGTGAGAAAAGCTATTAACTCTTTTATTTTGTATTCATGGCAGCACAAGTGGAGAATGTTAGAGGAGGAGAGTCTTTCCACAACTTTCCATTGTTAGTGAGAAACTTCGTTTATTGTGACCAAAATGCAGTGCGACACACACACCTTGATTATTTGCTCCAAACAGCCTCTCGTCACATTGGAATTGTTTATTAGTCACCCACCATTCATGCATTTCTAGCATCACAGCAAATAAGGGTGATGGAATAAAAAACTGCCAAAATTCACAATTTTTCATTGTTTTTTTTCACATCTTATTTTGCTAATCCTGCTAACTTCTGACAAAACTAATGTAATTTATCCACTCTAACCCATTAAAAAAAACTTGCCTTAGAAAATTTGCTTTACATTCTTAACAGAGCAACAAAACCACTGATTATGGGTCTAATATAGAAAAAAACAAACGCTAGCACTTGTGCTATTAACAACTGTCATATCACAGTGAGTAGAAAAAATTCTTGTTCAAGCAGCTATGGGCTATAAGGTCACCAGAATGCAAACACATTTTGTGTTTACCGGCCTGCAGCCTAATAGGAAAGACACATGGATTGTGGCTCTCGAAGGCCTGGAACACTGGCCCCTGGTTTATGTTCCTGAGCCTTTAGGCTCTGACTTGAAATGACATGAACAGTAAACTGGGTGGTGTAGAAAACTTTAGCAGAGGAAAGATTAATATTATCCACTTTCTGATTGCTAAATGCTAAATATCTGTATTTTGGCCTATAGCACACACTGTGTATTAAACTTATTAGCTTATTAATAAAGTATAGGTTTAAAGGGAGGAAACAAGAACCCAAAAGCGTTTACACTTTACATTTTTTTCATTAATCCCTAAATGACATCGGTAGCGGTTAGATTTACTTTTGTCACAATGCTACCTGCTCATCTGCTCATGGCATGGCCTCTGATTAAAAGTACCTGGGTAAAGCTTGTGCATTCATCACAGCTCCAGATGATGTAGAGTTCTGATGCTAGTTCCCACCACGGAGCAGGAGCGCAGCTGCTCTGACAGCTGTGATTGATGGCCGGAGCACGCCGGGGGGTTGCGTGGGGACTTCATTCCTTTGTTTTTACCCATGACTTGGCTCCAGCCAGCAGGAGCGAGGCAATTTAAAAACGTTGAATCAGTAGCATGCAAACGAAACTTTAATGAGACGAGCTGCTGACGTTGCGATAAGCGCATCCTCGCAGTATCAAGGAGGGGATCAGATTGACTTATTAGCTCCCTTCACTGGGGAACACGAGAAACGGACCATAACCAAGTCAAGTCCGTTCGTTTGACTGTAGTCAGCAAGCGTGAAGGCTTTTAAGGTTATCAGAACACTTAAGGGCTTGATGCACAGGCAACAAAGTTTGACAAACCAGTCTACCACTTAATCATACTGCCAAAATATCTATCATCAACGAGCTCAATCCACGTCGGCACAGATGCCGGGATCGTTATTTAGTTCTGCTTTCATAGTTTGGCTAAGAGGAACATAATCTGGATAAAAGAACATGGATTTCCAATCTTCCAAACCCACAAAAGACACTGATGTAGTGGTGTTCTGTCTGGAAGAACGCTTTGGGGTGGGTCATCTGGAAGCAGCAACAAAGAAAAAATGGTTTAAAAGAAAATCTCGGCAAAACAAGATGAATGGGAAAAGGTGGGAATGCAAATCAGGATTAGAAAATGTAGGGATTAGGTCTACTATGGGCTCCACAAAATGAAATAGTTACCCTTAAAATATCTGCTGGATACATAATATCTGCTTCAAATTCAGTGAGTTGGCTGTTTTTGATCAGTCTGTTGACCTAATGAGTTTTCATTATTGGTGTTGTTGGTGTTTTTCGTTCACACCTGACACTGAAAATTGAAAAATAATCTACAGAACGTTCCTGTTGGGTGCCATCCCGTCAGTGCAGAGTGGAGCAGGTTGATGTATTTTCTTCATGGAGGAGAGCGGCCCACTTCAGGAACATGGAGAGGTGACGTTTGTGCAAATGCACATATCGAGGTGAGTGGCTCCAGTTGCCATGGTGTCGCAGTCCTGCCCCACTAGTGCATCCTGTGGTAATTGGGGCAATTTTAAACATACCATGTCCTCAAACACCTGAAACACAGAGGGAGTTAAAAAAAAAAAAACAGAAGGCCTTTTTATGAGTCCATATTCTCCAAACCTTCCGACCTGTGCAACTAATTAGTGAGAGGCATTGCTCATAGGAAAACAGTTTGGAAATTTTTGTATCACAAATCAAAGGTCAAATGTGGGTTTAAGTTGGGATTTTCTCCCATTTATCCAACAATTTACTAACTGGAACAACTTTCTCGCTTCTGGCTCTACTTTCACTTGATTAAGGGAAATACTTTTTTCCCTTTTGGCTGAACAAGAAAAAACATCAGTACATGAAGTGAAAAAAGGGGCCCAGGCTGGTTTATGCTATGCAAAGATATGCCTGCTTGTCATGTATATGTTCCACATGATTGTACTTTATTTGTCGTGCTCACTGGCTGATCATTTTTGACTGTACTTTCTTCTGTTTCACATTAAGAATCACTGCTGGATTTTAATGTCTGTGTGCACAAACGAGGGGAATGGAAGCGAGCTTTGCCAAGCCAATTAAGCAAGCAGTAATGGATTTGCAAGTCACTAGAGGAACTGTTTGCCCTCTTTTTAAATAGTTGAGATAATTACAGCATATTTAAAAGAAAATAAGGAAGGAGAATATCAGCACATACAAATCAATTCAGAGTCTGTTTCAAATCTCAAGTACAGTCAGAGGAGCACTTTGAGTCAACATGTCGGCACCTTGATGTTTTTTTTTTCCTTTCCCCACAAACACAAACTCAGAAACAATATTCCCAAACAATTAGAAGCATGTGATGCTGAAACGTTCAGCTTGGTAGTTTGACACTGACAATAGTTTTTGTTGTGAAGTGGCACAGCTTCAGACGCCACAAATTCCATCGTGCATGCTCTGAAGAATAGACGGCTCGATCTCCCATCAAACGGCATCTGTCACTTCCTCCATCTTTGGGTAAGATCTCCTGAGTCCTATTAAATACACAAATTAAAGAAGCCTTTGTAATATGAGTATTTATTATTTTTATTTTTATATAATGGAAAGGGTGATGAGCACCACGAGCTTTGCAGCGTCTAGTACAGGTTGAAATATTGTGCAGTGGTTGTGCAGGGCCTCAGTGTGGGCACTGAATCAGTCAGTGGATTTGGAGGACTGGCAGCCGGAAGCAGACGCTAACCCCTCGGTGTACTGACAGAAAAACTTGATTCATACTGGAACCAAGCGCATGTGTCTGGAATGGGGGATTTTTTATTTTATTTTTTTATTTTATTGTATTTTATTTTTTTTTTGGGACCCTGGTGGACTCTGACGGCCTAGATGGAGAATCCAAACAAGCTTAGGGCTCCCATGTAGATGTTACACAGACAGGACTACAACATGAACATTCTTGATCCAGATTGTCTCTCATAAGTTTAAGCAAATATTTAGTTTTAGCACTGTATAAAAATGCAGCTGACAATTTGTTCACACTACATCAGTCACAGGTATCATGCAGATAAAAAAAAAACAATTATCAAAATGAAAAGTTTCACTGAAAACTCACTGGGCATTCCAGTGGCTTCATACTTTGATTCACTGTGTAGTGCTTTCTCAACCTGCCTCGACTTTTTTTTTTTTTTTTTTGGAACCTGATACCTATACTATATTTCAGGACGACCTCGGGCAAAATTCCAAGTGCGCTAAAGATTTCCAGTCACTGTGAAAAAGCTGCACAGGAATTTTCCAGAGGTCAGAGAATTTCCCTCTATTACATCACTGCATCCCACATTGCGCAGCAGCTTTTTCCAGCTTCTCAACACGGCTAGCTCTGATTCCACCATGTGTTGCATTGCCCCTGATTCGACATATTTTTGTCTGTTTTCTTATTTCTGTAACACCCACTCCATTTTCCTCTGCTGTGATTGTTGATCTAAATTACATCCGTTGCACCTGTTGAGTTAACTCACCTTCACCTTTAGCGTTGTGTTTCGTGTTTGTTGTGATCACTATCTGATGTTTTTGAGTTGACAGTTCAGCTGATTGTTACGCATTTAGAGGCCTTAAGGAAGTAACTGCATCAAGTTTGACTTCTGATTTAAGATCACTGTTCGACAAATTTGACTTCAGCACTGGTAAACATTACCCAACAATTGGTCTTTGACAAGAGCAGGTCTTTGTTCCTCCAAAATGAAAATGCTGCTGTTACTCTAGGAATGAGTTTTTGTGGGCCAGAAATAATCCTCCAAATGCCACGTTAAACATACTGTAGAAATTAAAGCCTTGATTCAACAGACCAGTGAAAATTTATTTTAATAGTTAAGGCACAATTAGCAGTCATTTTACACCCACCTGATGTCTCCAGAAACAGAAAACATCTTTTTTGAAGGTTCACACTAACCTTACACTCTGATAAATTGGCCCCTGACTTGTGTGAAACAGATTGCGTCCACGACAGCGTGTGCGCAATTTAAAGGAACGTTAGTGTTTTGCCTGAGGATACTTGAGCAGGAGGTATTGTTGACCTACTTAGCTTTTGCTTGACGGCGTTTGTGGGTTTGTTTTTTTTTTTTTTTCTGTCTTTCGCAGCTTTGTTTTTTTTCATACCTCAGCATGTTGAAGCATTTGCGCCTTGTTAAATATTTAGCATACCTGTAGCTCAGGGCCTTAAGCAAGAGTGAATTTCTTTGGATCAGGCACAACTAGTCAAAAATAATTGTAATCTAAAATTTCAACTTGTCTGTATAGGTTCCTAACTTTTCATTTTTTAGTGTACTATATAGCCTTTATCAATGTAACCGCAGGGGGGCACAAGCCAGTGTCGTCTTGTGCTTGTCCCAAGCCCGGATAAATACAGAGGGTTGTGTCAGGAAGGGCATCCGACCTAAAACTTTTGCTAAATCAAACATGTGAATTGAATATATGACTTCCATCGGTCGAGGCCCGGGTGAACGACCGCCATCGGTGCTGTTCACCTACAGGGTGCCGGTGGAAATTGGACTACTGTTGGCTGAAGAAGAGGAGGAGAAAGGTGTGTAGGAAGAGAGAAGAGGAACGCCAAGAGTCTACGACTGAGAGTAGGGACTTTGAATGTTGTAACTATGACAGGAAAAGGTAGAGAGTTAGTTGACGTGATGCAGAGGAGGAAGGTAGACATATTGTGTTTCCAGGAGACCAGGTGGAAAGGTAGCAAGGCTAGAAGTTTAGGAGCAGGGTTTTATCATGGTGTAGATAGGAAGAGAAATGGAGTAGGAGTTATTTTGAAGGAGGGGTTTGCTAGGAATGTCCTGGAAGTAAAAAGAGTGTCAGTGATGAGTCTGAAGCTAGAAATCGAAGATGTGATGTTCAATGTTGTTAGTGGGTATGCTCCACAGGTAGGATGTGAGCTGGAGGAGGAGGAGAAATTTTGGTCGGACCTTGGTGAAGTGATGCAGAGCATCCCTAGAAGTGAGAGTTGCCATTGGTGCAGACTTGTACGAGGACTGTAAGACAGTGGTGAGGTGTGCTTTAGGTGTGACAGAGGAGTTCTAAGTGGAGATGGGACTGCATCAGGGATCAGCTCTGAGCCCCTTCTTGTTCACTATGGTCATGAACAGGCTGACAGATGAGGTTAGACAGGAATCTCCATGGACTATGATATTTGCAGATGACATTGTGATATGTAGTGAGAGCTGGAAACAGGTGGAGGAGAAGCTTGAGGGATGGATGTTTGCCCTGGAAAGGAGAGGAATGAAGGTTAGCCGCAGCAAGATGGAGTACGTGTGTGAATAAGAGGGACCCAAGTGGAAGAGTGAGGTTACAGGGAGAAAAACTGTGGTGAGACAAGCAATGTTGTTTGATCTAGAGACAGTGCCACTGAGAAAAAGACGGGAGGCAGAGCTGGAGGTAGCAGAGATGAAGATGCTGAGGTTCTCTTTGGGAGTGACCAGGATGGACAGGATCAGGAATGAGTACATCAGAGGGACAGCACATGTTAGAGGTTTTGGAGATAATGTCAGAGAGGCCAGACTGAGATGGTTCAGACATGTCCAGAGGGGAGAGAGTGAATATATTGGTAGAAGGATGCTGTTTTGAACTGCCAGGCAGGAGGCCTAGAGGAAGACCAAAGAGGAGGTTTATGGATATAGTGAAAGAGGATATGAAGCTAGTTGGTGTGAGAGAAGAGGATGCAGAAGACAGGGTTAGATGGAAGCAAATGATTCGACCCCTACAGGGAAAAGCTGAAAAGGAAAAGACTATATAGCCTTTATCAATTTTCTTGAAGAATGTGTGCATTCAAAAATGGAAAAGCAATCATTGACTAGGTTGATGTATTCACATCAAAATTTGTCATGAAAAATAAACATTTACCCCATTAAAAAAAAACAGCCATTCCTAGTCTGCATAATAATGGTGTTTAATATTCAACTAACAAATGCTGTATTTGCCTTTCATGGCTTCATGGCGTAAATCCACTTCCTGTCAGTTTGAACTGGATTCTTAGCAGAGAAAATCAATATTAATTTAGCTCTTTCCAAATAGTTGCATTTTGGTGATGTGAACGTGAGCACAATAACTCACAACAGAACAGCTGTGAAAGTAGGCCTCATCCTAAATTAATTTATTTGGACAGCAACATAATTCTGCTATATTAATAAATATTAATACTTAATGCAATTACAATTGCCATGCATGTAAGTCCTGCATATTATAACAGCAAAGATATATCAATTTTGCATTGAATCTGCTTTCGCTTGCTCTCTCTCTCGCTCTCGCTCTCTCTCTCTCTCAGGAAAGCAGGAGTAAAATGATGTGTGTGCACTTTTCCACTCGGGAACGCATCATCTTGGACCTGCTATAGACAAAGTGATGTTGCATTCTGTCCCTGTTGACTGGACACAATCAAGCTGCAGCAGCTGTTTATTCTGGAAGCTAGGTGGAGGACAGCGCTGTCATGGCGTTCCAAGATCAGTAGCTGCTTTGACGATTTGCCGTATGAACAAAGGGGGGAAAACAGGGACCTCTGAATTGCTACTGGGCGGCTACGGATTGATGCACATTGTACCTGTGAAGCAGAGGAAAAACACTTTGAGAGGTTTTGCAGTGACTGCCACCTGAAAAACAGTTAAAATTGCTGCTAGCTTGTTTTGTATGCAAAAAGATCTACAGTAGTTATACTGACATTGACATAGATGTTAAAAATAGACATAGTCCTTTGTGACATGCTGGAGTGTTAAAACAAACGGGCATTTTCTTGGTGATGTTTTGGGTCTGTCTGTCTGTACATCTACACAGCACACGAGTGACATGTCATCACACTGTGCTTTATGCAAATGAATTTTGCACATTTCACAGGTCATGCTTGTCTTGACATTGTCAGATGGCCTGCAGATCTAGCACCTCTTCCTCTTTCTTTTCCCCTCAGCAGCAACCTAGAAACAAGAGGATCATGATTACTATGCTGTCTTTTTGCTGATTCCAAGACACACATAACGCACTCTCATACACTTATACAAACACCCACACACACACACACTTACTTACGCACTGGTGTACTTGGTGCAGTCCTCTCCTGGATCTCTCTCACCTTGGCTGCAGCGGCTGGGTTCCTTGGCAGGTGCTGCCTCCGTTGGATGTGCGGTGTCACAAGCGTATTATATGTATTGAATCTGGCATGACCAGCTCAAAAGCTGACTTGATGTCAGTCACACAAGTCACTGCCATCCTATCGGGTCCTGGCACTGTATGTGAGATGAACCATTTTCATATTATATGTTGATTACACTAATTAAGGCAAGCATACTGAAAAAATAATTTAACTATTTTTCCTAGATGTTCAAACTTTAAAACGGGTCAATTTGACCTGTAACACAAATCAGCAAGAAACTGTTTTACAGTTGAAGTGTGCCTTGATGCTTTATATTTCTTTGCCTTTTCAGTCCAGTTTTATGTTAAAACTTGGTCTATTATAATATTTTTATATTTTTATTTCTAGTTTTGAACTTTGGACTTCATAGCCAATCAATGTGCTGGCAGAGAAATGAGAAAGAGGCTGTTTCGAGTTGAAAACTGAGAGAGTGTCGATTGTTGAGTATCAGGTCATCAGAAATGGACACTGGGTTGTTACTGGAAGTGGGCCATAGGGACTATTGCCAACCCCAAAGTGTTGGTATATTATGACATTGGAATGAGATGTGGCAATTCACTGAATCTCTTCCAAACTGCCCACTTTGCCTTGAAAGTGACCTATCCATTCCAGAATGTATTTCCCAATTAATACAATAACCCTTTTAGAGTACCTCTACACTTTTACAATAGCACAGCAAAAGCACATGTTAAAATATTAAGAAGTCATTTATTTAATGTGTTACTAACACTGAGGGTGCTAATAGGCTATTCAAGTCTACTTAGTTGTAACCAAATGTGTGTATCCCATTTATAGGCCTTTAGGTTTCAACGTCCCCCGTGAGCCAACAATATGACCACGAGTGAAAGTGCAAGCATACCAAAAAGTTAAGAGTTGTCCGTTGGCAGTTATAAGTTCTTGAATTACGATGAATTACGATGGTCTCTACGATGGGACAAGTTTGTTGGCTTCCGTGGAGATTAAAAAAGGTTAGAGTAAAAAGAGGGTGATTTTTTTTTTTTCCCCTTCTCTGAGGTAATTACATATTGATCCCAGTCCGCAAGGATCTAAACTGTGACACTGACTTCTATCTGAGGGGCCACTTTGTCTTTTGTCCGTCTTTGTTGACTACTTACAGTGCTGATGGTGGAGGGAGATGATATGGAGCTAATTACATTTTCATGGAAGTGTCCCTCTTCCCTTAGCTGCTGCTTGCAGCCATGTGTTGTTATGAACTTTACAATTACTAGATAATTAAATGGTGGAGATCTTTTTATTCAGTCTTTGAGAGAGACTTTTGTTTAGGGCTGTCGACTTTATTCTGTTTTCCAGAGATCAGATGTGGTCTGTCCAATGAGCCAAAACAGCCTTTAGTGTCCCCCTGCTGGTTAATTCAAAGTGTTCCTTTGGCATCTGATGCTGTACTTGCCTGAAAGGCAGGAGGCAAATAGGAAATCCCTTTCTCTGCAAATGTGAAGATTGCATAGCTAAATAGAATTCTTTATTTTTGGATGCAAAAGGGACCATTTCACTAAATCCTTGACAGCGGTGGTATCTTAAGGCCACCAACGTTTCTGGGGAAAAAATGCAGTAAATGGAGAAATTCCATAACAAAATAATAGTTTGGTTATCGCGTATTCACGTCACGAATGAAGCTGTGCGGTTTTGGGTTAGAGCTACCGACAGTTTCCATTGAGTGCTATCAGCTGAGAGGAGGAGGGAGACGCAATGAAAGAAACTTTCAGACACTCCTTTTTTCCTTTATTGCTGCCAACAACATGCCCCGCTTGAACCGCCGTTAAGAAAATGTAAATTTGATGTTTTTCTAAGACACAGATTTCTGCAATGCTCTCCTGGGCTCTAACTCATGCTGAGATTCCTATTGAGCCGACTGAGCTGTGGCATCACAAA
This sequence comes from Pao palembangensis, assembly GCA_015343265.1. NCBI lineage: Eukaryota > Metazoa > Chordata > Actinopteri > Tetraodontiformes > Tetraodontidae > Pao > Pao palembangensis. Next base: position 5,474,812 of record CM027085.1, on the reverse strand, counting down.
GTCGTGGCGTGTGATTCTGGACAAGAAGCTTCTCTCAGCACCTGCGGCCTTCAAACATTATTGAAAATCTGCGATCAGGTCTCCCTCTGTAGTCCTCCAGCAACGAGGGACAAAATCAATGGTGCGAAGTTTTAATATTTCTGTTGGCGTCACAGTGTTGGGAATGCAAGTATATGGTTAGACAGATTATATAATTTACATTACTGCTTAATTAATGTTGGAAAACTTGTCTCTTAGCTTGTTTTCAGCTATTGACCATCACTTCACTCTTTGCATATACTTAGTGTCGTACCTTGCAAATGATCTTAAGAGGCTAATTGTTTACAGTAGCATTTAGTGACACCGACACTACAATGTATGGCCATGTAGCAATCATTCCATTTACAGTCAGTGGTTTCTCGTGGAAGAAAAGGTGAGCATGTGGAGGGGAAAAAACAATGAATAACACTTTTAAAATTTGCCAACTAATACAGACAGGAGATTTCTCTACAATCAGTAATTGCGGGAATTAGCCTGCAGAAATTATCCAGGCAACAACATTGAGCGGAGATATATATATATATGCTGGCCTACAGGACAGCACAGAGGCACTCATCCTGGCTGCACAGGAGCAAGCCCTGAGCACCAGAGTGATAGAGGCCCAGATACACAACACCAGAAAAGACCCAAGGTGTAGGCTGTGCAAAGAGGCACCTGAGACAATCCAACACATAACTGCAGGGTGTAAGATGCTGGCAGGAAAATCATACATGGAACGCCATAACCAAGTGGCTGGCATAGTCTACAGAAACATCTGTGCGGAGTATGGGCTGGAAACCCCAAGGTCAAAATGGGAAACACCTCCAAAGGTGGTGGAGAATGACCGAGCGAAAATCATGTGGGACTTCCAGATACAGACAGTTAGGATGGTGATGGCGAACCAACCAGATATCGTGGTGGTGAATAAAGGGCAGAGGAGAGCCGTTGTGGTGGATGTGGCAATACCGAGTGACAGCAACATCAGGCGGAAGAAACATGTGAAACTTGAGAAATACCAAGGGCTCAGAGAGGAGCTGGAGAAGGCTTTGAAGGTGAAGGTGACAGTAGTGCCCGTGGTGATCGGAGCACTCGGGGCAGTGACCCCCAAACTGGAGGAGTGGCTACAGCAGATCCCTGGAACAACGTGGGATATCACAGTCCAGAAAAGTGCAGTACTAGGGACAGCAAAGATACTGCGCAGGACCCTCAAGCTCCCAGGGAGGACCCGAGCTTAGAATAGAGGAGGAACCACCCGTGGGGGGTGAGAAGGGAATTTATTTATTTATATATATATATATATATACATATATACATTTTTTCACAATTGAGTTTTATTTTTTAAGTTTTATGGCTTCTGTTCAAACTGTCAAACCTCATAAATGTTAATATTCGGTGATATTGGTTGGATTGCTTCTGTAACAAAGAAAATTTCCCCTCGGGGATGAATAAAGTAATTCTGATTCTGATAGTCACGTTACTACAAAATCTGTTTTGTCTTTATTTAGGTCAGAGCAGTGTTTTTCTTGAAATGTTGACTGAAGTAACATTTTAGCGAGTGATGAGAAAATATCTTGTCGATCCAGCAGTTTTAATTTCTCCGTTTATCTGACTTTTGCAACTTTTATCAAAGTATATTTGAGAATGTTAATAAAAACTTTCATGATGCTGTTTTGAATAAATCCCTGAATAATTAGCATGTTTTCAGCAGTAGTTAACTGAAAGCCTGCAGAAGCTGTCCCACAATGACATGCTGATCTGCAAATTCTCAATGAATTAAGCTCAGTTCCATCAGACTGCACATATCATGCACCCTTATCTTTTGCACCCCACCAAAAAAACCCGAGCCGACTCTAACTTTTTCCTTGGCCCCTTCACTCGTGTTCATTTTCTTTAACACCATCACCCCATATTCTGAAAGAAAAGGGGGATCTCTTTAAGAAAGAAGTCTTTAAATCATTCTACACTCACTTCTTTGACCTGAATCCAATTTATCATTTTCAAGAACTCAAGGCCAAAGTGATATAAGTGACATTCACTCACATTGTTCTAAATGAAAATGGGCAGAATTTCCTTAAAATATTTTTTTTTTTTTGTACCACAAGTAAACCAGCCAATATTCCGACATATAAATCAAGGGAATGGACTTTGCAAGACACCATTCAGTGGTTGGGTGAAGTTATTTCAAGAAGTCTTCCAATGTGCTGGCACACACATCGATAATTAGTACCTCTCCCATTGTTTTGGTTCCTAGAGATTTTCATGCTCATTGTTCCCGTTTATTCCATAAATGGTACATACTCAGATTTATCCGGTTCTCTTTTTCTGTTGATGCTTTCTAATTGTTTGGCAGAATGTATTCAAGGCAGATTAGATTCAAACATTGAATTGGGAACATTGAATTGCTCTTGAACATTCTCTTGAATGTATTGCATGATCATTTTAATGGAAAAGTGATCAACAGCAAAGGCGCAGACGTGCGAATTCGATCCAATGTTGGTTCGTCAGTCTCAAACTTGCCTTTAATTGATTTATGGAAGATTCATGATGGCTCATGAGATGACTGACGGCTAATGAGATCTAATACCTCACTCCTTCAGTCTAATTGTTGCAAAAAGATTAGACAGTGTTTTTGGCCAGGGTGGACACAAGACAATAAAACAATTCGTTTATTTGGAACAGTAATGTTTCGGGCAAAGTGATGCACAAACATTAGGTAAACACTATATGACCTTTAAGATTTAACATACGTAAAGTTACACTCAATACCAAAAGATATTCACGTAGCTGTTGAGTCACCTTTCTGAGGAAATGAACTTCTCATCTCAGTTCAACACTTTGATCTGAGTGAATGCATTCATATTCTTTTATTTAAACGAATGAATGGCATCGCAGCTCCATGGTAATTGCGAGATTAGATATAAATGTTATTTCAACCTCCAAAGTCTGAGGGGCTTTACATATTTTCTCTGAAAAGCAACACAGACGTGGCTGAATTACAGCACAGTTGAGCAATTGCTCAGAAGAGTCATGATGGAGCCTTTGAGGACAAAGCTGATGCTTCCGAAGTTAGGATATTTTTATGCAAAGGGGCAATTTTTATGCTTAAGGTGCAGAGGCAAGCTCAGAAAAGGAAGAGTGGGCATTGAATAACAAGAAACTCAAAAGTGGCAAACTTTTGCTGTCAAGAGAACATGTTCACCTGAAAAGGAAGGAGCACAAGCTGAAAGAGTTTAACCTTCTTTTAGTACGAGGAGGCCCTTCATGCATACATATGGTAATGTACATCTAATGGCTGCTCACGCCAATAGGCTTTAAACAGTTGAGAGACTACACGTGTTAAAATAAATAAATAAATAAATAAATAAATCAACCGTTTAATGGTCCGTAAAGTCCTGTAAGGTGAATCAGATAGCACACTGACCACAAAACAAAGAATAATTTAAAATTTCCAAATAAACAAAATACATTTTCACAAGTGTTTTATTAATACATTTTATGTATTCTTTATTTTTTCATTATTTTAATTTCACTTTTCTGTTTGGTTATGTTACATTTAAGACCATTTCACAGATGATGTGTCAATTACACAGGCTAAGGGGGAGCACTACTGGATTTGCTTTGGCGACGTTGACGAGCTGAGCTTTTGCATAAAGCTGTGCCAAATGCACACGACTGTCACCCTCTAGTCTGCTCATGCGATTGTAAAATTCATTACACCTTGAAAAACACTACATTTCTCGAACCATTCCAGGGATTAAAGATAAGCAACCAAATGAGAACTTGCTGAATCAAATCAGCACAGTTTATATTTTGTAGGTAACAGCTCTGCTGAAGTGGTGTTTGAGCAGCTGATCCTTGGTTCTGTGTATTTTTAGCGGGGATCCCATGCTTACAGGCAGAGCAGGTAATTTCATTTTTTACTTAATCCCATCTGGACTGGCTGTGTCTTTGTTTTTCACCCTCTAACCACTAGTACATTTTAACTCGCCTTTTCTGTGTCAAAAATTCAAGGTTGCTCTATTCAGACTGCTGCTGCTGGTAGGGAAATGTGGTCTTATTGAAGGTGAACATTCGGCCTATTCTGAGGTCCTCAGCACTTTTGATGGGTTTTAATGATGTGTATCTCTGTGGTTTTCTCCAATCTGCCTTCCTTCAACCCCCAGCAGCCTCCCAATCCCAGATGCTTTAAAACACCTCCACAGCGTGATGCTATGTCCCTGTAGGATGGGTTCTCATGTCCCTGACTGTGTAGAGGCCTCCATCTGGCCACTCTGCAGTGATGGTTGATCTTCTGGAACTTCCTTCCATCTGAACACTAGATCTCAGCAGCTCAGCCATAGTGAAGGTGGTGACTGTGCACATAAGAATGTTGACTTTCAAATCATGTCCAGTCAAGCTGTAGAAACATCTCAATGATGATGGTGAAAAATGGAAGGTCCCCACAGCTGAAGTTCAAATGTCGAAGGAAAGAGTCAAAATACCGTCAACAGGGACACCAATGCAGTATTTAAACTTTGTTTTTAGCATACCAGTTGATTTCTATTTGAAGTTTTATTTATCCCCCCTTTCATCATCTGTTTATACATAATTTTATTTTGACATACAGTAGTGTATGAGGTTTTACACATGAATGGGACCTTTGACTCCACATTAACATGGACACGAAGTATAAAAAGTCAGATAATATTGAGAAACTTTTTTATCAATGTAATACAATTCAGTTTCTGATATCAAATGTGAAGGTCAATATGTGGAAACACCATGAATAAATAACTAGATTAATCCATTTATGATCTACTGAATCAGTGTTCACACATCCATCTGTTCTAATAGAAATATGATGGATACTATGCTTGAAGAGTCACGATGGCAAAATACACTGAGCCTGTGAGATTACTGAGATGTTCCCCTGATCCTACCCAAGCTTCAAACACCATGTTTAGCTGCATCAGAACATATTTAAACAATGTTCTAATATGACGAATCAGAGGGTCTATATTAAGTCAGAAGGGGCGACCCTTTCAGCAAGATATGCCATGTGCTCTAGGTATGTAAACATCGCCGAAAGGCCTATCTGGCACACACAGATAAGAAAATGAATAGAAAAAATATGTAGTATGCATGTGAAGATCTCTAATCTTTTCCAAACGCTACATTACATGTGACACATGAAAAAAAAAGTCTCTCAATATCCTGTCAAGTCCAAAATGCTTTTAATTAGGCCCACTGTTACACATTGATTCACTTTAAATCCTTCATCTCTGCAGAGAAGCTCTTCCAAGCTGACCAGAAAGCAAAAGATATTACTCTGCAAGTCCTGCATACAGCCTAAATCTGTCAAGAAAGGTTTGATAAGGGCCTTCTTCTATTTTCCTTTTTTTTTTTCCCCTTTACTCTCCTTGTCTTGTCTCCCAACCAACCCATGTCTATGGAGGACTCTAAAATAAGAAATCCCTTCCTGCAGATATAATTAATCACTCTGGGAGAACAGGGCATGTAATTATTTAGGTTACCACAGTATTCTCCAAACCTCCATCCTACCCCACTTTCACTCGACATCTAAGCAAGAGTTTTATGAGACACGCAGCCAAATAAAGCATGGCAGCAAGAGGAATGTGTTTAGGTTAAGCCTTTTTTTTTTTTTTTTTTTTTTTTTTGAGGAACTTAACAAACATAAATTCACATCAAGACCAAAGTGCGGATTAAAATGAAGCAAAACGTCTTTGATTTATGTAGCAGATGCCTTTCTTGTATCAAGATATATTTGATATATTTCAGTTTCATCAGAGATTGTCAAACTCACTCATAATTGAGTTGATGTAGATAGCCAGACACGTTCTTTTCTCCCTAACATAATACAGTAAGTATAAGCAGACTGCATACTTTTTATGAACAGGAAAGGGAAACGGAGAGGTGGGACTGCCTAGCCTCTTCTTACCTTCCTGGACACTCTCAGGCAATTATACACCCTCCCCCTAACTGATAAAGAGTTCAATGTCAGTTCACCAAGAGATTAATATGGCACAAAGAATACATTCTTCAGAATGGCCCCGACTTACCTCTGAATCGGTCTGATCACGGGAGACCATTGCTTAAATCTCCCCGTAGACGAGTCTAGCAGCCCATTGGAAGTTGCCACTGTGAAGCATCAGCATCAAAAGACAGGACAGGAAGCAGGCCAACAATGAGACAACTGCCAACTGGGTTACGCAGGCAGCCCAATGTAAGATGGCAGCACTTGTCAGGAGGGTGATGGAGCCCGTTTTCTCTAAAGGAACGGATGGATGAATGTTGTCCTTTTTTTTAACGGCTAATGCCAAACATGCATAATGGAAATTCTTGTGTTAAGCTGTGTTGTTAAGGTAATGTAGTGTTATTATTTTTTACTCTCACTGGTCCTAATACAAACAAAGGTAATCAAGAAGGTAGAGCTGCAGGGTTTAATGGTAGTGCCCAAAATCTATACTTGCTGCATAAACTGGAGCTATAAGTGAAGTTTAAATTAATTGACGTCAATGTGCTTCTAAATACTCTATATTGGGAGTAAAATTGCAGCGTTTTGATTTTGACACTTGGGCTATAGACAGCCTCTTCAGTTCAGGAAAAAATAAATAAATAAATAAAAAGGTACAGCGGTAGCTTGAGCATCAGTGACTGTTTGACCTCTGCTCGCTGCTGCTAAATTCTTTTCCACTCATCCCATTCTCCGCCATGAACAACTACCTTATTTGGATGGAAGGGCTTGAGTGATCTAATGACTGTCCGAGCTAAGCTCTTATCTTTCGTTGTGCCTGGTGGGCTCTGCAAAAGAAAATTGGTAATGAAGCAGGGTAATAGTTTAAAGTTTCACTTTACGTTGCAGTTCCAGGTGACCAACAACAGCTAAGGATAAGAATAGGTGTTCATCGGTTGCACGTGGGCCTTCACCCATACGGGCCAGCCATGACTTGCAGGAGTCCAGACCTTTGTAAATCTGGCAGCAGGAAAAAAAAAACAGTAAAATAAGTAACAAAAAGAAATGTTGGCTTCATTAAATTCATTAGTATTAATCAAAGAACAACAATAAGGAGGAACCATACAGTAGAACTCGCTCTACGCGTTGAAGGAAAAAGCAGGTTTTGGGTCCAAACTGTGTTTGGTGGACGTTTGACTTTACTGCAGTAAATCCAATGTTACTGTTGAGAAGGTCAAAATGAAACGGCTCGAAGCAGCATTAGTGAGTGACATCAATTGTGTTTGGAGTTTTTTTCTGATTTTAAAAGATAACGTTCAGTTTGTATAAACAGGCCGCCTGAAAATCTTATCAGTGTATGGGCAATTTGAATAAATGTTGTCTACAGTGCGTTACTATGGCCTTATCGGGCGGAAACATTTATGCGAGCCCGTGTCGTCCTCATCTCCCCCAACACGTCTCTGCTTTTCATTTCTCTCCCTCATGCTGTGAACTGGCTCCAAAGAGCCTAATACTTTAAAAAATTCCTCGTTACCAGCAGAGAGACTGTCAGACAAAATGATATGCAGTAGAGATCTTTCATCATCGTGAGATTTGCCATTTTGCCCTCCCGCCACATCATCAAAAGGAAATGCCGGTATAAACACTAAACCAATTTCACTTCTGCTATAATTTGAAATATAAAACTTTACTTTACTGTGTGATTGTTAGCATTCATCTCATAGCTGGAATGCAATTCAAGGCTGGTCATTGCCCATTATATTCTCTGAATACAAATGTTCTGACGCCTTTTATAAAGAGATTTAAACTTTGGAACTGTTCACTAAAAACAACCATCTCTCGTCCCTCAAGAGGGAGGAATCCAGAAGCCACAAGCAGTTCCTTAAGTATACCTTATCATAGCGGGCGTATTTTTTTGTTCCCAAATCTTTTCATCAGTGATTAAAACGCTTAAGCAATGAGCTTCTCTTTTCTCCTTCCCTGTTCTGCTGATTCCTGCAGCTGATAATTGTCCTATTAAAAGTTTCAGGTGGTAAACTATTCTAACTAAACAAAGAACTTTGACAAGATCTTGGACTTGTGCTGCTGATGTAAAAATGCACCAAGTTTTATTTCATAATAGAGCACCAGAGGCTACAGTAGGACTCTGAACTGATACAATGCCTCGTCCACAGGACATAAATACATTTATTCAGACATTCAGAATGATTCTGATTGTTGGATTCTTTTATAATATTCTATACAGGCCGTTGCACAGATTTTGTCAGGGCTTTCGAATGTACACTAGAGGCAAATTAGCATTACCTAGTGGTTGTGCTATTAGCTGTGACATGCAAATTTTAAGTTAGATGCCAGTAAATGCTGCTCAGACATTTATGGAATGAATTGTTTCAAAAAAGTCTCAAGAAAGAACCAATAATATGAGTCAGTACTGCATGTTGACGTCACTGTCTAGTTTCAAAAGATAAAATAAATAAACGATGTTCAAATCTGACATTCAGTGGTAGTAATGCCCGCCAATAGGTCAGTTATGAAGAGAGGCCAGTTCAATTCAGTTTTATTTGTATAGCGACTTTTACAATAAGAATTGTCTCTAGGTGCTTTACAGAGGCCGAAACCCAGAGCCTGAACCCCCAGGTAAGCACAGTGGCAAGGAAAAACTTGAGCAAGACCAGGATTACAAGGAGGAACCATTCTGCTTAAAGCTGGCTGGGTAAAGGAGGAGAAGAAGAGGGAGACAGGACAGAGAATAAAAGAGGGAGAGAAACATGCAAATGATGCAAACATAAGCCTATAGCAGCATAGCTATGCTAAAGATTGAAGAATAAAAGTTTGATGACCCTATTCTACCTGTAGCTGTGAAAACTGACTGGAACAGTGACGTGCTGTCAGGGGAGGCAGGTGAGGCATGGCCTCACTTGTCGTCATAAAAAAAAAAAAGCAAAATAAAAAATGGTATTTATATTGTGATTTGTACCTAGTTACCACTTATCTTAAGTTTTAGATAATTTATTAAAATTACAGAATTTTCACATTTACCGTACAGCTACTCCGGTGAGACCTGAAGTGAGGCACCAGCCGGCTGTGCCTCACCGTGGATTGTGCAATTACTCGGCTGACTGTGCCTTACATGCTATAGTGAGACCATATTGCTGTCTCTCGCAATATGAAGTCAATTGTCATAGTTTAGCTGATGTATATAATATATAATGTAGCATTTTTTTGTCAATACCTATGTGTGGAATGCGTTTCTTGTGCTGAACGATCATAAAACAACTAAAAAAAGCACTAGGTGAAGCACGCAGTGCTCATGTCTCATACTAGGGGGCACTCGTGATCCAAAGGATTCTTGTGATGATTTAGCGGCTGCAGAGTAAGTGACAATGCGTTGCTATACTGCAGTCAATTAAGAGTTAGCAAGAAGTGCAGTCATTAATTTTTTCCATTCACCTGGCCTTACTTTCGAAATGGAGGATTACATATCTAAAAACTTTTAAAACTAAAAGAAGACGATGAAAAATTCTAAGTTATCAATGCTTTTGTTCAGAAGTAGCGGCGGATGGACTTTATAAGTAACTGTAAGAACACAATAACTTTTTTTTTCAATTAAATGTTTTTTTTTTGTTTTTTTTTTGTGCTACAGTTTGTATGTGTAAAGAATGCTGATATGAGACCTTAAACATAACCCATTAACTGCTGCCAATCAAATATTGGATAAGATGGTCTGTAGGGTTGATATGTTTGTAAATCTGATTGTGATGACGTCAGTGCCTCACCAGCCATGAACCTCATCACATGTCACTGGACTGGAACTAGACCTATCAGCCCCATACACTTGGTATGAGGCTAACTGGAATCTTTACTAAACAGAACAGTTTCAACTTTAATCTTTAAGGCAGACGTGGTGTCTGCCTCTCAGACCCAGGTTGGTAACTGGTTCCATAGTAAAGCTGCCTGATAGCTTGCAAATGGTGATGTAACACTCTTCTAACACTAAAAAAAAGAGCACAAAGCTTTGCTTTGGGTCTCTGTTCAGCCTGTCAGGGAAGTTCTTGCTTCTTTAAAGATCTGGACAACAATAGCATAGAAACACAAGTTTTCTGTCCTGCCAGGCAGACAAGCACTTTCCCCTGTGATCCCATTTTCCCCTGTAATTTTCTTCCTGGTAGGAGAAACCCTGGATGACTTGTGGGCCTCGCAAGTCTGGGTTCCGCATTCCTGTTAAAGATGTATACATGTTCTTTTGACCTTGCTTAGTTTTTGATGCTGCCTCTGTTTGTTTGACAGGATTCCTGTGATGTTCCTATTGACTGTTTTGTATCTAGTGCTTCCTTTTGCTCCTTTAAAAATCATGTGTCCATTTTGTGTCTTTATATATTCCGCTCCATTTAGATTACCTGGATGTCTTTCACCTGTGTCTTTATTCCATCACCTGTGTCCAATTATTCTTGTGCACTGCACGGATGTGTCTGTCAGCTTGTGTTCTATCGGCTTCTTTTTACTGTATTCTTTGGCACTAATATTTTGGGTTTATTTTATCTTCTTTGTCATTTAAGACCTTTAAGCAATTTAGGAACTAGTCAAAATCTCCAATCACAAGCAAAAATGCTGAAAAATTATTTATTTTGCTGCTCTTGAGTAGAAATATTCACAAAAACATGCCAATAAGAAAATAATTTGCGGTCTATGCTTTCAAAAACTTTGATTTGATTGATGTCTGTATAGATTCTCACTCATCCAGGTCATAGTTCTGTGTGCAAATGGACTGTAAGGTTTCCTTGAAAATGTTTCGCCCTCTCTCTAGAAGGCTTCTTCAGTTCTAAACTTGCTGGGGGCAGAGCTTGAAAATATAGCCCTTGTGGACCATTGGCATGTTAATGTCCTGGGTGGTCACCTGAGGGTCGTTGGCAGGGTCATTCACCTAGTTTCAGTTTGGGTGCTTCCCCTTTGTCTGTTGGGTCACATAATAATGAGTCACCAGGTCTTGTCAAATGGTGTAAACGTTTGGATTGTTGGCGAAGAGAGTGGAGGACTGCATTGTACATGGGTAAGTGCCTTAGTCCACCACCTCTGTTTAAAGATGGTTTTTCCAACTTGACATGGATGGCTTCCTTGACACCCCTTTCAAACCATCGATCTTCTCTGGGCAGTACACGTACCTGACTGTCCTCAAAGGAGTATCTGCTTTCTTTTAGGTGTAGGTGTAGTGCTGAGTCCTGTCCTGAAGAGGTGGCAGAGGTGGTTTATGGAGGGACTGTTTTGTTTCCCCAATGTATAGTTCCTTGCACTGATTTGACTGATTCCCAATCAGTGTAATTCATGTAATTGCCAATTACATCTGAAATATTTTATTCCTGCTAAAGTTCCAGAGGAACTCAGCTGTTCGATCTGCCACTGAGAAAGCTGAGAAGTCAACTGACAAAGTCGATACACATCAAGTCTGCCGGGGTCATGTGTCGCCCTTCTGTGACATTTGAGACCCTCGAGGTAAAATGGGTGAGAAGCATTGAGGAAATATTCGGTCAATGGAAAAATGTTTGGTCAATGGAAAAACGAGTGTAAAAAAGTAAGAGGGAAAGAAAGTAACAAGGGCAGGAAGTTGAGTGCACACTTGAATAAAAAGGTTGTTATATTACCGAGAAAATAAATGACAAGGACAAAGTAAAGAACAAAATCCTCATCCTCCCTTTATAGGATCCTTAAGTGTGAGAAAGGTAAAGCAAACGCTGCGAAAATAATCATCCAATACCCAACCAATGTTATTTTGAAGATCCTGGTCTCCGTATCTGCAGATTGTTTTACAGGTGAGTAGGCAATGTTTGGAAAATTAGATTTAAGGTCATGAATGAGAGTGCACGTCACCTTTGTGATAAACCTCTGCAAGTGAAAGCATCCTATTGACAGACCCCAGGGGAGGAACGCCTCCGGTTTGAATATGATGTTACAACAAGTATATGTAATTGAGACGGGTTGGAGACAGAAATCTATAAGGATCAGTTTTACTGTTTCATTTCACTTTGGCTGAAGGTTTTAGCTGACTTCAGGGAAAATCTGAAAAAGAAAGGAACACATTTGGAGCCTGACTCCGTGGCTTCCTGTTAGACCTGAAAATGACTTCTACGTTAAACAGAGGCCTGCTGGTTGCTACTATCAAATTTTGGCAAGACAGGTATTTAATTATAAATTGATTTCTAAAGGGCTTAAGATGTCTGGACAAAGCAGTCGGGATTTAAATGGCATTTACTTACAGACTGTGTGTTAGTTTAGAGAGTGCAGAGCTTTCTTTTGTCAAATATGTGAATCGCTGGCGACACAAGACAGTCTAATCAAAAGCTCTGGGCTGGCTGTGCTTTTGGGGCAGGCTAACTGTAGCTGACAGGCTACCAAAGACCGGCTGGCAGGTCCGCTCATCCATTCACAGCACTTCTCAGACATTTGACAGCCTGGGAAACAAAATGGCTGTATGATGATAAGAAACATTTCACATAGGAAACAGCTTTTCATGCATTTGGAAATACTTTTTCCCTAAATGTTCTCTTCAGTCCAAAACCATAAGCAGTCAGAAAGGTGTGATGAGTGTTGTGAAGAGGAACAGTTTTCTCTCAGAATTAACCTGTTCATGTTTATATTTTTAATAAAAAATGTCCAGATGTTCTCTTAATTATAAGGTTGGTTTATTAACAAAAGCACTGACAGCAAAGTAACAGTTTAAGAGCAATAACAAGCATGTGACACAGAGAACTGACTGACTCATCCAGGGTCTCAGTGGGATTTCATTAAATTGCACTGCTGAGAAAGAATGGAGGGAAAGACAAGAGGGAGAGGTTTATTAAAGTGTGGCTTTGCCTAAGATTTATCTGTCCTCCATGATGCTGCCTTTGAGTTTTCTTTGCATAAACAACACTTGACTCGTTCACAAAATCCTCTTCTCACGTGCCCTGTTTAATGCTCCTCGAGTCAATGATTATGGCGTCCACATTGTAATGACACGCTACATGTTACTCAAGAGTCAAGCGCCCGACCTCCAGTAATTTGGTTTAGCAATGGAGTGAAACAGAGCTTAATAGGTCTCAAGTAGAGCATCTCATATTCAGAGTGATACATGGATCTAAAGTCTGCAAAAAAGTGGTTAAAAGCAAATATTTAAAAATAATACAGATTGTTTGAGTCAATTTCTTTTTTATATTTAGTATTTAAAGTCACATGGTTTTAGTGAATGAGAAGAGGATGAACTTAAACTCCAGAACTACCACTTTTCTGAGTGAGTCAATTTCTTGTATTGTGTGAAACTTGTGGTTTAGCTGCAGGACCTAATGTTTTTTAAATATAATTTTTTTTTTTTTTTAGGAATTGGCAAACATTTGTCCCATATGGTCTTTTTTTTTTACGCACATTGCTTTGCATCTTACCAGAGCAGGGTTCACGATAGAGATTTTGCGCACGTTATCAGCACCAGATTATCCATTTAAAAGAAAATATTTGAATGATCTGATTTTCTTGATTGCCAACAGTGAGGCGAGGATTAAATACTTGTGATCTTACTAGTTTACTAATCATTACTACTTACTGTTATTAATCAAGTAATATGCCTCCATCAAATCAGCTAACATATACTCCATAACATAATATAGTTAATGGGCTAAATCCACTTGTGAAATTAACAAGCATTCCTAACATGGAAATATGAAAGTCAGACAAGAGGAATCTGTTTTTGTTCATATAGCGCCATTTTACAACATAAGTCAACTCCAGAGCAATCTCAAAGGTTGCCAGTTACTTAAGGGCAAAACTACAGACTAACTTGAGGGGAGAAACCTCAGTCAGATCCCAACACCAGATGCATCTCCTTTCACTGGATGCTGAATGCCTGTGTTTACACGAGTGCACCTTCCTGCAATAAAATGAATAATTTCATCCAATTAATTCATTTCAAAATGCGAAAAAAAAAAAAAAAAAAACACTAAATGCATAATGCTACAGATGTATTCACCACTGTTTAATGAACTGTGTAAATCTTCCCGGAGATCTACTTTAATATGGCAGTCATTTTTATCTCCATGACACCACAATTATTTCACGATGGCTTAATTACGTGGAGACGTAATGACCAATATCCTGCTCACATAAGAGCTTGCAGGTCCATGCCTATTAAATTTTTACATGAGTCAAAGTACAATTTAATTCTGCTTGACCTAAAACAATGGTGTATTTTTCCCCACATTTCACACGCTTCAAAACACCTTTTACTCACACAGCAGCATAGCAAAGTAACTCCAGAATGTTGCATTAGCAATGTCACTGTTATTCCCAGATCCTGCTTGACATTTGGGTCTTTACACCCAGGCTTTGACCCTGCATGGTGAGATTCCTTTCATCGTAATGTAGCAGGGAAGATGAGAACTGAAAAGGACATTTCCTCTGCAAAGGACGTCCTCTGCAGTTCATATGTAACCACCTCCGGGTGTATCTGCCAACGGTTGTCCCTGCGGACATCGAAATACCATCGACAGCACTTTAGCATAATTCTGGGGCTTGCTTGAGGATATTTTTTTAATTATGAATTGACCTGTATAAATGTAAGAATCTCATGGAATGTACTGGTAATCATTTTGCTTGCCTTAAGCAAAGTTTTTAGAAAAGGAAACCATGCTGTGGTCTGGATTCAGTGAAGAATATAAGTTTCCAGCTTGCAAGTACAAGTCAAGTTTCAATTCGAGTCCAAGTCAGGTCTTAAGGCTCTTGGACCTGTTGCACTGTTTGTTGCTGTATATTTTCAGTCTAACAGTGATGCGAAAGTTTTTACTGAAGGTATTCAAAGCATGCATCATGTTTTCAAGTGGCCTCCAGTGGCTTAAGACCTAGAGAACTTGAGAACAAAAGACGGTTCAGACTGACTGGCACCACGCGTCAGGGTGCATTCACAACCAACTATACTAACTGACCTTTCACGGTTTGTGTTTAGATGCCTCAGTTTCTCAATACTGTATTTTTGTTTTTTTTTTTTTTAATTTTCACTCTCTAGATGTTGCATTGATTCTTTAAACTGCGCAAACTATGCTTTTAAACATTTATCAAGGTTCAAAGTTCAAGATTTTTATGGGTGTTTTATTGATTTTGATGGGTATCGCTCTTGAGTAAACATGTTACATTTTAGTAATAATATTAATCCAGAATTTTCAGAACGAGCTGCAAAACAAAAATGCTTTCTAGTCACACTAATATAGATTTGGCTTTGGTAGACACTGGTGGGCATTTATATGAGCAGCACATTGACCAGGGGAATGTTCTCATGGCCAAGTCAGCAATAAAGCAGGCCAGTTTGGAGCAGTGGGCCAGGGGGGATGTAAACTCACAGGTTTATCACTGGCTTCAAGACATTGGCACTGCTAGGATGAACAAATCTGCCTTGGTGGCTGTGATAAAGATGTAGCGGTAGGAGCCAGCAGAGAATAGTACACCAATGATTTTGAATCTTCTGCTTGTTCAGCTTAAAGCCATTCTTTAGAATTTTTTTTTAACTATTTGATTTATTCTGTACTTGATTACACCATGCCTTTCTGTAGTTAAAACAAACTTTAACTTGAATTTACAATAAAATGTGAGCCAGTTGAGTCATAACTGGACAGTGCTGATAATGTTTTCAAATGATTGTGCAGAAAACCTTACAGTGCAACAAAAATGGTTACCATGAAACAATATAGTTACCTCCAGTTTTGAATGCATTTAATTGCTCAATTTGTCCAGTCCAGGACAGTTCCTATCTGCTCTCCACAGAGACACCAAGCATTCACCGCAGAAATCATGCTCGTTTCTGCAGGGTTTTTTTCAGGGGCTATAAGCAGCCAGTGAATTGAAAAGCTCACAGGTGTAACTATGTAGTATATAAGGCTTCCTCCTCACTTTAGTGACCAGGACAAAGTGAGCAGCTCTTGGCTGACACACAAGAACACCCCTCCCAGTTCCCTCCCAGGCTTCGCTGGTTAGCACATTCAGGGCCTGCCGTTCCTACCTCTGCTGGCCTGTCTGGTTGAGTGCAAACAATACCTGTCTGGAAATGGTGCCCCCTTGTAGCTACATAATCTTGGCTCCATGCTGACACTGGCAATGTCCGTGTCAGCACATGGTTGCAAATGCGGAGGAGCAGAGGTAATGGCTGGGCTGGAGCAACTGGTCTCTCGCTGGTTTATTGGATAGTGTTCATTAGTCACATTCGCCTCATTGGACTAACACCAAGCATCATTGGAAAAGTTGGATTGTTGTTTGCTGCTGCCCCCAGTGTCTGTGTTGGTTTTCTCTGGGTACTGTAGTATCCTCTCATAGCCCCGAAACATGCCCAATAGAAAATGTCAGCATTGGCAATATGCAAATTGTATTGCTATTTTTTCTTTGTGTTTTACAGTGAAACTGCATTTTCTAAGCTTTTTAACTCCTCAGGGTTGTCACCAAGGTACTTCCAGGGCAAATGGGATATAGCATAACCCCAATCCATCCTGGTTTTAACTGCATAGTCTTAGCGGACCAAGACCAGGAAGACACCTAAAACCATTATAGGCCTTTATTTGGTCAAAAACCCGAGAAAACACATTTAGAATAATTATGTGTCTTATTAGTCTTACAGACCCCAAGTCTCAGTGTTGGACTCTGGATCCTGCAAACAGCATGTTTTCCCAAACCTTTTCTGAAACTAGTCCACTCATAATTAGAACTATTTACTGTTATTTTGCATGATAGAGGCTCTCAGGCAGATCCATATTAAACTGCATTGCACAGTCTAAGCACTGAAAATAACAGTGCAAATAACAGTTTTTTACTCGCTGAAATATTACAATTATGACAGTTCTACCACTATGGTAGTCTTGATACCCGCAAATTTATTTTGAATAAAACATGATGAGATGATGTCCTTAGCAATATAAATGTGCACTGATTGAAATGTCTAGACATTCTCAAAACAGACAACATTCAGCTGTCTATTCATGTTCATTATTGGAAAAAACTCCCCTCTGAATGTTTTCCTTGACCATTTTTTGATGGTAACAATGCAAACCCAAAGTACACCTCTGAAAGCTGCATTATGTCCTTTTGTATCATCTTTGCTTCTGCATCAAAGTAGGATGGTGTGGGACATTCCTTTTTCTCTTTTCGGCATTTGTGCTGAGCAGGTCTGCTCATTTATGTAGCCTGAAGGTTGGCCCTGAGCAAGGCGGCTTCACTTATCTTAATATTATGTTATGGAATATGCAATAGTTGGTAATTTCAGATGATTCGAAGGTTGTAAAAGCTAGATGATGTCTGCTTGACTGCTAAAGGTGGTTTTCTATCAGCTACATCATGTTTCTTTCCAGGCAGTTGTTTACTTTTAGGAGAAAAGGTCTACTTTGATTCTAACTGCATGCAATAACTCTCATAATAATGGCAAATTATGCCCGAGTAAATATATATACTTTCATATGTTGTTCTTTTTAAACCACTCATGCACCTTGTGCTTGTTCTTTGCACAAACACAAGTTTGAGGAATCTAATCCTTATACCAGTCCTCAGCTTACCCTCAAGACCACACATCAAAGTGGTTTAAAACATTAATCTTTTTGAGTGTTTAGACAGCATGATTGCACGTGGATATCTACTGTCTTGTTAGACTCCATGGGGGCACAAAGCAATTTTAGTTCTTGTGGATAGCAGAAAATTAAGACTAAGCAAAAGGAATGGGCAGGCCTGGGGCCTAGAAAAGGGTTTTCATTAGATGTGAAAAATCAGGGACGTGAACAGCTGATGTGTAAGAATTGATGTTGTTTTTAAAGATCGACACCTTTTTCTGGGTCACTGAACAAATCAAATGCTATGCTACTTGTGCTGTGGTTTTGCTGAGAACAGTTTTGTCCTGACATTGAGTTTTTTTGGCCTCAATCCCTGATTTATTTTACATTTGCTGGCTGTTCATTCTTGTCCACACAACAGTAGGCAGACAGGTTTTTCTTTACAAGCATGCCTTTAAGAACAGAAATATCAGCAGGCCTTCTGATGGGATTATTACTGCAGTAAATTGTTGCATTAACAATGTTTAATATTGTGCAGTGGATATTTGCGATTTGCTTGGTGATTTTCCACATCCTGGCAGAACACAGCTTATTCCCACTGAGATGACTGACAGCAGCACCATTGATAGTCTTGCAGGAACACTTGCTAATGAATGAGCTGGCTGATAATGTGAGTGTGTGCTGATTATTTGTGAGTGTTTGTGTCACAGGATGACGCATGTGTGCCATGCAAAGAGGAATTCTGCAAATGCACGACAGATATTACTGTGCACGGACTGCAGATGGGGTCGGAGCTGTTGTGTTTCTAAATGTGTGTGTTGGTGAGTGTCAGTCATGTGTAATTCCCTTGGCAAAATTGTCCTGGGAATTTATCTCAGAAGCCAAACATGGCAGCACTAATAATTCCGCCCCACCCTTGAGTCAATTGTTCAGGATTCTTCTGAACATCTTGTTTCTGTTTGTGGCAAAAATATGCATCAGTATTGTGAAATATGCAGTAATTCCATTTATGGTGAGATCAAAAGGAAACAGTTTCAGATATTATCATTTGCCTTGGTTGCCTTTACACATCACATTGTGTGATGATTAAAAACCCTGTCATTTTTATTTTGCTGTTATCAACTTTAATTTTTTTTATTTTCCCCATATATGGCACAAGCCAGTAGGCACATCTGATTTTTCCTCCAAGATGCTCACACTTTCATTAATGGTGTGTGTCTGTCTTTATAATCAGTTTGATAATGCTAAATGAAGGCACAAGCTCTTCATCTGCTGTAGCACCTTAAACAGGCTTTGTACCCTTAACACAGAACTAAACTATTTAAATGCATTTTCCACCACTAAAAAAAAATATCCAAGCAATTTCAACATTAAAGAGGATGGAAATGATCAGGAAATCATGCTGTATTCAATGATATATATATATAATATATATATATATATATATATATATATATATATATATATATTATATATATATATATATAATTTTGCTGCCCTGAATTTGAAATGTCTCAAACCGGTTAGCTGTGTCATAAATTCTGTTTTTTACCACATGCCGTGTTCAATTCAAATGCCACACAATGGAATGTGCAAGCCCTTCCGCCAGTGTGGCAGAGAAGTCAAACGCCGCATGAATGTAACTGCAGGTATAAATGCCATAAAAATGTCTCTTAAATGGAGCTATTGTGTCAGAGAATGCAATTTTTAGAAAATGAATGAATTGCTAAGACAAGCTGGAAGGCCACTTTGCCATAGACTATTTTATTGTATAGTAGGCATAAACACCATCTCTCGCACACACGTACACATACACACACAGTTTTCTCCTCTTAAGAACGCAGTGCCACCAAATTAGTATGATTATGTGTATTGATGGTTTAATTTCAGTACAAGGATATGGGTCCATCCTCCAGGTCAAAAACTCATATAAGGAAAGTTAATCAGGCAGCACACCAGTCAGATGTTGATAGATGGATAAACAACTTACCCAAATTAATGTTAACAGAAAAATCATTTTTCATGCCATGGGTAGATAGGTATTATCATTGCATCATACTGCTCCACAGATTTGAAACCACATTTCAGATTAATCTGAGTGATTTAAACTCAGTCCGTGCTATAGTATCCACAGCAACCACTCCATAAAGAGGTAAACATTTACAGTATTAATCACTGCTGTAAAATTGACCACTGACCTTGAGTCGCATTTAAACCTTTCAAGTTTTATTGCTTTTCTCATTTTGTATCTTTACACTATGTGCTACTGCAGATATTAATGATAGAATGTGGATTTTAGTTTACTGTTAGTACTGCTGAAATATGGCGGCTCATGCAAAAAAAAAATGGTATAGGTAGTGTTCAACGTAAGAGGATAAGTATAGGTAATAAATGGCTAAGTATTGCAGACATTCTGAATGTGTTGGAGATTCAATAACTCTCAGAACTGGCAGCTGTTTTATTGAACTTAATGTATTTTTTCTTGTAGCAGTCGATTTTTTTTTTTTTTTTTTTTTTTTTTTTTATTATTATGTGTGGAGCCTGTCTGCAGCACAAACATCACATGCTGTATTGGATTAAGACAATCTCACATTGAAGCACTTGTTAGAGGAATGATTGCATCGGCAGCGGAAGGCGATAAAAGGCAGCTGGAAGTTATGAGTCCATAATATCATCACTGGAGTGGGTGACATTCACCTTACCCTACGGAAACCAACCGTGTTTACCCATTCCATTAAACCTCACACCGGGTCCTTGCCAGTGGATGCACAATTTTTGGGAAACACATACACAGCAATTGAGAGGCCAAGCAAGAGGTGACCTAGCTAAGCAATAAGATGAAATGACAGTTCTTGCACAGCCCTTGGCCCTGTGCCCAGCCAAAGCAATTGTCCATGACATTGCGTGTCTGAGGATTTGTGCACATATCTGTGAGTCTATTCATGTGAGAAATTATCAATAGGATGGACTCATGGAAAAGTGACAGGGATTCACCTGCACTGAATATCAATGAAATGATTTATTTTTCCTTGAAGGAGAGAAATGAGAGATGCTGGAATTAATGAGGACCCCGCTATCTTTGTGCCCTGTTGCACTTTGCTGATGATCTACTCTTCATCCTGAAAGAGGGATGAGATGATTACGCGAACACGCCCCTCTTAATGTTATCCACACAAAATAATTTGTGGCGAGATTGCTTCTTTGAGGGTAGAGAAGGTCAAGCAATTCACCTGAGTTCAGGAAAATGTTTGAATTTAATAGAGAAAAGAGCAACAATGTGTTCCTTTCAGGGAGATCTTATCTCTTAACACAGTGGCTTTCAAGGTGTTCAAAATCCAAAATCAAGCAAAAAGGAAGACGAGCACGTCGTAAGCAGATGATAATGGGACTAAGGATAAGGGGAAAGTGTCAAATCTTTAACAATTGCCTTTTGTAGAGCAACGACAGTTTCTTCTAGACATCTTTTTAGAGATCCCAAGACTTAGCTGTGTATCAGTGAAATCTATGTCTAAGTTCACTGGTAACAATGCATTTGGAGAATCCTTAAATTCTCCCTCCTTTATGTTGAGTGTCACCTTCCTGGGAAAAAAAGAGAGAAATGTGACTGTGTTCCTTCATCCACAGCCATGTTTTCTAGCCCTTGTGACAAGATTTTCTTTTCACCGACCTCAGACCTCCTATGTCCACTTCAACAGTGTTATAAAAGCAATATATTGCCTTGAAAAGTAATATTTATTAAAACAGTCTGACCGACTCCAGGAGGCCAGTCTGAGTTTTTCTACTTATTTTTTTATTGACTTAATTGCAATTTAGGGTTAGCACTCTCCATATATTTCATTTTTTTTTTTTTTTGCCTTTGTGTCTGTGTTTAAGAGCAACTTCAGGACGACTCCAAAGAATAACTTTTTAACAAAGTGTTGTAATGAATTTCTGTTTGAATATAACGTCCTATAGAATCCAATGCAGCGACCTATCTGATTCCCCTAAGTGCTGTTGATTTGGAGCCGACTGTTCCTTTAAATGCCTGCAGCTCATTTGCATTGAGCGGGCTCCACTGGTGGGCTGCAGGCAGTACGGATGAGCAAAAGCAGGCAGTTGTCACCCTACTGACTTGGTAATGTGAGGGAAACAAATGCAGCTCACTAAGGGCTCATCATTCCACCCCGTTGATGTTTTCTGAAAGCCTAATGACCGCTGCGGTGAGCATGCGCATTTGCACATCTGAGTGAGACTCCACCTGTCTAATTTTATTTTACTTCTGAAAACCTTCGATGTGCTACTGCGAGCATAACTTTTCAGCCTATTATCTATTCACTGAGGGGCGGGCAGGCAATAATATCTTCATTAGTTATGTTTTTTGCCCTGTAGGTGAATCCATTAGAATTTCAAAGTGGGCTCCTTCTGTTGTCTATCTTCACTCCTGCATTTAATTGATCTCTAAATGCATATGGCTGGAAAATCTATAACAAGTCAGTCATCTACAGAGTTTATCAGAAAGCATGCGTGGAAGCTTTGCAGATTTATTAGACCTTTTAATGTATAAAATCATCACATTCGCTTCAGATTCAGACTGATACAAAGCAAATGTTCTCACCGGCCCTTTTAATAGGCAAAAGACAACTGAAACAGTTTAAGGCTGTTTACACCATAAAAATCTGATAACTAGGGGAAATTGTAATAATCACGTCTGACGTGTTTAAATGCAATTTATAAATGTGATCATCTAAGACCCCTGATTTACAAGCGTTAGTCCATGTATCTGATTTTAATTGGACTAAGTACATGGAAGACCCAAGGCTTTCTGCTGCTGAACATCACGTTTGTTGTCGTTAGTCTTCAACTCACGCTGGAACTAGGGTTTTTTTCCACACGTATGGACACGAGAATGGCACAAATCAGAGTAGCAAGTATACATGAGTAAAGACATCGGAGTATTGGGAAGAGATGGTGTGTTAATTGAATTTTTGTATCTGTTATCTGATACTATCAGATTATACTGCTTACATGTTGCACACTTAGTCTTGTACATTTAGCTTTGCTGTAATTTGCAGCAAATTACCACACTGGTTTTTACCCTAGCCCTCTTTCTGTAAATATTATTGTGATTATGTTGACCGTTGCCGCTGCAACAAGTGAATTTCCCATGTCTGGGATGAATAAAAGTATTTCTATTCTAGTCTAGTATTTCCACTTGAATAATGAATCAGATGATGATCAAAATTTTCATGTTCTTATAAATAGGCCCAATATTTTAATAACGACACCTGGTGGCTCAGCTCAAATATAATTATATACCACTCAAGGCCTCCACTATCTCATCGGAAGCCATCGTCTCATATGGGAGATTACTAGTTGTATCTCATTTGGAAATGTTTAAGCGCTGAAAGCAAATCTTGCCCAATTTATACATTAAATGTAGTGGGATCCAAAATGCCTTTGGTCATGCTCCTGATAAATAAATTCAACTTGGTGTCGTGTTATGGAAGAGTAAGATTAGGGCCACCTATGAGGAAAAAAGAGGAGGTAGTTTTTTTTTTTTCATCATGCACTCGAAAAACTTTGAAAAAAGTCGAAATGTCAAGAATAAAGTCGAAATACAATGTCAAGAATAAAATCAAAATATGTTGAGACGTGACTCTTCAGCAAACTCCATTACGAAAATAGGTTTGCTTGTGTTTGTAATATACCGAATGGGACATGTAAGCCTAACAATGCCCACAATACTGCCTTTTCCTTTTTCGTGCTTTATCCCTGACTGACTTCTTTGATTTGCTGGGGAAATATGTGTACTTGTGTTGCAAGATGGCGAAGCCAAATACTTTGTTTGTACCAGCACGCACATGCTCAATGTAACTACCGCGGACACGGCTCCGGAGCAACTGCGCACAGACAGAGGCATAAAGTCCTAATACTGATAACTACAGTATGTTTGTGAGCTAAGAAAGGAATTATTCTTTGTTACTCAAGCTGGGTCCAAAGTATAATTTCACCAAGTCATCTAAATACCTGCAGGGCATTTTGTAGAAGCAGTCACATGCGTTGGTTGTTATAGTCTCCAAAGGTAGACTTTGTTCTCGGCATTATATTTCGACTTTATTCTCGACATTGTATTTCGACTTTATTCTCAACATTTAGACTTTATTACTGACATTTCACCTTTTTCTCAAAGTACATGATAGAAAAAACCTCCTAATTCTTTTTTTCTCATGGGTGACCTTAATTCGCTTCTATAGTTTGTCCTTGTTGTTGGCGCGTTCATGTCGAAATTAGATGTGATTGGCTGGAGTGTTTAACATTTTTTAAGAAATGTTAGTGCTGAAGGACACTATATACATCACAGGTGCCAGGGCTTAAACCAACAAGCTTCCATTGACATTACCATCTCGACATCAGAATTTAAATCAAAAACCCATTCATTTTCAGTTCTTGTTATGAGAACGAGCCTCTGCCATGTGACCAAAAACGTTTTTGAGTTGGCAGCATGTTGACTGTTTTGATTGCCAGATTGATTAACACAATCAAAATCCAGATGTCCCTAAATGCTGCAATTCCAATCAGTTCCAGAGTGAATCAATATTTATGAGTATGCTCTCAGGCTGAACAGAGGATCTGTGCAAGATGAAAGCCATAAATTCAGCAAAGGCAGTGGAATGCTAAACGCTTGCATGATGTTCAGATCCATGCTTTAAATATCTGGTTGACCGATCAAATAAAATCCTGCACTATTACTGCCAGATGAAGGCAGTAATATTTCATAACGTAAATCTCAAACTGGATCAGATTTTGTTTTACTCTGCCGTTAAAGTTCCACAGTAGAAAGCCTTTTATTTCACAAAATGGCTTTTCAAAGGACAGAGATGAGGATGGAAGGGCTAAATTGACAACAGCTGGTGGATAATAGTGTGGCTTCTGAATGTGTTCATCTCAAGGCTGATGGATGATGGCAGGAGTGAGATTTGCATCATGGTCCTCCTCCTTTCATTTTCATCTCTGTCAGAAGAAAACTTTCTCCCCCAAACACTAAATCTATTTGTTGGTTTACACCACTACTTGGTTAACCTGGGTGCTTTTTCCTGTAAGAAGACAATTTGTCAAATAAGGTGTGTATCATCAGACTTCAGAGAAGCATTTAAATGTTAGCTCAAGGCCTTGTGCAACGCCGCGACTCAGAGGAAAATTGTTAATGTTTCATTAAAAATTTATAACATCAACCCAGCGAGCATTCACAGTTAGAGTGCAGTGACAGTATTTAGCAACTTTTAGCCTCTTTTTTTATGCTTCAACAATACTTTACCAGCATGCCACCCCAACAAGAGATGTTACTGTAACTTTATCTATTATGCTGACAATCATCTGTTGAATCATTATCATTCAATATACAGAACCAATCACATACGTAGGTGTGCCTTGAGCATGCTAACCTCAGTGGCAAAATAAGACAAAGACAGCTCAGACATGGACAGACTTCCACGCAGAGGCAGGCATCCAGTCTGTTCAAGTTTTTACCAAAACTACACACCTGCTTTTCTTAGTAACAATTTCACAGCCGTGATTTGAACAACAGGAGAAACAGAACCCTGAATGTAATATTTGAAGTAAAAGAAATCACGATAGCCAATATTCTCAGCACACTATCCTGGCTTGTGTTTTGTTTTGCAACCAAAAACAGAAAAAAAAGATTTAAACAAAGAAGGTAAAGTCCTGGCTGAGGAGAAAGAACGAGCAGTTTCATCAAACACGTTTGGTAATTACAACTCTTGATCGAACCTCGGATTCAGGACAAGCAATGCGGTTTTCGTCTAGGACGTGGAACTGTGGACCAGCTCTATACCCTCAGCAGGCTTCTTAAGGCTGCATGGGAGTTTGCCCAACCGATCCACATGTGTTTTGTGGATTTGGAGAAGGCATTCGACAGTGTCCCTCGCTGAGTCCTGTGGGGGGTTCTCCGGGAGTATGGGGTGCCATCCGTTCCCTGTATGACCGGTGTCAGAGCTTGGTCCGCATTGCCGGTAGTAAGTCGAACTCGTTTCCAGTGAGGGTTGGACTCCACCAGGGCTGCCCTTTGTCACCGATTCTGTTCATAACTTTTATGGACAGAATATCTAGGTGCAGTCGTGGTGTTGAGGGGGTGCAGTTTGGTGACCTCAGGATCGAGTATCTGCTCTTTGCAGATGATGTGGTCCTGTTGGCTTCATCGGCCTGCGACCTCGAGCTCTCCCCGGATTGGTTCGCAGTCGAGTGTGAAGCGGCTGGGATAAGAATCAGCACCTCCAAATCTGAGGCCATGGTTCTCAGCCGGAAAAAGGTGGAGTGCCTCCTCCAGGTCGGGGAGGAGATCCTACCCCAAGTGGAGGAGTTCAAGTACCTCGGGGTCTTGTTCACGAGTAAGGGAAGAATAGAGCGGGAGATCGACAGGCGGATCGGTGCGGCATCTGCAGTAATGCGGACTCTGCACCATTCCGTTGTGATGAAGAGAAAGCTGAGCCAAAAAGGCGAAGCTCTCGACTTACCGGTCGATCTTCATTCCTACCCTCACCTATGGTCATGAGCTTTGGGTAGTGACCGAAAGAACAAGATCGAGGGTACAAGCGGCCGAAATGAGTTTCCTCCATAGGGTGGCTGGACTCTCCCCTAGAGATGGGGTGAGGAGCTCTGCTATCCAGGAGGAGCTTGGAGTAGAGCCGCTGCTCCTCCGAGGAGCTAGATGAGGTGGCTCGGGCATCTAGTCAGGATGCCTCCCGGACGCCTCCCTGGTGAGGCGTTCAGGGCGCGTGCCTCCGGGAGGAGGCCCCTGGGAAGACCCAGGACACGCTGGAGAGACTATGTCTCTTGGCTGGCCAGGGAACGTCTCGGGATCCCCCCGGAAGAGCTGGATGAAGTGACAAATAATTAAAAAAAAGACAAATAATTGGCTACAACGAGCCTTGAATCTCGCCACCCAGACTAATCACTCGTTGGCGTGTAAAGTTGGTCAAACATTGCAAAAGTAAGGAAAAACCTTGGTTTGGAAACATTAAGGCATTTGAAAGTGCCCCACTTTTCCAAACAGAAGACTCTGGAAAGTTTGTTAGTTTAAAAGTAAGGAAAGGTAGGCCTAGAAGTTTCTAAATACTATATTGAGAGATTTTTTTTTTTTTTTTTTGACATTGTACACTATATATCGTCTAGTTAGAAGCAACATGAATCATGACATCAATCTGTCAGTATGTGAGCTGCCAAAAGTGAGTCATCTTTCCAAGATGGCGCCGCGTATGGTCGCCCTGGCGTTTTGGTGCGCACTGTTTTGTCTGTTTTTGTGTGTTGTGTGTTAATTGAAGAGCACTCATGAAGAGCACCTAAACATCAAAACAACAACCTTGCCGGATATTCTGCCAGCCTTTTTAGTCCCAGCAGCTGAACTGGTTAACTTTTTGGCAAAGAGTGAGATGCTGAAGACGGGGAAAGCGAGTGGGGATCCTTGTGCGCTTACGGAGACTTGGTGCACGTACGCCCTTAGCTGGCATTTTCCTCTCCAACATTCGCTCACTCAGCAACAAAATGGACGAACTGGGGCTACCGATGAGAAGAAACAGAGACTTCTGTTCCTCGTGTCTTATGCTTCACGGAGACTTGGCTGAACAATCAGATCCCTGACTGTACGCTTCACCTGGAGGACTTTCAACTCCTCCGCGCGGACAGACAAAGGGACCTCTCCAGTGGAAAGACAAAAGGCGGAGGCGTCTGTTTCTTTATCAATAACTCCTGGTGTAGGGATGTAACTGTGATCTCACAACACTGCTCTCCCGACCTGGAATATTTCTTTATTAACTGCAAACCATTCTACTCTCCACGTGAGTTTGCCTCATTCATTCTGGCCGCTGTTTACATCCCGCCCAGCGCGGACATGCACGGAGCTCAGCGTGCACTTGCGGACCAGATTCTGAGTGTGGATCAAACTTTCTTGGACTCCTTACTTATTATCCTTGGGGATTTTAACAAAGGAAACCTGAGCCAGGAACTACCAAAGTAGAGACAGTTTATTAAATGCCCGATGAGAGAGCAGAATACGCTGGATCACTGCTACACTACTGTTAGCGGTGCGTACAGGGCTGTGCCTCGCACCGCACTCGGCTTCTCAGATCACGTCATGATGCACCTCATCCCAGCGTACAAACAGAGGCTGAAGCTCTCCAAACCCACTGTGAGGACTTCTAAGAAGTGGAGCAGCGAGGCTGTGGAGGAGCTTTCTACTTGAAAGCCCACTTGTGTTTGTGTCCAAACACATGGACACATGTGTTTGGACACAACAGACTGGGACGTGTTCGGGGCTGCCACAGAAAGTTTGGATGAGTACACAGACACTGTGACGTCATACATTCAATTCTGTGAGGACAGCATTATTCCATCACGCACCAAGGTGACTTTCAATAATGACAAACCCTGGTTCACACCCAAACTGAGACAGTTAAGGCAACAGAAGGAGGCGGCATACAGGGCAGGAGACAGTCAGCTACAGAGGTGCCAAGTACAGGTTTAGCAGAGAGGTTACTGCTGCTAGATCAAAGTACAAGGCACGTCTGGAGCAACAGTTCTCCACTAACGACTCTGCATCTGTACGGCAGGGCCTAAAACAACTTACAAACTACAAACCAAAAGCCCTACGTTCTGCTGACGACCTCAAACTGGCTGAAAATCTGAACACTTTTTATGCCAGGTTTGAAGCCTCACACCCCATCCCCACCACCACTTCAGCCACCTCTGTCTCACACCCCTCCCCCACCCCCACCACAGTGGACTCCGCCATGCCCACCCTGGAACCCCCCTCCTCCCCCACTGCTCTCTGTTTCAAAGAAGGACGTGCTGCAGCTTTTCAGGAGGCAAAAAAGCTCCCGGCCCGGACGATGTCTCACCTGCCACACTGAGACGCTGTGCAGAAGAACTGGCCCCTGTCTTCACAGACATTTTTAACACCTCTCTGGACTCATGCCACGTCCCAGCCTGCTTC
Source organism: Pao palembangensis (assembly GCA_015343265.1). NCBI lineage: Eukaryota > Metazoa > Chordata > Actinopteri > Tetraodontiformes > Tetraodontidae > Pao > Pao palembangensis. The sequence goes on along the minus strand of CM027085.1, from coordinate 5,446,320 downwards.
AAACTGTCCACCATCGTCCCCGTCCCCAAGAAGCCCCAGACCACTGGACTTAGTGACTTCAGGCCTGTGGCGCTGAAGTCTGTGGTCATGAAGTCCCTTGAGCTTCTGGTGCTGTCCCACCTCAAATCCATCACCTCTCCCCTCCTGGACCCTCTGCAGTTGGCCTACAGAGCCAACAGGTCTACAGACGGCGCCATCAACCTGGCCCTCCACTTCATCCTGCAGCACCTGGGCTCCCCGGGAACCTACGCAAGGATCCTGTTTGTGGACTTCAGCTCTGCCTTCAACACCATCCCCCCTGCCCTGCTCCAGGACAAGCTCTCTCAGCTCAACGTGCCTGACTCCATCTGCAGGTGGATCACTGACTTCCTGACAGACCGGAGACAGTGTGTGCAGCTGGGGAAGAATGTGTCGATCACTCGGACCATCAGCACAGGATCTCCACAGGGCTGTGTACTTTCTCCCCTGCTCTTCTCCCTCTACACCAACTGCTGCACCTCCAGCCACGACTCCGTAAAACTGATCGTTTGCGGACGACACCACCCTCATTGGGTTCATCTCCGACGGTGATGAGTCCGCCTACAGGTGGGAGGTGGACCGACTGGTGTCCTGTTGCAGCGGCAACAACCTGGTGCTCAACACTCAGAAGACAGTGGAGATGATTGTGGACTTCAGGAAAGACAAAGCCCCCCTGCCCCCCCTCACCCTGACAGACACATCCATCTCCACCGTGGACTCTGTCCGCTTCCTTGGCAACACCATCGCACAGGACCTCAAGTGGGAGCCGACCATCAGCTCCCTGATCAAGAAGGCCCAACAGAGGATCTACTTCCTGTGGCAGCTGAGGAAAGCCAAGCTGCCAGCCCAGATGATGGTGCAGTTCTACACGGCCATCATTGAGTCCATCCTCACCTCCTCCATCACCGTATGGTACTCCGGGGCCACTGCTGCAAGAGAATATATTTTAGATTCTGTGTTTTTATGTTGCACCTTACACCGAAGCAAGTTCCTAGTCTGTGAATTCTGTTCACTGACAATGGCAATAAACCCCTTTCTGATTCTGATTCTGATTGTAACAAAGATGCAAACAGGCAAAACGGACTGCGATTTGCAGGCTGCAATTGCAACAGCCAGTAAGATACTTTCCCAGTGTAATAAAGAGGGAACCTATGATGCAGTTTGTGCAAAGTGGGGAGATGGAGACCCTGAGGAAATCAATAATCACAGTGGACAGTCTGCAGCAGACCTGTTCCTGCCAGTTATGGCTGCCAGGCAGCAGCGCAGCTTAAAAGAAACAACTTGTCTCTCCGTGTCTACCCACAGTTCAGGAATAAGCAATGACCTTGGCCAGTAAATAAACATTTCATTGTCCCCGCCTGTCATCAGGCAAGTAGAAAGCCCAAATACACGTCATACTATCACAGAATGAGCCCATCACCACAGGGATGCATAATGGTGAGAGATTTAACCGCTAATGGCATTGCGCGCGAGTGGTGCCACTTTTGTGTTCCATAGATAATGGCAAACCTTATCCAAGGCTTTAACATAATGTACTGTATATTATGCTGGATTGGAAAAGGATATTACAGATGCAGACACTCGGGGCTATGAATCTGATTGACAAAACATCAGAAGAGTCCAATTAAAAAGGTATGTGTTCATTCATATAAGTCGGTTTACAAAAGGTTCTGGGTTCAGTTCGAGTTCAGGCCTTGTCTGGTGAAGTCGTGTCCAGTTTCCTTCCACACTCTGTGTGTCCAGTGATGGGTTGGCGTCCTGTCTGGAGTGTATTTCTGCTTTCTTGCCCAATGACTTTAGGGACTGACTCCAGCACCCCTGTGATACACGTTAAAAACTGGGAGAGGTTAACAAAAAAGGATTTATATTTTAAAATCTGTCCCAGAACAGTCAAGAGGAAGGCTCTCAAGGATGTCTTGGTAGAATTTGCCTGCTAGTGCAATAAATTGCTGATTAAAGTACATGTAGACATTTTAATCACACAGTGTAAACATTTATATTTGCTCTTTTTACCAGATAGGCAATCTTTTTTTAGTCAACATTATTTATTTGTATTTAAAATATGCCATAAAATCAAATCCAGTATTGTTTCATGATTAATTTCTCTTTTGCAGGCGTTCACAGTTAAGCAGCCAAGTGTATCCTCCACAGTGTGGCACTTTCATAATTTAAACATTTCCAAAAGGCAGCTGTTACAGTTGTAGTTAAATGAAAATGTTTGTCATCTTTTAGGACAATCAATTTAGGGATTTGTTGAAACTAAATAGTGATCACACTTTATCCAGCTGTTTAGTAAAAAAAAAAAAAAAAGTGTTGTTTGATGTTTTAGAGTGGTTGACATGCTAATGGGGCTGGAATCTGCTTCTCTTTTAGATGTTCTAATAGGAACAATAATATGCTTTCAAGGTAATGACTGATTGCATTAATATCAGAAAAAAAAGGCCTTGGATCTTTTGTCTCATGTGAGCATTGAAACGTGTGGATGCAGAAGCCTCTGTCATGGTCAGAGCACATGTGCCACAATTGCCAAGCTGTAGCATAAGCCCTGGCTCCGGCTCAGTCACATTTAAGAATACCTGTGTTAAATATGACCTGCCCGGTCTGATTTACCCTCAGAGTGCAACTTTGTGCCCGCATGTCCACTATGACCACCATAAGCCCCATGTGGTCGTAGGTCACTGTTTGGATGCAAAGTTGCAGGAAATGTCAATGAGGCTGGTTAAGATACATATTGCTCTGCATCCCCTGTGAACTTCCAAATTTATTATAGAACCTTTATAGACAGAGCAGATAAGGTGGAGTCCATGGAACATGACTACCAAACAGACAGCCCTTCTCAAAGTCTCTCAGACGGAGGTCCTAACAGTGGGCTATGACAGTAATCCTAACCTTAACCATAGCCCTAACCCTAATCCTGGAAAGCCAGTAACGGAAATGAAATAAGAGTAAGTAAATAAAAAAGTCGCAGAATTCACAGAAAACTTTATGGTAAAACACTAGTGACTGAATAAGACTTGAGGTTTTCACAATGAAGGATCAGCCTGTTTGAAAAGAAACATGCTGCCATGTTACACAGAAATTGAGGATTAAACAATTCATAAAGTGTTTTGTGTATTCTGGCAATTCTGGCTGATGAAAACAAATAGTACATATCTGGGTCTTGACATATCCCAGCCCCAGGGACATCTGACTCTGCCCATTAGATGTATTTGGCGTGTCGACAGGCTTTTGACAGCACACAATATGATATTGTCCTGTGTTGTCCCCCCACTCCCCTCACCCGCGCTTTGTAATTACCTCTCTACCGCGATACTTTTAATACCTCGGAGTGGGCAAAGACATCTCCAGGGTATCTGAAGACGTCGGTGTGTGTGCTTGTGTTTGTGTGTACGCCATCCCTGTGTATCCTTGGGGCCTTTTTTCCTTGCACTAGATAAATAATGATGAATTACAGATTGATTACCCAGGAGTGAAAGCTCTGGTTTTAAACTTATTATGAAAATCTGCAACCTGTGAACTGTGTGTATCTGCACACAGGAAAATGCCCATCGTGCTTGATTTGCTCATTAACTAAAGGAGTCATATTTCTGGGTCATAAACATAAAGATTGGCAGCATGGGGATTCAAACTGTATTGAAGCAGTGGCTTTAGGGAGCATCATTGGGCTTCACATGGATGCACGGAGTGGGTGGTTGTAGAAGCTTTTATATGTCAACTTTCAATTTTGTTGCTTTGTCCATTCTTCTCAGACCTGGCACAGCGCGTAGGCTAGAAGTCTATATCCAGCAGAAGGATGTCCAGTTATAGGTCAATGGCTGTTTGCTGAAATTTCTTCTATTCATATTAAATCCAATGACATTAACTTCAACCTTAGAAAAAACAATCATTGCTCAGATTTAATCATGTATAACTTTTTCAAAGCATCTTTCTTATTTAAATGTGGACTGTCATTGTGCAGCTGTAGGATAGATGGGGTGTGCCATTGTTGCAGTGGCAGTCACCACAACACCTCCTGTGATACACAAGAGGCCAACTCCAAAGTAGATCTCTCTGTGTCAACTGGACTGAAAGGTTTCCTTGAAAACGTTTCGCCCTCTCTCCAGAGAGCTTCTTCAGTTCTAAGTTTGCTGGGGCAGAGCTTGAAAATATAGCCCTGTGGACCATTGGCATGTTAATGGCCCGGGTGGTCACCTGAGAGTCCTTGGCTATATTTTCAAGCTCTGCCCCAGCAAACTTAGAACTGAAGAAGCTCTCTGGAGAGAGGGCGAAACGTTTTCAAGGAAACCTTTCAGTCCAGTTGACACAGAGAGATCTACTTTGGATAACCATGACCTGGATGAGTGAGAATCTACACAGACAAGAGGCCAACTCGTCGCAGCAACAGTTTGAGGTTATTAAAATTTTCATGTGCATACTTTATTTTTGCCTCCCAGATCCCCCCCCCCTTTTTTTTGTTAACTATTAGTTTTATTTTCACCATTCAATTTTCTTTTCAAATTGAAAATGATGTAGATGGGACATCATTAGAAACACTGGCAACAATTAACACATGGCTGTCGTGCTATCATTGAGACAGAGGGGAAGCAGCCTTCTCAGCCCTGGGAGAACCTTTCAGGGATCTGTTTCCTCTGGGGTCAAAAGCTGTGTAGGTGTCTCTCAGTAAACTCTTCATCTTTGAAAATAATCCCAGAAGGGTTTTAAATCAATCCTGGATGGTCGCCTGCATTTGAGGGGGTATGATGTTGAAAGACCCGACCCAGTGACATCTGGGAAAGACCAGATGACAACCAAGAATGTATTGGTGACAACTGGAGTGTCAAGTGACAGCACGGAAAGACGGCATTCAGGGCAAGTTGGGCTAGCACCTCAGTTTTCATCCTTTGTGAGATGGAGACCGACCCAAGCTACGAGTGAACCCTGTGAAGCATACCCCCAGGGAATCCCGAGAGGGGGGGAGAATGAATTTCCCAACAGGACAGACCTACGGATAACGACTGACGCAAATGGCCTAACGACAACGATGACGACATACATCTGCGGGAAAGTATGCAAGAATCCGCGAGGCCTCAGATTCCATCAGGCTCGGATGAAATGTGTGTACAAGGACACACAGGCGCAACACACAGGACTGGTTCCTGGTGAGACGCAGGAGGAGCCCGGCCCGGACTCACCCCACAGAGCCCAGCACCTTCATGCACCTGTACCCCACACTCCACCCAGAGTAGTCCGACAGCGGATCAGATGGCCCCCAGCAACCAGCAAGGGTTTGTGGCAGGAATTTGATAAAGATGTCTGTGAGATCATTCAAACTACAGCAAAGGGTAATACTGTCAGACGGCTTCTCACAATGACCACCATCATTGTCAGTTATGCGTCTGAGAGATTCGGCCACACCAAAACAGCACACAGCAGGGAACCCTATAGTAAGAACCGCAGAGCCACCAAGGTCCAACTACTATGCCAGGAATTGAGATCCCTTAAGAGACAGTACAAGGGTGCCAGTGAAGAGGAATGACTACCTCTGGCGGAACTGCGAGGCATCCTAAGGAAGAAACTCCTGACGATCTGCAGAGTGGAGTGGCAGATGGGCCAAGAAGCGGGCATCCTTTATTGCCAATCCATTCAGCTTTACCAGGGAGCTGCTTGGTGGCAAGTGGAGCAGCCACCTCAAGTGCTCCATAGAGGATGTTAACACCTTCCTTTACAACACCTTGAGAGACCCTGCACGAGACCAGGAACTTGGCCACAATAATTCCCTGACAAGCCCAGCTCCCCCAACTACAGAATTTGACATCAAGGAACCAAGTTAGAGAGAGGTCCAGGAAGTTAAGGCAGCAAGAACAGCCTCTGCCCCGGGGCCTAGTGAAGTTCCATACAGTGTATACAAACGCTGTCCGGGCCTCTGCCAGCAACTGTGGAAGGTCCTGAGGATTGTTTGGCGGTGAGGAAGAGTCGCTAACCAGTGGAGATATGCTGACGGAGTGTGGATCCCCAAGGAGGAGAACTCCAAAGTCCTCGACGAGTTCAGGACCATTTTGCTGCTTAGTCCAAAGGGAAATATTTTCTTCAGCATCCTGGCACAGCAGCTGTCAGCATTCTGTTTAAAGAACAACTATATCAACACCTCAGTACAGAAATGCAGGATCTCCGGAACACCTGGTTGCTTGGAACACACAGCTCATGCAGCTCCTGAGGGAAGCAAAGGAAGGTAAGGGCGACCTGGTGGTCTTGTGGCTGGACCTTGCCAATGCTTATGGGTCCATATCACACACACTAGTCGAGGAGACTCTTCGCAGACACCATGTTCCCAACAAGATCAACACTCTCATCTTGGATTATTACAACAATTTCCAGATGACAGCTTCCTCGGGGCCTATTACATCTGAGTGGCATAGGCTAGAGAAAGGAATTATTACCAGTTGCACCATTTCGGTAACCCTTTTTGCCCTTGCCATGAACATGGTGGTGAAATCTGCGGAGGTGGAGTGCTGCGGGCTACTGACAAAGTCTGGAGTGCAGCAGCCACCAATTAGAGCCTACATGGATGACCTGACCGTGATGACATCATCGGTCCCGGGTAGCAGGGCTGGAGAGGATCATCTCATGGGCAAGGATGAAGTTCAAACCAGGGAAGTCAAGATCGCTAGTCTTGAAGAAGGGAAAAGTTGTGGACAAGTTCTGCTTCAAGATTGCTGAGACCACCATTCCAACACTATCGGAGAAGCCAGTTAAGAGCTTGGGGAAGCTCTTTGACTGCAGCCTGAAGGATACAGCTGCCATTCAGAGAATCCATGGTGACCTAGATGTCTGGCTTACCAAGGCTGACAAATCTGGGTTGCCAGGCTACTTCAAGTCGTGGATCTACCAGCATGCTATTTTGCCCAGGGTGTTGTGGCCACTCTTATTGCATGACATCCCAATGTCAATGGTGGAAGTTCTGGAGAAAAAGATAAGCAGTTACCCGCGCAGATGGCTCGGTTTACCAAGGAGCCTGAGCAGTGCTGCCTTGTATGGATCCTCCAGCACCCTCCAGCTCCCGTTTAGTGGTCTATCAGAAGAGTTTGTGGTGACACGGACAAGAGACTCAGTACAGAGACTCCAGGGACCCCAAGGTGGCAGCAGCTGGCATCGAGATCTGCACAGGTAGGAAGAGGAGCACTGCCAAAGAGCTGCAGTTGGCACAGACACGGCTGAGACATAAGGCCCTGGTTGGGACGGTGGCAAGAGGGCGATCAGCTTCCTGGTCCAGGCTGTCTGACACCTTGCCTAACCCAGCGAATCTTCACACCTGGGGCAAGAGCAAGACTCCTGTCTGCCCGCTGTGTGCTGGAAGAGGATCCCTCCAACACCTGCTCAGCAGCTGTCCCAAAACCTTGGCCGAGGGTCGCTACCGCTGGCGCCATGACCAGGTGCTGTAGACAGTTGCGGAAGTAGTCACCTGATCCATCCTCTCTAGTAGACACCGACCCAGGAAGAAGACCATCTCCTTCCTTAAGGCTGGTGAGAAGCCCTATTCCAACCCACAGATGAATACAAGCTGGCTGTCCTCAGCCTCAGATTGGCAGCTGAAAGTGGACCTTGGGAAACAGCAAACAAGGTCCCTGAATACATTGCACAGACTAGACTGTGCCCAGACATGCTCATACACTCAGACACCACCAAGCAGGTGATCATGTGGGAGTTCACTGTGCCGTGGGAGGAACACATGGAGGAGGCGCATGAGAGGAAGCTGGCAAAGTACCAGGACCTGGTGGAGGAGTGCAGAAGCTGGGGCTGGCGAGCCCCTGTGAACCCATAGAGGTGGGCTGCCGGGGGTTCGTTGGCCATTCAATCTGTAAAGCTCTGGCAGGACTTGGAGTGACTGGAGCTGTTAAAAGGAGAGCTATACATTCCATCACTGTAGCAGTGGAGAAAGCCAGCCGTTGGTTTTGGATTAAGAGGGCGAGCCCGTGGATTACAGTGGCTGGGATGCAATCCGGGACCTGATCAATCCCGGATGGGTCGCCTGCGTGTGAGGGGGTATGATGTTGAAAGACCCGAAACCCCTGATGACCCCAGGTACATCACTGACAATGCATCCCAGCGCATCCTGTGTGTACATTCCTAAAGGTTCGCAACAATATTTGCTTTCTGTGAGTGCACTGGTAATCTTTCCATTTCTTGTTGTCCCTGTGTTCTCTTAACGTGGAAGGTGCAGCAGCTCTACAAGCAAGCTGAGTTCAAATTTAACAACCTGATCCTGTCAATGTGTCCATTGGACTTCCCCATACAGCCAATTGCTTGATACAATCAAATGTAATGAAATGATTAAAGGGTTTCCCTTCTTATTAAAAAAAAAAAATCATTCAATGGCTATTTTAAAGTCGAGCATCAAAAAAAAAAAAAGAATGAGAAATGTGAGCTAACGAACAACCTTGTCATTCTAGGAAGAAGTGAGTACAGCCACTGCTCCGTGATGAACTTGACCCGTTTTGATGATTAGTATTTATTCCACCTCTCCCTCTGGTGGTATTCTTTGAACTCTCAACTCTGAGAAGAGCCCCACCCCCGAACCAATCCAGGACACACTGGAGGGATTACATATCCCATCTGGCCCGGGGATGCCTCAGGATCCCCCAGGCAGAGCAGGAGACTTGATTCACCTGCTGCCACTGTTGATAAGGATGGATGTACGGATAAAAAAAAGACACTTTCTTTGAGCTCTCGGCCTCTTTGAACTTTGTCCAGGTGGTGTCTGGGATCAGTACGCTTCAAACACTTCCTACTTCTCCTTTCTGTACAAATATAACAATTTGTGATTTCTTCTATATTTGGAATAATATCATCCTCAGCATTTCAATATCTCCATATCACAAGGCTGCGATGGGGCTACATCATCTTGAGTCATACAGATCAATTCTCAAACCCTATGACACCTTGAAAGACCTTGTGTATATTAGCGCAATGCCCTCAGGTTGAAGACGCTGTTTCTTTAGTACATAATTCATGGTCCCGTCAAATATAAATCAGGCCCATATGCCTAGTGGATATCTACTAGAGTCTTAAAGAAAGCCATGGCCGAGCAGTGATGTGGAGCGCAAATGACACCAGCCTCCAGAGGCTACAGGCATGAAGAAAGATATAGATTGTGATAATGGAAGCCATAATGTCTCTAATTTGGTGGTGTAAACAAAAATAAAAAGCTTTTTGTGTTCACACCAAGATATATTCCACATAAAAACAGCATACTCATTGGAGGAATGTTCCTGTTTTTCCTTTCTGCAGAACCCATAAATGTTTTTCTGTCCCCAGCTGAACTTTGGCAAACACCACCTTTCTACAAGTTTGTTGCCACTTGGTAAATGTTTCAAGTGTCTGTTTCTCTCGCCAAATTGTACCTTTTGCTTTGTTTCCATAGCCAGTGCACCTGTAATTTGGGAACTCTGAACCTTTTTGAAATTTGCTCTGCCTTCGGATGCTTTGAAAATGCACACAAAGGAAGTTATTGTGGAAATTCTTTTAATCAAGACTGCACTGCCCAACTAACATTCAAATTAATGACTCTCCTGTGCATTTGTAGCATTGATTTACTTTCTACCAAGTTGAATAAAAACCAAGAACAGCCTGTCAAGTAGTGCTTAATGCTGCTCCTACCATCACTGTAAAACTATGTGGGAGTGTGAGCTCTTGCTCAATAAGGTAAAAAGTCCATCTTCCTTTTCATTTTATGCTTTACAGAACAGCATACAGTCCTTCCCATCTGGAGCTATCCTTTTTATGGAGAAGGTACTTGGCAACAGTGATGGAAAGAACTTGAAGCAAAAAGCAATTTTTTTTTTTTTTTATTTATTTTTTTAACAGCATAATGCCCATACAGTACTTGGATTGTAGATGGTCTGATAAAAGACCCATGAGAACCCAGCTTCTGTAGAAATTCAACTTTTGTGGGGTTCAATATTTTTAAGAGGTCAACTGATTGATGGGAAAAAAGCAGACACATTTAAATTCCTGATCTGATCTAGTGAAATCATAAAACACTAAATTAATGTATCTTTAGAAAAGCCTGAAAAAACAGAGCAACATTAGCATTTCATGATCTTACCCATCAACTGGAGCTGAAGCAGAAACCAGATCACCAGTCCATCATGGGGAAACCTTGCAAACAGGCAAAACGGTCACAAAAAGAAGATACAGACTCCACATCGGAGAACCTTCATCCACTGAGGAGGTCATGCCAAATGGGCTAAGTGCACCATCGTGACTTGCCGATTTTTACTGCAGAAAGATCAGTTCATGTATGGCCGCTCCTTGATGCATTCCTATCATCTCCAACTGGGATTGGCTGCTGACCTCCAGTGCTCAGGAATAAGGAGAGCTGTACAGAAGATGAATGAATTCTAAATGTACAAATCTTACATTAAACATTAATGTACTCATAGGTTAACCCTAACGTTACTGCAGTTGTCAAGAAGACAATTTAACATAGACTCCAGAAATTAAGTATTCAGAAATGTAATAAATAAAATACAAGTCACTGATAAGTTTGAAAAAAGGTCTCTAAAACACTATTAAGCAAGAAGAGCAATAATTATTTCAAATAAGTCCGGCTTATACCAACACCTAAACTGCAGCAGAGAACCTCTGGCAGCTGCTGTACTCCTCACATGTCTAAATGGTTCGCTGATGTTAGTTTGACAGATTGACATATTGAGAGACAGTAAAGTGTCGGCCTCCCGCCACTGTCTGACAGCAGTAAAGAGGGGTGAGGGACTTTCACACATCACAGCACGCTGGCTTGTTAGCATTAACAGCTCTGGCCCAACCTGTTCTGACCGTGAGGTGACCAATGAGAGCGCCCTGGAGGCTGCTTGCCAGTGATGGCACTGGACTTGATGTTATTTTTAGCGTGTCACACTTAGTGTGTGCCGTTGCTGCATTCCTTTTACTTTCTATTTGAAGGATGATGGCATACTGACACCAGCACCACCTCCATCTATGCGTTTTTATTGCAAAAGCTCTTTTCAGGAATATACTAACTAAACCTTTATAGCTAATGAGTAAAATTATTTATCTATTTAATTAAAAAAAAAGGATTTGAAGGAACCCTGTGTCTCTTGCCATTCCTTCTATCTTGTTGCCATGGTCACAGTAAAAATTTCACTTCAGTTGAGGTTGGCTGATAACCTTATACATCTGGCATTACACACCAAAGCTGACTTTTAGAAAACAGTAACAGCAGCAGAACATTCTCTATGTCCTAAACCTTCAAATAATTATCTGAATTAAACAGTCTACTATTCCTCTCTACAGAGAGATATAATTTACTTAGAGAAGAATGTTCCCAAAATCAATAAAAGCACTCAATAAAATCTGAAATTACTGCAGCGACACTTGCTTGTCCTTTAACTTGCATACGACAGAGAAGACTGTCAGGCTCAAACTAGCTGAAATTATGTATCCTGGCATTTGTGAGACCATTAAAAGACTTTTATCATCTAGCACGGAATGTGAGAAATCTGCACAGATTTCTCTCCGAACTGATTTCAGAGTTGTGTACAAAGATGATGATTTCCTTGAGGACATTTTCTAATCCTCAAGATACCATTGATGTGTTACAGCAGCTCACCAATTTCTCATTACTGAGGATAAAGTTCACATAAATTTGTTCATTTTTTGACTTGAGTACCAATACTTCTGTCCTACCTCATATATTTGTTCCCTCATTGGTTTTCTTGCTCAGTTTCCATCTTCACCTTATAAACTTCTTTCTTCTGCAAGAAAATGCACAATGTGCCACACACACTGAACGTGTTCTGTTCCCTGAAATGGATAATTTTGAAAAGCAGACAGTGTTAAAGGAAGACGGCAGCAAGACAGGCATCCTAAACATGATAAATTGCCTTGATCGTAGAAATGGTGGCACTAAAGAACAGCCATCCTTTCTAGTAGACACCGACCCAGGAAGAAGACCATCTCCTTCCTTAAGGCTGGTCAGAAGCCCTATTCCCACCCACAGATGAATACAAGCCGGCTATCCTCAGCCTCAGATTGGCAGCTGAAAGTGGACCTTGGGAAACAGCTGAAGGTCCCTGAATACATCACATAGACTAGACTGCGCCCAGACCTGCTTATACACTCAGACACCACTGCTGTAATTGTTGCGCACACAGGAAAATGTCCTTTACCGGGGCAAAAAAGTTCAATTTACTGCTGCAAAATGCTCGAACCTATTAGGCCTAGTCACGTCAGAATCCAGCTAAGAATGATTCAAGTGCAGAGTGCAGACACAAAGGAAGGAGCTGATGCTACCTCTTTGACAAAAAGCAAATGTTCAGTTGGTGAGAAAGTTTCTGACAACTTTGCCCATGTGCCAACTGAGCTGGAATGCATCACCATCGGACACCACTGCAAATAACAGCACATCTAGATCACTTCTCGTTCAAAGGACTTGCATCGTACTTGCATTTCACTTGCTGGCTCAGGAATTAGTCTTGAAAATCGTGCTTTACCCCTTTTGGCACTTCTTCCTTTTTCACTTCAGCTGGAAATGTCGTATGACAGCCGACCGGAAAGGCCAGAATTCACTTTTGACATTTGTCGCAAGTTGCAGAGCTGATAAATAGGCTACACGCTTTCCCTCACATGGCCCCCTCTCTTCCTTGCACTTGCACTCGCACACACACAAACACCTCCACACACATAGTCAGTGTCTCCATTCTCAGGGAGATATCCTCTACTTTGAAGTCGGCTGCACCAGCAATCGCAATCTTCTAAAGCTCCAAGAACAGAACGACTGCGCCTTGTCGTATCTACAGTAAATATCACTTCCACAGATGGAGAGAATGTGTTTGTGTGTGTGCCAGCCAGCCACACAGAGCTTGCCTCATGATGGAGCTGCCCAATGGTTAATTATTTTCTGTCCTGGATTTTTGCTCGGTTTCTTCCTGAAAATCAGTGGCAAACATGGAATCCATCAGCCCTCAGAGACCAGACTGCCATGCTTTCACACATGTCCCTGTCACAGCGAGTGCCCCCCACCCCAACTCTCCTCCACATCAGTAAATGAATAAATATAGATACATTAATTGGTGATTGATTAAAGCGAATTATTTTTGATGGAGCAGAGAACTGAACGAGAGGAGACGAAGGGATGAAACCAAAGAACAGTACAACTGGACTAAAAGTTGTCGGACTAAGCAGCCAAGACTGTGACGGTAACAGCAAATGGCTGCACACCAACTGGCTCAATTCAGAAATGTGAGCTGACAGTGACTGGAAACAAACTTTCTGCTTTTGCTGCCAACAGTCAGATGCTCGCAGGCATATTATTCAGTGTCACGTGACACGTGGCCTGACAGTTGTTCCAGCTCCCAGCAGATTTGTGAAATACAAATGGATTTAATTAATTTACCATAGCATTGTCTCTGCTATTCTTTTGGGAGGTTGCAAAAAAAAAAAAGAAATTAAAATGTAAATGAGTGGTTGCCAATGATTGCAGCCAGAGTTGAAACTTAATGGGTCCAAATTTAAAAATAACAAATTTGAACAGAATTTTTTTCCAGTCAGTTTGAAAAAGCTTTTCTCTTTTTGCATTAAGTGCTATGAGGTTCATCCTGCTAGAAGGAAATGCTCATCAGAGCCCGGTTTACATGCTTTTAGGACAACATGCTCTCCCGACTCCTGTTTACAGAGACGGCTTTCTAGCCATCCTAAAACGGAAAGTTTGAAATAGCAGCCGTTAGTTCTGGGACACAACAGCCTGTGTCGCTGCGTGAAAGGTTAAACAGCAGTTTTTAGAGAAATGCTGACATCACAGTCCGCTTTGTACACGTGTGTTATGCCTTTATTCTAACTGCCACGCGTGAACAGGAACACAACAGCAGCCATGGCAGACTACAGCGGTTCGATTTCATTCATTAATTTTCTTGCAGCAGAATGTGCATCTGTTGCACCTGCAAATTGCTGCAGTTCATTTGTTGCCCCGTATGGATGCAAAGATGTGATGAATGCATAGGATTTTCTCTCGCCTCAGATAATGGACGAATGAGCAATGGTAAAGATTCCTGGAGGACTGACTTCTGTTAAATGCATTCATTTACAGCACAAGTACGTCCTCGTCGCCGCTCCTGATTGCAGCCATAATGCTCAGCATGCACACTTTGTCGAGCAATTATCAAGTACTTTTACTCCTCCCTCCAGGCTGTTCTCCCTCTCTCTCTTTCTGTGCTTCCCTCCCCCCTCCCCCGCTGCCGGTAGACAGATGCAGTGGTTGATTGCGTGGGAAGTTCCTCTGTCATCGTTAGTGGGGGTTGCAGCCACTTGTCAGAGGCCGCATTAGGAGTTTCCTTTGAAGTCTCCTTTGCCTTACCAGTCAAGCAGAGACAGTGAGAGGGTCAGCGGTGCACACTTTGCTGGAGGAATACATCAATGGTGGCCTCAGGGGAGGCAGGACAGGTCATTTGTCAGTAAAACTGACGCATTTGGATATTTAAATACATGTCGTCACGGAGGCCTTTGGGTGTGATATGCTTTGATTATGGAAGTCGGAACCGGATTCTGTTCCTTTGAATCTCGCAGGCAGACTGACTTCTTTTCGTTAAACAGAACAGCAGTGAGTCATTAGGGGCCAGTTGAACTAGCAAAGATAACGGTGCAAGCGCCGTTGGGTTGTTTAAAAGGTTACCGGCTAGTGCAGTACGTGTGCCTCATTAATACAACAAAGGCAGCTTTTATTGACACATGGTTCTTATTTCAGACCCTGCACACGATCCATATAACGTCAGATTTTATTTATACTGTGTTTATTTTGTGAAGGTGTGATATTCCTTGATGAACAGCTACTAAAATGGCCCTGAGGGCAGAAGGAAAGGACTGTGGCCTGTGCTTTAAGAATGCAGACAGGCACTGGGGTGTTGTGGTATGGGAGGAGAAAATAAAACCCAAAAGACAGACTCGCCAAGATTTTTTCAGATGTCACATTGGAAGCTTAAATGAAAACAAACACATCAGATCTTCACAGCTCGGTTGATTTAGGCAGGCGTCGCTTCACCCCGTGAAGCGGGAGACACCTGAAGTGTGCATGAAAATAATTTAAACTGTCCTTCAAAGCATTATTTGCCCACTGCAGGCTATACATCATTTGGAAACGAAAGATTAAAAAGCAATAGAGAGGGAAAACACAATGACTAGCGAACGCGTGCGCCTTAATATTTGAGATTATAGGATTGGGGGGCTTTTCATGGGGGAGAAAATGGAATGGATCAAAGACGCAGCATATGCCACGCTTCTGTACTGAGATGAATCCACCCTGCTTAATATGCTACAGAGGAATACAAATAAGTTTAAAGGCCAGTGGTAGACTCATCTTATTGAGCTTGTCAGTGCGGGCTAAGGCAATACTGTGAAGGTCAGTGTGAAAAAGAAAAACTGATGGATTTATGTCGCTTCAAAACTGTTAAATCAGTGTGTGCAACTATGAGAGAACCCTAGCGTCACAATGAAGTTGTGACAAACAAAAGATTCAACAAGGTCAGAATATGAACTCAAATGGATTCTTTAAAAGTTCCCCCAAAAAGGACTCAAGTGCAAGAATTAAAGCAGTGTGTGGTGTTTGCTAAGAAAGACATGAACCACAATGAAGGTAAAAGCCTCCTGAAAAGTTTAAAATCATTTCTACATAGCTACCATTTGTGCATCTTAAGGATGATATTGGAACATTTAGTTCAGTGTGTAATGTGTCACCTGGAGAAGGAACATGATCACTACTTCTAGCTTGTTTTTGCAGTTTTAAGAGTTTTAGTATATATTTAGGTCCTATTGTCTTATCTTACTTAAAAATGTATGTTTCTCTTGTCTCTCTTAGCGGGTTTCTTCATATATATATATTGCTGTAATGTCCTTTAATTTAAAGCCATTATAGCTGAGTATCATTGTTTCATTGGGAGAGCTGTTTGTGCTGTGTGTATTTGAGAGTGTTTGCTTTTTATCTATTACCATTTTGTGACATGTAATGTACATACACAGGCATTTTCCTGCATGCGCTGTCTTTTGAGCCGAGTATGGTATTCCATAGATAGCGGCACTCTGAATGGGGTAGTGAGTGGTTTAAAGCCAAAGCTTGGTACGTCAAGGAGATTAATGCGCAGCTATTGTCTCCAGCTCTCATCAGAGCACTTTTATCTGCAGAAAATGACAGAGCTTGCACTTTTCATTATGTACTTGTGAGCGGGACTCCACACCCCTCTCTGCTGCTTATTCTTTCCTTTTTTTTTCCTGGAAAAAATTGCTTTCAGAGGCAAATGCAAATTTGCCTGCAAAATATTTATTTGTTGGATGCAAATGGTGGGGTGTGAGTGCGACTTTGTGTGCAAATGCGTGTTTAGCCAAGCCTCATTTTTATTCTTTGTGAGCCATTCTTGACTTCTGAGCAAAATCTGACAAATTGACATTTTGTGTCTCAGACATGGAGAATATTGATCGGCCCTGATTGTATAAAATTATACAGGCTGACAAATGCAGAAGCAAGAGTGTCAGATTGTGCCTTTTTTTTTGTTTTTTGCCTCAGAAGACCCTCAAGCTGACGGGCTATGAGTGTGTGAAATTACTGGAATAGAAGATTTAAAGCTTTTTGAAGATTTAAATCATTTCGACCCACTCACAAGATGAAAGGGCTGTGGTAACTTGCTCTCAGCTGACTTGCACTTTTAATATGACTAAAGCTCTAACGTTTTTGAACAATTAGGTGAGACTTGAATGTCTGTTTGTGGAAATTAGCCCTACATGTTTCTGGTACGAGCCATCCGCTCCCTCTATGACCAGTGTCAGAGTTTGGTCTGCATTGCCGGTAGTAAGTCAAATTCGTTTCCGGTGAGGGTTGGACTCTGCCAGGGCTGCTCGTTGTCACCGATTGTGTTCATAACCTTTATGGACAGAATTTCTATGCGCAGCTGTAGTGTTGAGGGGGTCCGGTTTGGTGGCCTCAGGATCAGGTCTCTGCTCTTTGCAGATGATGTGGTCCTGTTGACTTCATCAGTCCGTGACCTCCAGCTCTTGCTGAACCGGTTCGCAACCCAGTGTGAAGCGGCCGGGATAAGAATCAGCGCCTCCAAATCTGAGGTCATGGTTCACAGCCGGAAAAAGGTGGAGTGCCTTCTCTGGGTCGGGGAGGAGATCCTGCCACAAGTGGAGGAGTTCAAGTACCTCAGGGTCTTGTTCATGAGTGGGGAAAGAATGGAGCGGTGGATCGACAGGCTGGATCGGTGTGGCATCTGAAGTAATACGGACTCTGCACCTTTCCATTGTGGTGGAGAGAGCTGAGCCGAAAGGCGATGCTCTCGATTTACCGGTCGGTCTTCGTTCCTACCCTCACCTATGGTCATGAGCTTTGGGTAGTGACCGAAAGAACAAGATTGCGGGTACAAGCGGCCGAAATGAGTTTCCTCCGTAGGGTGGCTGGGCTCTCCCTTAGAGGGTGAGAAGCACTGCCATCCGGGAGGAGCTCGGAGTAGAGTTGCTGCTCCTCCGCATTGAGAAGAGCCAGATGAGGTGGCTCAGGCACCTAGTAAGGATGCCTCCCGAACGCCTCCCTGGTGAGGTGTTCAGGGCACGTCCCTCCTGTAGGAAGCCCCCGGGAAGACCCAGGACACGCTGGAGGGACTATGTCTCTCAGCTGGCCTGGGAATGCCTCGGGATCCCCCCAGAAGAGCTGGACAAAGTGGTTGGGGAGAGGGAAGTCTGGGCTTCCCTGCTTAGGCTGCTACCCCTGCGACCAGATCCCGGATAAGCGGTAGAAGATGGATGGATGTTTCTCGTAGTGTCTAAAACTGTAGTACCAACAGGAAACTCCACAATGAGAGGTCTAGATTGAAATAGAATCCAGGACCTTCCTGCTAACCCTAACATGTTATAAATTAGTTCTTTCATGGCGCTAAAGGTTTTTCTGCCCTCTTTTTCCCCTCCTGTTGAGATTATCATCATGTTTCACCTGTGTCATCATGGCTTCGCTGGTTTTCGCTATATTAATTTGCCTACAGTTTTTTTTTCCCACTGATTAATTGCCTTCTCCACATAAACATAGCTTCCATTGTTTCTAGCATGTCCAGAGTGTTTATATTCCTTTGTGTTCATTCCATCTTCATCATTATAAGGCAATTATATGTGCTTTTATGATTGCAGGCTATTGGACAGAATGGTACAACCTGCACTGATACGCTCTGCACACCATGTATGGTAATATTAGCATCTTCTCCCTTCACTCTGAAGTCTCTGAAGCTTCTGATTATGGAACTAAAATCCCAATCCTTTTTCAATACCTTCAGACTCTTGAAAGAAATGTTCCCTCCCGACTATAATGAAGTAGCCACACAGGGATGTGAGCGCTTAGCAGCAGTTGCTCCCAACTAGTGTTTGATCACAGATCTGATATGTAACAGTCGGAAACTTTCTGGTGGCGCTCCAGGAGCTTCAATCGATCTCTGAAAACAATCATCATGCTCCATTTTGGGCCGTTGTACTTTCTTAGGCATGCAAACAGTTTAAGACTGTGAGAACATGAGGTTTTGCCGCATTGTGTTGTACATGCCAGATGGCGTCACTTGTCTTTAAAGAAGAAAAATTTGGATTTTTTAGCGACGGATTTGAAATCTGCTTTTGCTCCTCATGAGAAGCAATAAAGATGCCCAAGGAGGTGGCGGGCTGAGAGCATGGCAGGCTGACATCATCATATGTGACAGTGAGGAATGCATTAGTGGGTTTGCGCTTAACCTGTTCACAGTTGATCAAGGAAGAACACGGGAGCCATATGTCACAGAGAGCACAACTGAGCACATCAGACACTGGCAGCTCCAACTCTGACGCGCAAATGACAGCAATAACGCCGGTCCAGCCATTTTGAATGCGACCGAACAGAACAGGTACTGTGGACCCCAAGACTTGATTAGATTTTAGGTTGACAGTACATATGTCATCCCACAGCCTGACACTGACATTGAGGAGAAACCGGATTGGGTGAAAGTGCATGCTACACTGCAGTGTGCAGTTTTATATAGAACCAGTGAAGTTATATTTTTCTGCAACATTATTCAAATTAGAATACTAACACACATCAGTTTGTGTTGAATTTGATGGTTATGATGTGGAAAACTTAGCATCAGTGGATCTGGATCGAGCATGGTGTTTGTGTCTGCCTGTCCTTCAGGTGTCCAAAATTAATATTTTTAGCAGACCTTTTATGTATCTCTGATGGGGAAGACCTCAAACAGAATTCACAAACACTGAGATGACATTCAAATGTGAGAACTGCACAGTGGAGTTGTTGAAAAATTATTTTTCTCAGAATTCAGAATATAGAACTCATTGTAATTGTCGGCCCGTTTCGCCCCAACCATGAGTGACTTTTTTTTTTTTTTTTTTTTTTTTTTTTTTTTAATTAGTGCTTTGTTGTCATTATGAACAGTACAATGAAACTTTGGGTACAATGAAACTTCGGCACCCAGAATGTGGAACAATGTTTTCACGTCAATAGCCAGGAAAGTGTGGTTTTCTTACAAAGACATGGTCGGTTGTCAGCATATGTCACTTTATCCAGTTTGTAAACATGGCCACACTGAAACCTTATTAACACTCACTTTGGATGTTCACAAGTTTCAGAACCAGAACTCTTTACACCCCAGACCAGAAATAGGACACCGAAAGATGACTGTAATTCACTTAATTCAGAGTTGTTTTAAGTGGAAATGTCCTTGCCTGTGAGCAGTAATTTCCTGGTGGTCATTTTTCTCCTCTCATCCTGGAGATCAGCTCAATCTTAATTTCTCAACAAGTTCTCAAAGACTTGTGTGACGACAGCACAGTTCACCACTTTACCCCAGCTAGCCCCAAAGGAGCAGAAATATTAGGGAATTGTTTGATTTTGTAACTCCAATTTCAATGCTTTCACCTCTGCTTTGATTTCATTGAGTCCACACTTGGCTTTGACAGCTTCAATCTTTGAGAGAAGCTGATAGCTTTTCTGTTTTTGACAGTGATGTTTCAGTGGCATTCCACTTTAATGCTTGACATCTAAATGTACAAGAACCTCAAGTGCAATCCGCCTATACTGTACCCCTGGACACATGTGGTCTACCTCCCAGTCATGCTGCAGGGTGTCAGATGAATGCGCGGGAAGATGAATGCGGCAAGCAACGTACCATCATAGACAAATGAATCCTTCTTTGCCTATTACACAAGTGACCTGAAACGCAACATCACCCAGCCATTTAATTCCAATTTACTATGGCCTGTTGCGAGTTCCACAATGAATCATCCATGTCAATTAGTCCCAACAAACTGCTGAGTTCAGGTAATAAATAGTTAGATCAATTTTCTTCACTTTATCTGGGCATGTCCCATCTAGCAGAAAAGCTGAAATAAAACTTTATAAATGAGAGGATGCGTTCGGGTGCACCGTCATGGTTCTGTAGCCCGGGTAAAGACGAGGGCTAGGCTCATGAAAGGGAGAGCTGCAGCACGCTTCATTAAAACGGCTTCATCAGCAGGATTCACATCCTTTTACCAGTTTTTCACCCACTTAACTGCTTCCCATCCTCTTCCCAAATTTTTTCCATCTGCTTTACAATAAATGTTGTTGGTGTTATGGTTTGAATACTTATGAGTACAGCTCAAACAACCAGATTTTGTTGTTGTACAGGCATCTACAGGCACTCTTGTTGTTCTCAGCATTGACTGATTAAAAACAGTTTAAGCAAAGAAGCAATGAGTGTCTAATTAAAAATAGGGAAATTGATTGAATAGACAAGTTTAATGAGGGCAAATGTTTCACAGCTGCCAGGACAGGCAACTATAGAAGAGCTGTTTAGCCCCGTAATGGAATGTCTTCAGATTCACACTCCACGCGCATGATTCACATCTTGGAGTCGATGCAAATGCACATGATACTCTGGGGAGGTGCAGAACTGCCACACTAAAAGCCTCTGCCATGCTCCAGATATTTAGTTCTTTTTTTTTAATGCATGAACAGAACTTTTGTGCTGATAACATTTGAAATTCATGCTAATGTAGCCAATGTCGGTCTCGTCTCTGGTAGACAGGGCTGCACCTCCTGGTGCAAAACAGGGATATCAACACTCTTGATCTCGCAAGCTCGCATGAATCAAGTGGATCACTCTAATCCCCAAAACCAATTGGTTGCACTTGGTGATAGAAGGCCAGCTAGTCATTAATTGTTATCCTAAAATAACACACTGCTCTCCCATCACCGCTGTGTATCGCTCCTCTGGGAGGGATGGAGAACTGGCCGATTTACAATTCTGGATCCCATCCCCAACCATCCCTTCGCTGAAGTTCAGCTCGGGTCTGTTGAGGAGGTATATGGATCACAGCCACAGAAGAGTTTATTTTGTTTGTTTGTTTGTTTGTTTATTTTTAAAGGCACTGTCTTTAAGGCACTGCCTTTAAGGAAAGTCCATTCAGGGCAGCACTTGTGAGCCTGAGAAAGGAAGAGACGAGGGAGGGTTAACCGGCATGCTCAGAGCTCAGGGAGCCAGTTGGCAGAAATCTTCTGGGGGAAAGTGAGGCAGGTTTGCAAAGCTGACCCCTGAAAGAAAAAATGGAAATGTCCTGTTGTGGCACAAACCTGGGTAATTAAAAGCAGGAATAAAGGAGAAAAAAAAAAGATAATGCAAACAGAACTGATCTTTTCTCCGAGGCCTTTTCTCCCCCTGCTGCCATGGAACTCTACGCATGCATGTCTTTGTTTTAAAAATGCTCATGTTTTAATAATGAAATTAGAATTGCTTGCAGTGATACACTGTTTGAATTTTTATCCGAGCTTTGGAGAAAACATTGAGTGTAGCGAGCTAAGTAGCTAAAGGTGTGACTCTAATTTTTTGCAGTGCATGATACACCACAGAATCTGATCTGACTCCTTTATTGTGACACTATTTTTGTTGTTGTTCCGATCAAAGTGGCTCCGTTTTCTGTACACAGCTGCACATGACTTTTGGCAAGGATGACGTTTCTGGATGAGATATGTTTTGAAATATTCAACCCGACCTCCACATAAAAGGATGTTGAAGCAGGTTCATTAACGATGTATGTGTTTTGATGTTTTCAACAAGTATAGGCACAACGCCGTGCCCAGGGATGCCCCAAGACGACAGGCAATAACTTTGAGGTCCACGTAGTGAGATGAGAGAAGAAATGAGACTGAAACTGATGACAGCCCTGACTAATTTTGTGAATTGCTTTTAAGTTTTTCATGAAGAATATGAGGTCATTTTAGACCAAAAAAGTGATAGTCTGACCAAAAAAGGCCAGTGCTATAATTTAACAATTTCACCGACTCTTTAGTCAATTGCAGCGAAATATTTTCATCACCTTTCCTACATTTTAGTATGAGGGAAGACCAAATGGCTTCTTGGTAAGAGCAGAGATACGACATGTCCCCTGGACCCAGGGCTACTAACCCCGAGAGTATAGGCTGCCTGTCAGCTGGTGAATGGTGCCCTCAAAATGCTGGCAAAAAATATATATACCATAATATTCTTTCACTGTAATAGTTTCGCTAACGTTGAGCTAGAGATTTTTAGTGCCCTCCTTGTGGTTAGATGTAGTTAATTACTTTCACACAGAACTTAAGATTAAGTTTTGATTTTTCTTGTCAAACATGGATATTTTATCAAAGTAGGTACATTTACTGTCTAAACATCTACGAACAGTTAACGAAAACTGTGTCTCCAGCACAGTCTTCAAACTCTTGGACACTATTCGCATAGTCTTTGTCTCTAGTCCTTCCCTTTTCAGACTTTTTTACTATGACAACCAAGTTATTGCACAATATTATTAATGTTAAACTCACTTCAAATGGGCCCCCTCTCAGATACTGCACAGAGGAGGCCGGCCTATGCAAATTACTCATGTCCGTCCCATCACAATGGGAGCTGGATCTGAACAGACTGTAGGAGCTGAATTTACCAGGGTGGGCTGCGGAGATGATGCAGGACTCATTTGCTTTCCTTTATCTTTGCACAGAGCAGATAATACTTGTTTTTCATAACATGGGACCTTTAAAGCAATTTAAAAAAAATAAAAAATCTGAAAAAGTCATTATTGTCTCATTGACAACAAAAATATCATATCCAAATATCATGAATGGTAATGCGGAGGCATCATATCTCTTTCCCATCAATGGCTGTGACATTTATCTTTTGTAATTAACAGTTTAAGCAATTTTGCAGCCATTTATGTGTATGAAAATAATGATTCACGGTCTTCTGGGAATAGCTGTTCGAAGAAACACATGCAAGCGATTAATAAAACCACACAAAACAGATTTTCTGTGACAGCAACATTGCAATCCTGAGTGGATTATTATGATGTTGGCGGGTGCAGAGCAAATGGGAAGCATGTGTCTGCGTCTTTGTCTGGGCCTCAACTTGATGTCGCTGCTGCCATTTCTACACCTGTGACTTGTTTGTGCCTGGAACAGCGGTCAAAATCTGCAGTTAATGAGACATAAGTAATTAAGGATTGTTTGCCCAGACGGGGAGCGATTGTTTGCCCAGATGGAGGGCTCACGTCTCCCAAAATTGTTGCCTGTTACACACAGGATGCTACGACATTCCATCGCTAATTAAAATTTAGTTTAGCCCGTGATATCTCATTCCTGTAACTCATCTTTATCTCCTGTTAACGCTGAGGAAGTGTGTCTCTGAGTGGCGGTAGGGAGGATAACAGAGTCACAATCTGGCTCTCCATAGATTTAATGATTGGGTGGGGGGTATTTGTTTGTGCTGGTTATGAATTGTTTGTCCAGGTAGGGGGCAATTACACCGGAAGGAAAAAGGAAAGATGCAAATGCACCGCACACGTTAGATTTGTGCTCACCGCTCGTGCTGACTGTAACAAAAGCAGTGTTCCCTTCCTGAAAAAAACAGGAAACGGAAGCAGCAGATTTCAGTTACATTAAACTGAATCGTTTGCATACTGTGCACACGCCAAAAACAACTGCGGAATAATTATCAGGAACATAATTAATCTGGAATGTTAGTAGTTTCTGGAACTTCCCACTCGAACTTCCCACTGGTTCATGTGAGACTGTTTTTATGTTAAGGATAAAGATTATTAGAATCATATTTTTTTTAAATTAGAAATCATCACATATGACTGGAAAACATTTCATTTGTAGGATGAAATAGTGAGGAATTAATTTATGTGGTGGGACATCTTATGCAAAGGCTGCTACAATCAGAGATGATTTTCAGGAATGCTAATCCAGTTTGCCTGTTCGATGAGGGCTGATAATGTGCTTTTTGTGCATGTAAAGGACACTCATGTTGTGAACAGCTGTTTGGAGTCATCTGGTGCAGCTGAGGAGAGTTCCGATGCCTGAAGGGACCACGTTGTCTTTGTTAATGCTGTTGTACGGGATTTTAAATCCGATTTAAGACAGATTCAAATCCAAATACACATTCATCCACAGCCACGATTCCATAAATACAGGTGAAAAGCCATGAACAATAACACGTTTTGATTTTCCAGGAAGCAAATCCTCTTAATTTGTTAATAGATCCAACTACAAATGTTCAAATAACACTTGTTATGAACAAAAGTTGAATTAGTGGAGCATTCCAAAAGAATCCACCTATCCTCTGTAAGTGCAGACTTGCTGACGTTTTTAGGGAAATACAGGGATGGTTGGTGGGTTTTGCCTCTTCTGTCATTGTTCTGTCAACCAAACTCCATTTAGGTTTCCACGAGGAACCAACAATATCCCAATCGTTGTTTTAATTATTTTAATCACACCAACTGCACCACTTATCTAAAATCCTGAATAACTGTTGATATTGGCAGATCAGGTGTCACCCTAGCCTGAATTTGAATCTCTTTTTCCCAGGGTCCCATCCTATATGAAATCAGTGAGTTGAATATGTACTAAAAATAGTGTTTTCTGTTTTTTTTTTTTTTTTTTTTTTTTTGGTAATATATTAAAGTAATACTTTGAAAGATGATCAGTTTGTTTTTTTTTGGCTGTTTTTTTTGGTGGGGAAGGGGGGTAATTTAACAAATTATAGAAAAAAATCCTTGTTGCTATAGTCATAGCTGCATTTTTTTCTGTCTCAGCCCTTTGGCAGGATATTATTGAGCTTTTGGTAATTCCTGTTTCTATGGCAACATGAGCCAAGGCATCAAGTGGATGCTGGATGGGTTTAAGCAATGGATGGCTTCTGTCAGAGCAGGCTGAAACTTTGTTTCATTTTTATTTTTTTTCTCAAAAGTCAAAGCTCATCTTTTCCTCCTTTTTATGTTCAAACATTCTGAAATTAATAAATGCAGGAAAAGGAAAAATAGTAGACAGTTTAGATTCTAGATACAAACATATCATCACTTCCACAGGATGGAAGCTTGATTGTTCAGCAGTGCTGATCTGCAAGTGTTCTTTATTTCATTAAAAACACTATCAATAAACAAGTTTTCAGCAGTGTGTATTGACAGCCCAAATTCTACCTCAAAATATGATTAAAGGTGCACATTTGGCTCTCAAAAGTGGTGCAGAGGGAAGAATAACTCATCTTTCAAGGCTTCAGATGTTACAATTGTCTTAGATATAAAAAGGTAAAAGAAAAGCACAATCATTTCAGTTTTGGACCACAACAGCCTGAGCGATCCAATCGATCCAGATGTGAATTTTAAACTCTGATTACCAATCCAGGGTGCACAACAGAGGGGCGCATTTTGTGAAAAAATGTAAGTGTGTCATGCCGTTTGAGGATGAGAGAAAGCAACAAACAAGCATCCCCAAGCTTTGGGTATCATACACTGTCAGTTCATAAAGGCAATAATTCATAACTGACTTTTAAATTCATCACACAAGATCAGGTACGCTGGAAGGAAAGATGGGCAAATAAAATAAATGTAATAAATTAATAAACAGAAGTAGTTGACCTTTATACCTCTTTTGTCTGCAGCCCACAATGCAGCAGTTCTCAATGGGTGAGTGAAACCTTTTACAGTGCGTGTGTTTCCATGATTTTTGTTTAGTGTTAGGCTAAAATGGATCATTTCACATGAGAGTTTATTGTATTTTATTAAACATTTCAAACTAGACTGCTTGTTTGGTTTTATCTTCCCTATCTAAGGTGCACACATCAATCTTTATGATAACTTACGGTATGCGCAGCACATTGTTTCAGTAGCATCCGTGCAGTGCATGATCCCCTCAGGCAATTAAATCACCTCTGATGTAGCCTTGATGCCTCAACTCGCCGGTCGCTACCCACGCTGATTAAAGTAAACTCTGTTTTAGCACACGCGCTCAGCGGGGCGACAAAAGGACGGAGTGTGAACTTTAGTCAGGCCTCATTTGCAATCGGTATTAACATGTAATCTGCATCTGGATAATGAAGTCTGATCTCAGGGCCGTTGCTCTCGGTGAAATAGTACCTCGATATGCAAAACACTGAGCCTGGTGTTCTGGTGTGTCCTGGTGTAATTGGTGTTTGTCCTCCTCCAATTTCTGATCAGTTTATGTGCCAGAGGAGGTGAAGCAATGATCTCCGTGGAGGGCCTTTTTGTTGCCAAATGTTTTTATCTTAAGACCACAAACAAAATGATGTACTTCTCGCTGTCAATGAAATTACCCTCTTTGCCCCACTTTATAAAGAGTAGACCTTATAATCTACTAGTAAACACCGATGAAGTACCAGATTAAAAAAAAAAAAAAAACTTCCTTAAAGAACCACACTACTGCCAAGATGTCCCAGCCAAATGACCAAAACCACTCTGCAGCAACTCTCAACCTGTGGAAGAGTTCCATATTTAAATCCATTCACTGACACTGACTTAATGGTGGCACTGATAAACACAGCTGAGGGGGTAAAAAGTTTCACTCTGTGTTTTTCTCTTGAACCACAGTCACACATGATGGAGGACCCCAAAGGAAAAAGAAATATGCTTCTTCAATTGACTCTGTTGTTTATGTTATGTGAGCCTAAGATGAAAAAAAAAAAAAAAAATGGGTTGATTTGAGGGCTTAAAATCTTAAAATGTTAATCCACTTTCTTGCCAACTGTAGCAGCGGCTAAGTCCCTAAGCAGTTTAAAATCTACCAGTCGGCTATGACCCTAACCAGTTCTTAACAAGCCGAAATGCTGAGTCACCAGAAAACCCATGATTATTTAACTGAGGAGATTAATCACTCTATAATAAGCATAATTTGTGCTAAAAAAACAGGGAAAGGGAGCAGAGCTTTTGCCCCTCTGAGACCTCCTCTCGTTATTCTCCCCATTGTTATCCATTTTATTTTCATTGCTCTCTGATGGTATCTGCACTGCCTGCTTTTCTACCAAACCCATTTTTCCTAAAACAATAGCTTCTTTTCTTCTCTTTATTTATTTATTTTATTATTTTTTTTTTTTTTTGCACTACGCCTTTCAGACATCGCAAGCCTGGAACAGCGGGGATGACCTTTTCCTCACCGCGTGCTGCGTTACAGCCAATCAGGCTCCACAGCTCCCTCATCTCCCAGCACAACAATGTGACTCACCTACGGTTTGATGGAGAATTTTCTGGACGGACAGACTTGAATGATACCAGACAACCAGCCGCGCTGGATCTACCCACCGTAGCTGGTGTCATCATGGTCCGCTCTCTGTCAGTGGCTCTCGACCTTTTCAGCCCCTAACCCAGCAGAGCGTCTCCTGGTGCCCTCGAAAGTCATGTCTGTAAAGCATGAGCCGTAATATTAGCAACCTGTTGTGGAAATTCTGTGCACGTTGTGATGTCTGCTGCACATAAAAGGATTAATAAGTTGAAAATACGTAAATGCCAAGTGGTTGGAATATGCAAAAAAAAAAAAAAATGCATACACTGTTTTATGACATTTCCGAGCTTAGCCTTTTCCATCTGAATGCCATTATATTCCAGCCCGCTGCATACAAGTGAGAGACATGCTAATGAAGTGTTTTGTAATTAATAAAAAACATATGGACTCACTGTGAAGTGTTTAGTTCTCCACTGAGTAATGGTTTGAAACTGCTTCAGGGAAGTAAGTGGAGGCAGGTTCAGTATGAAGTGAAAAAATCTGCCTTTGATGTTTTGTCAGGACATAAAGCAAAACAAGGTGAAGCTCCTGCAGCCAAGGTTATGACCTCTGCCTCTCCTGTGCTCGAGGTTCACTATTTTTATTTTTCAGTATAATGATAACATTAGGAGACTGTGGACTCGCTGTTCAGGGTGTCCATTGTCCTGCTGGGAGTCAGAAATTCAGCCCAAACATGAAATATTGGGTTTTTATTTTTGTTACAACTCTAACTCTCCTAATCTCCTTGGTCTATTTCCGCAGAGCACTTTTTCAAAGTTCTTGTCGGTTAAATCTATGCCCTCTGCCTGCTACCTGCTCATTTCAGCCCAAAGCGCTGCATTATCTAGATTGATTGACCAATTAGCTCACGTTAAAATGAGCCATGAAAACAACCTACGGCTCTTCACTAAAGCTTGCTGACTTGCAGCCATTGTGTCCGTTGCCTCGATATATCGACGTTTAGTGCTGGTAATATTTGTTTACCTAATCCAGACAGACGGCAGCAGCACTGGAAGGTTTAATCCATAAATGCGTAATGCGCATGTTGTCCCACTGTGGCTCATTGGTGACTTTGATATCGGCCATTTCTGATCAAGGCTGCTAACTCTGGATTAAACCGTCATATAAACGTGAGGTCAAAACTCCTTAACTTATTTATACATACGCATATTTCACTGGTGGTACTTATTTACATCAGTCAGATGTCTCCTATTTAGTTAGTTATTTTCTATTAGTTTTGTCCCACTTCTGTCTTGTCTCCATGTGTCGTCACCTGTCCACTTACCTTACTGTCTTCACCCCTTTCTTCCTTCACCCTCTATTTTTTATTCTCTGCCTGTATAACTGTTGTCAGTCTGTTCGACGTTGTTCTGACAGAGTAAAATGAATTATGCTCTCACATAATTCAGTCGGACCTGCATTTACCTTTTTCCTTACCAAAGCCTAGCATGATTTGGCATCAACTCCAGCGTGGTGGCTGTCTAGCCTGGTAGGTCAGAATCCCTAGCCTATGATGGACAAGTTCTACTGCAGCAATTTCACTTTACATCCACTGAAGTTATTGTTTTCCTGCATGTCTCTGAACTCCAATCCTAAATTGACACCAGTTCTTTGCAGTCTGGATCTACACAGATGTAGAACCTGAGATTCCTGCTGACTTTCAAAGTACCAATCACTCAGACACTTATGTTGCACTTCCAGTTGGGACCCACCACTGTGGACAGTATGCCCACCACAACAATACATTCAGAGCTACTGTTTTTAGCCACCCACACGCTTAAAAAAGGCTTCCCATAGAAAGTCTCAATACTCGTTGCTTCCACCCACGTCATACATTTAATATGTTCTATGTCTGTGTGGGATGGTGTATGTTGGCAAATATACACAGTTGTAGAGTTTGGTGGCATAAGAAAGTGGGATTAATGCATTCATTCACAGACCAAACTTTAATTTAAAAAAAAAAAAAAAGATTTAATAGTTTTGTATTGTATTTCATGCAGAATAAGCTTCTTCTAGACAAAAATCTGTTTAGAACATTGGAAAAAAAAAAAAAAAACATAACGTGAAAACATTTTTGTTTTTTTTCTGTATTTGTAAGGATAGTATAAATATAGGACAATCCATATTTTCACTGCTGACTGCACTTTAGAGTAACTTTCATTGTTACTCTCAGCTTTATTTCTCTTAGTTTGAAGTACCGGTTTCCAAAAGCAAGAGCCCTGCACGTAAACATTCATTGTTGACCTTTTAGCAAACAGCAGATCGAGATCTTGCAGGCTGTATGAGTGGATAAATGAATGGCTGATCTGTCTCTGTTCCATTGTGCACCGTTGCCCATGATTTATGCTGGAACTTGAAACAGAATTTTTAGCTTTGTCTCAAATTTTAGAGTCTGACATGTGGACCGACAATATTCTATGCAAGAAATGAAGAGGTTGTAGCCAATTTCTATATACTTTAATGCAATGTTTCAGCTTAAAGTCCTGTTAAAGCCGAACACAGCTGTGAATAAAATGCACGATTGCTTGTATGAATAGTATCGTTTGGAGAAGTGGGGCCATGCAGCAGAGGCAGCCCCGTCAGCAGAATTATTATTAAAGAAGACAGCCATTGAATGTGGTTGTTGGCAACAACTGTGTGTTTACGTTTATCTCCTCAAGTTGTGTGTGTGTGTGTGTGTGTGTGTGTGTGTGTGTGTGTGTGTGTGTGTGTGTGTGTGTGACTGGTTCATTTTGGCCCATCCTTTGCTGTCATGTGCTGTGAATCATGAGGTTTTAGAGAATTTTAAAAAATGAGAAACTTCCTAAAGGGAGATTTCTGATGCGTCTGCATGTGTGCATCACTGTCTGCATGTCAGGTCTTCTTCCTGATTTGCTCTATTCCCTGTGAGGTCATGTGAGTGTTCATGTCTCTCCCTTTTTTTTATGTAGGACACTTCGTTGCTGCCTGATATTTGAGTCAGGGTGGGTTTGAAGGTGCTGCAGTGCCTATTTCTTTTTCAAAAGGGCTAAGATATGATGGGACGGTGGGGAGAATTACACCTACAACATTGGGTACAACACTGCAAATCCTTTATTTGGCAAAGTTGGTTTTCACGGCTGTTAGCATGAGAAGAAGGTCAAATATAGAAAAAAAAAACAATACATAACTACCTATATTCTTATGAGTCTTCTGCATTAATGCTGTCAGAAGATCTGCCTTAACCATGAAATATTCTAGTTTCTCTATGAAGAGTCTAGACATGTTTGAAAGTATTGCCAGTGCTGCTAATCATCAGTCCAATGTAAAAACAAACAACAAAAAGTCATTTATTATTCCAGTTTCATCTCTTTCAAGTCAGTTAATTGGTTTTAAAAAGATGAAATAACAGCTGTCCCCTTTTTATTTTTGTTTACACTAACTGGAACAAACCCATACTGCTGTGCCATCTGACAACATTAATGTCCTCAACAGCCTGCACAGGGCTCAACCTATATCTTAAAGTCAAATCAATATTGTGCGACTGCCATCTGTTTTCATCCGTGGTTTTTGCCCTGAAACAACCAAGTCGTTTTCCAAGCCGGTCACAGGTGAGCTGTGAGGAAAAACCATGCCTTAGCTTATCCAAAGTAGATCTCTCTGTGTCAACTGGACTGAAAGGTTTCCTTGAAAACGTTTCGCCCTCTCTCCAGAGAGCTTCTTCAGTTCTAAGTTTGCTGGGGCAGAGCTTGAAAATATAGCCCTGTGGACCATTGGCATGTTAATGGCCCGGGTGGTCACCTGAGAGTCCTTGGCAGGGTGGTTGGCAGGGTCGTTCATCTAGTTTCGGTTGGGGTGCTTCCCCTTTGTCTGTTGGGTCACATGTTAATGAGTCACCAGGTCTGGTCAAACAGCGTGAATGTTTGGAATGCTGACGAAATGAGTGGAGAACTGCATTGTACGTGGGTGACAGAAAGTGCCTTAGTCCACCACCTCTGTTTAAAGATGGTTTTTCCAACTTGACGTGGATGGCTTCCTTGACACCCCTCTCAAACCAGCGATCTTCTCTGGCCAGCACACGTACTTGACTGTCCTCAAAGGAGTGTCTGCTTTCTTTTAGGTGTAGGTGTACTGCTGAGTCCTGTCCTGAAGAAGTGGCACGTCTGTGTTGGGCCATTCGTTTATGGAGGGGCTGTTTGGTTTCCCCAGTGTACAGTTCCTTGCATCCCTCCTGGCACTGTACAGCATAGACAACATTGCTTTGAAAAGCTCTGCCCCAGCAAACTTAGAACTGAAGAAGCTCTCTGGAGAGAGGGCGAAACGTTTTCAAGGAAACCTTTCAGTCCAGTTGACACAGAGAGATCTACTTTGGATAACCATGACCTGGATGAGTGAGAATCTACACAGACGAAATGTACCAACGTATTTCCACTACCCCAAAAACTAACTGGCAGGCTTGCTAAAGTAGGAGGTCACGTTAGGACAAGTGAGGCAGGAAAGGAAATCTATGTCGCACTCATTTTCACTAAATCCTCTCTGATTTTACATGCAGACATTAACTCGTGTACCAAATTTGTCAATATTTTTCTTTTTTCCAATAGATTAAAAAGCTAATGACACCAGCGGGAAGAGAAGTGTTCTGTCGCAGGTGTGTCTTATCTTTGGCAGTTACAATTTAAATCTGACAGTGAAACTTGCTAAACCAATACAGACATCCATTTGTGTCTGCAGCAAATGACAGGAGTGGATGACAGAGCCGCAAAAAGAAAGGAGCTAATGACCATGCACTGTTCAAACAGTCCGATGCCTCTTGGGTCAGCGCTTTCAGTGATGCCCTCAAAGCTACAACAAGCAATTATCCCTTTTTTGTTGGAATCAATCCAGTGCACTCTGAAAGTTTGTGTTTGGAGCAGGAACTAATCTGATTAGCTTAGCTCAGATCTCAGGAGTTGGGTAAATACAGCCTGGCTGCAGATATTTGGTGAATTTTAAAACACTTCTTTCTGGATTTGAATAATATGCAGTAAAAGCTTACACAATGCATCAACCTCCTCAAGCCTGTGATTCCATTTGAATGTGTTGCACAATCATTTGAGCACATTAATTCCCCTCCTCAAATGGTTTACTGTAAGCTAAATGAAATCTGGAGAAAAGTCCCAGATCATAATGATGCACCTAAAGAGCAACAAGACGATGCTGCAACAGCTCGCCTGTTTCCATTCCCAGCTGGGGACAAGTAAATGAACAAGTTGATCAAAAAACTTCTAGCAACAAACCATATCATAACCATAACCATGAATCAGAATCAGCAGCTGTGTTTTTGGAGGGGCAGCAGTCACTCTGAGCCTGACCCCAAAATAGGAAGGAGCCTTTAGCAGAACTGGCTCATATGGGGGGATCCTCCTGCTGATAGCCAGCTGGGTAAGAGGAGGAGACGGGGAGATGGGGAAGCACGACTCTCCTTATGCTCCATAGCTGTAGTTATTTTCTGTCCTCTCTCCTTTCTTTGCCAATTCATTTTATTCCCTCGTGACACCGTGCTACCATCTCTTAGTTTCTGATGTGAATTATTGGGTTCATCTAAACACTGCTTCTGCCTCTTCAGTTGCTTCAGAGATCTCTGCAGATCTGATGTGATGACTGTGTTTCAAATCTTGCTTCCAATACCGTGTGTAGAACCAGTATTTTTAGCTACTGAAGAGCATAGAAATGAGCACTTAGTCCAGGTTTTCTGGTGCAGGGAGGGCGTAGAGGACACTTTGCAACAAATTTTAAAAAAAGAACAGATGTGCAAGAAGTAACAATTAAAGTCTGGGTTGTGTAAAATGTGAAGGCTAGTCATCACACTCTGAAGACATGTAAGAAGCAGTTTGGACTTCTAGAGCAGATGTCATCCGGAGGGCATTTCAAACCAAAGGCTGACATCTCTGCCAAAGTTGACATCTCGGGCAAGACCTCCATATCTCCTCTTCCCCACAGACATCGCTCCAACATCTGCCTCTGTGAGCTGTCTGGGATCTCATTCAATGCTGTACAAGGAAAGAAGAGAAAAAAATATGGACTTTATGCCACTTCATTCTGCAGAATACATGAGTTTTCAAAGTACTAGAACCTAATAAGACTGGCTACGTGTCCATTTATAGATGGATGAGACAGGAGTAGTGAACAACAGATGCCCACTTCAATCCGGGCTCCACCTGCTGCTGCACATTAGCGCCTGCCACGTGCTCGTACTTAGAGCACATTATCAAAAAAAGAAAACGTTCACGTGGTCATCATTAAGGCTAAGGACCATTTACTGCATTCCATGAAGATGTGTTAATCTACTGGAGAATCAATTTCACCTTTGCTGTAATGACTCATGAGATAGTCAAGAAGGCTCAACTAATTTCCACCGGATAATAGATTTTATCCATTTCGTCGTCCCATTTAGATAGTATTCCCTGACAGGCCGAAGGAGGTGAGCAATGGAGATGGAAATCGGTTAATTAATCAGTCAATCAGCAGAAATCTTTTCAAACATCGGAAGAGTCTGAAACCAGAGACTCTGAGTTGATGAATGGTATTTTCAGAGGCATCACTTTCACGTCAGATGCTTAATTCTAACAACAAAAATAAAAAACAGGATGGAAAACCTTTTAGCACCAAAGAGGGAAACAACGATGACATCTGTGATCTGTAAATCGCTGCATCGCGTCTGTTAATAAGTCACGTGCTGTAGTACTAACATAATCCAGGCAGGGACAAATTTGGGCCTCAGAAATCAGAGAACTCTCCTCACTTTCTCAGTATGTACTCATTAATTTTCTCGAAGAAGTCTATCACCTTGGATAGTACATCATCCATTCATCAAGGCGTCAGGCTTGCGCAGCGCAGCATATCGGCTAAAAGAAAAGGTCAAACAGAATTTTGTGTTTGTAACCTCAAGTATAACATTCAGCATTTAATTAACAAGCACAGGCCACTGAAAAATGAATGAGCTGGAGGGAGAAAAAGGCTTTTGTGTAGCCTTGAGGGGTACAACGCGGAAACATAATGGTAATATAATGTACCTCAGCACAATGGTGACAGGAAGTGAGGATGGATGGCTGGTACAAAAAAATTCAATGAAATATTCACTCAGTGTTGCGCCATGTTATTGCCTGTTGTGTTGGTAAAGGGTATTTTTTTCCATGTAGAAAGATGCATGCAGAAAATGACACCATTTTGAGTGAAATTGGCTTCAAAGCAAACCACGCTGATGAGAATGTAACAAATCAAATGAATAGCGAGGGCCCGTGATGAAACGGACTGAAACGTCTGAGCCGTTTTGGTCAGCTGCAGCGCATGATGTAAAGGAAAGGCCACAATACAAAGGCTTCTTTTGTTTTGTTATTACATTCTATTATTTCAAATGTGACTACAGTCTTTCTCATTGTGTCAAATATACAGAGATGACATGATGTCATGTGTATTTACTCATATCCATGATGAATATGAACTATCTTTCTGAGAAATACAATATTCAATAAACATTTCAAACATCACAAATTTAATGTGGCATTTACTTTGCATCAGCTCATTAGCATCTCGTTACCGTGACGACAAGGACAATGTTGGAGGCAAAGCTAGCATTAAGCAGTAAGGGACATTAAAGTTTGAAAACTTTTTTTTCCGAAAGTCTAAATTACATGCTGATGTCTTTCCTGTCTGCATTTTATGCAACTTCCCTATCCCTTTTTTTACATTTCCATCATGCTTGGATTTGAAAAGTTCAATGTCGCCACAAATGGCTAAAAGTGGTTTCATTAAAGAAAGTCCTTATTATTCCATGGAAGACAGGCTTAGTGTGTGTGTGTCTCTCTCTCTCTCTCTCTCTCTCTCTCTCTCTCTCTCTCTCTATATATATATATATATATATATAAAATGATGTTGGCAGCATTCTCTGAACAATTGCGTGCAGTAAGTGGTGCGGTCTTGTGTCACATGGAGAGGCAAGAAAGAGCTTTTTATCATGCCTCTCATTATAATAAAGGCATTAGCCATGAGGTGCGACTGTCAAAAGAAACCAACAGCACGTGGTGGGTGAAAGCGTAGTCTTTGATGGTATATATGGCACATCAGTCCTCAGGCATCAGGCAGTAGCTAGATATTTTTAAAAGAAAAATAAAAGACTGATCTCTTTTTTGTGTAGAATGTAGAGAAATACCATGAAGGGAGTTCAGGCCAAGATGCCGGCAGCTATTGCAATGACACCAGTGTGAGTTTCCAGTGCTAGGGGAAGCCTCAGACCAGCAGGAGAGGCTGTATAAGTCAATCTTGAGACAGGGGATTGCGTAATATTGTTATTGCTAAAATATTTGAGTAGCTACCAGACAGTGGGACTGCACATTCTGTTCCAACCTGCTCTTGTCATCCATCTTTATTTGCATTATTTTTAATTAGAGAAAGAAATTGCTCAAATCAGTTGCATGTTGTCATGTTTGTGTGAGTTGGAGCATTTGGACAGACCAGTCTTAGAAATGGAGGCATCGGAGTCAAGGGTCATCCTCCAGGGAGGCATGTATCAGTAGTCAGACGGAAGATTTTAGTGCAAAGTGACAGCAAGGCAGAGCGGTTAAAAGGTCAGTGTCTTTGAATCTTCAGGGACTATATTCCCAGACTTTATGGCACATTTCCCAACAAAAAAATGACCCTGGGTTGTGCATGTTGGGAGAGTTACCTGAAATATGCTGGAACTAACTTGTGTCAGCCCACTCCATCACGGGCGTCAGGCGAGACACGGCTTTATCAAAAGCCTGTAATGGAGACACAGGTTTGTCACTGATGAAGATACCATCTGCCACCCGGCCGGAGTGGCGGCCGCAGCTTGACAAACGATCTGATGCCTGTTTTTGCCTCAGAGAGGATGTGAAACAAATCAAGAGCAGGTTCAAGTCGCAACATGAGTCAGATGGTGGGGATAACTTTGGATTTCTACCTCTACTAACAATACATGTGAGATTTCTGAGTGTGCAGTTATGTTTTATGATTTATCAATTTTCTGCTTTGGTGAGTGGAAAAATTAATCAAATCCAAGGGAAAGGGATAAATATCGTGCATCGCTATTGATATGATCTGGGGGTGAGGAATTGTTAAGATTTGATCATTTCGGACTCTCGGGTTGGTACTCTTGAGTGTAAAAGTGTGTATTAAGCATCTGCACCAGCAGATTTTGCGAGACTGTAGCTGTTCCAGGTGAAACTCAATGCTATGTGAGATGTGTCTACTGAGTCCAGCAGGTTCTTTCAGTGGCTTTTTAAATGCTGTGGTTATTGTTGCATAACATCATTGGTTTAGGGTTTCAGAGTGAATATAACATTTTCAATAGTTGAAATTTTCAGTGGTTAGGGTTATATCTATTCAATAGTTTCAATAGTTGAATTGAATATCTATTCAATAGTTCAGATGAACTATTGAATAGATCAATAGTTCAATAGTTCATCTGACAACATTTATTTAAATGTATTTCTTTTATCTCATCAAACATCTTGTTAAAGTTTGCATGTGCATCCTATTACATCCCATGCTGTATGAGCGAATAATTTTTTTACAAACTCAAAAGCTGAAAAACATTTTGAAGACAAATATGGTGGGGGTTGGAAAGCTAACAGCTAATGTTTGTATTGATGTTGATGTTACATCCCAAATACAGCATGTGTGTTTGGACGGCACTGAGAAAATGAGACAAAAGTGTGTTTTGCCGCTCTGAACTCAATTTTTTTGTGAACTCGACTCTTTTAACCTTTAGTCAATGATATAATTTGGGTAACTGGGATGCATTATAATTGCCAGCCTTAATTTTAGATGAGTGCTCAGTAATTGGAGCTCTCATGTGGTTTTGGTGTGCCTTGAAAATGCACAAGCATGAACAGCAATACTTTTAGCAACAAAGACTCACACCTGGTGATTTTGAGCCACAGCTAATTTGATCAGCAATTTCAAATATTTCTTTCCATCTGGTTAATTATTATCTTGCTTTAATTCACCAGAAGCAGAAACAGGAAGTCATTTTGAAGAGGGTGTGAATGTATGCCACATTATTTACTTCCTGGCAACAAGTGTCACTAGCAGCACGCAGCAGCATAATGATGCATGTTACTGACTGTTAGTTGTGTGACATTTTAAACAGACTTTGAGTAAGCAGCAGCATTTAAACACTGTATTCACAAGTAAACTTTTGTCTCGCATGTGCATGAAATGTGCACGAAATGAAAATACAAATGCTTCCAAAGTTGAGGTTCTGTGATGGAAAATCCATTTTGAAAAAAAAGGTATATACAGTGTATATATATATATATATACACGTTTGTAGGGCGAAACGTTTTCAAAGAAACCTTTCAGTCCAGTTGCAAACAGAGAGATCTAACTTTGGATATTGTCTTATAATCTTAAAAATTCTCCAAAGCTTCAGCTCTACTTTGGTATCATGTTAATTAGTCAATGAAACCACTGTGATTTGTGGCCAATTATAGCATGCTACAATGCTGCCACCATGTTGCTAAAGGACCCTCTGTTCCTGAGCCATGAGCAAAGTGCATGATTTCTGGTGCATGACAAGTAAATCTAAAAATCCACAAAACTGTCCCTGTGATGCAAAACAAGCACATTGATAAGGGATGAGTAACGGGGAGCTTCTGACAGATTTAAGACACAGAGTCTGTTATTGCTGCACGCAATTTCATCAACCCCTAGCATACAAATCTCGTTATCCGGCCTGTAAACAACATAAGTAAGCAAATTGTGCACCGCACATCTACGGATCATAGGCGCTAAATTAATATCCGTCTGGTGAGAGGTTTAGCATGTTGTAATATATTTGGCAGGACCAGTAATTATAAAACTAGGCCATATTGCAATGGGAGATAATTAACGTTAGACCATCCCTGGGAGGTTTTGTAGCATTGGTGGGGGGAGTCTTTGATACAGCCTATTCAATTATGTCCATCCCTGTGGGTCTGGGAGCCTAGGATATGGAATATCTAAATCAGGGACATGACAAATCTCTCACCAAGTTGGCTAGAACAGGTCACAGATTTACGGTAGAGGACAAGCTTTGGTTACAAATCAGGACTATTCAGACCCTTTTGAACTATTTTTTGCTGGGAGAGTAAAATATCTTATCCTCATGATTCAATGTCAATAAACTGATTTATAGTACAACTTTTTATAAACAGGTTTCATTTACAGATGACTGGAAAATGTATGAAAATAGAAAGAAAAGGGTGCTAGCGTACACCAAATCAGTTACCAGGAAGCCTCAAAATTGCATATTGATTTTCTGCTGCCACATGTATGGAGCTAATTGTGCTGGTGATTCCTACAATGACAACTCTTATGTTTGCCCAAAGAAAATTAAAACGCCCCCTGAACAACGTTCACAAGCTGATGAGGTTTGATTAGGCTGCCATTAAAGACAAGATGCTGGCTGGAGCAGCACTAGAGAAGTTGGCGCTTTGGACATTTTGGCTGCAATTAGTTTGTAGATGGATGGAACGTGGGGGGCAGTTTGGTAGATAACAAGTTCCCGGGGAGGGTGGTTGGAAAGGCCTGAGCACCATTATATTCAGCCATTATCGTTATTTATTACAATCAGCAAAAATACATCAGGTCTATGACTACAGAAAATTGATTTTGATTTTGCCATGAAACCTTTGGATTAACGAAAAACTGTTAGCATGATGCTCAGTTTCTCTCCCCCTAAGAAATGAAGAGGGTTTATTAAAAATGTCAGCTTCAACATCCCACAGCTTAAGCTGGAAGGGGTCTTTGATAAAATGTGCCTTCCTTCTGTAGAGTATCTAGCACATAATAGACTTAGAAATGGGTCATTTGTATCAACAGGGGAATTCAAGGCATTACAATTGACCCTCTATGCTAAGCCCTTTCAACACCTGCAGACTGATACATCGCTAAAAATAACACAGATGCTACTGGAGATGGAACGAATTAGAAAAGTAGGAAGACCCAGATTTAAACACAAGGTTACAACGGCTTCATTTCATCTTTGAAGGGTGTGAATTGTCGCCAAAAACATATGACTGAAAGTTTTGTCCCACCTTTGATAGCATTGTTGTAATTGCATTAGTTTCTTTATAATGATTTCAACACCTAACAGCTCGTTCAGGAAGAGCACACTCAGCAACATCTTTGCAGATTGTACTGTCTTTTTGACACTCTTTTTATAGTTCTACTTTGTATTTCCTATGACTCATGTTATTTCCCCATTCTGATCTCTTAGCTGATCTGATCTGCTTCTGTCTGGCTCACAGGAAGACATTTTTCATATTAATGCTTCCTGTTTTAAGCTAAAACAGCAAATCATTCAATCAGAATTCAAGGTGAAGAGGGACCTTGTTTAGGATGCAGTGACGGTATGGTGGGGTTTGTGGCTGGTGTGGCACTGACGTCATCGCAATCAGATTTACAAACACATAAACCCTAGAGACTATCTTATCCAGTATTTGATTGGCAGCAGTTAACGGGTTACATTTAAAGTCTCGTATCAGCATTCTTTACTCATACAAACTGTAGCACAAAAAAACACATTTAATTGAAGAAAAAAGTTATTGTGTTCTTACATTTACATTTAGTCCATCCGCCACTCCTCCTGAACAAAAGCTTCGATAACTTGTTGGTAGAATTTTTCATTGTCTTTTAGTTTTAAAAGTTTTTATGTAATCCTCCATTTCGAAAGCCAGGCCAGGCAAATGGAAAAAATGACTGCACTTGACTTGCTAACTCTTGACCGCAGTATAGCAGCACACTGTCACCTACTCTGCAGCTGCTGAATCATAAGACTTCTTGGTATCACGAGCACCCCCTACTAAGAGGCAGGAGAACTGCTTGCCTCACCTAGTATATCTTTTTAGCCATTTTTTGATCGCTCAGCATAAGAAACACGTTCCATACATAGTTGTTGACAAAAAAAAAGCTGCATTATATATTATATACATCTGCTTAAACTGTGAAAATGTACATCGTTGCTATAGTTAATAGCGACATACAGAGGGACAGTATTACGTCTCACTACATAGCATGCCAGCACAGTCAGCTGAATCATTGCGCAATCCACAGTGAGGCTCAGCTGACTGCTGCCTCACTTCAGGTCTTGCCTGAGTTGAACGGTAAATGTGAAAATTCTGCGATTTTAATAACACATAATGTAAAACTGGTGATGTTAAATGGAAAATAACATTATGGTACCAATCACTACAGAAAAAGTACAATTTCCCCATTGTGGGATAAATAAACATTCTAATTCTTATACAATCATTTAATTTATTTTTTCATTTTACATTTTTTTTCTTTTCATGACGGCCTCACCTGCCTCCCCTGATGGCATGTCACTGTGAGGACGTCTTCGTTTGTTTCTTTTTTCTTTTTCTTTTTTTTTTTTTTAAATGGTATCTGAACTGATTGAAATTGGAATGTGATTGTTTGAGGAAGCGCAAATTGGCTGGAAACAGTGGCATTGTCATTATGCTTTGGGGGTTTTCCGGGCACGACGCGTGCACCCTAGGACTAATGTGGACATGAACACCCAACCGCATCTGGCTGCACATTACAACTTCAACCAGTGGACCGGCCAATGTGTGGCTGCTCACAGTACACCCAATTATGGTGTTGCAGTTCTTCCGATAGTTTGTTATAAGTTCAAACCACTTCAAACAAGTCTTTAAAAGCAGACAGCCTGTAAAACTTTAGGGGAAGCGTACAGTAGAAGGAGACCAGAAGTTATTGCCGTCGCATATTTTGTGACTGTTTTATTTCAACTATTTGTCTTGAGACCATTATTTACGCTGTTCCCCATCTCAAGCTTATCTCCTAAAGGGTGAGATTTATACCTACGGGTGGCAACCATTATCCACCTCTGAATGAGGCTGGATGGAAAATGGCGTACTTCATCGTTTGACATTAATCACACAGCACCGTTCTCAGGAGGTAAAGCCGCCATATGTAAAAGAGTTTTTAATGCTTTGAGGGGCCTTATTGTGAAAATCTGCTTTGTCGAGACAGCCCACAATATTTCCACTTTGAAATGGGATCAAATCTTCAGGTAAATGTCCACCTCTGGGTATGGATTTTTTTTTTCTTCCACTGACAATAAAGGGAAGATGAACTGTGTCAACACAGTGGCAGCACCCTGAGTAGATTCTCCTCAGATAAAGGTACATTTTATGACCTGGATCGAGGGCAGAACATGATGATATGAAGCTTATTTGAGTGGAAAGTGCCAAGCTGCATCTATAGATGGGTGGCCTTCAGTTTGTATCATAACATTCCCCAGGCGGAATGCAAGTGTGGTTATATTTCCCCAAGGTCAGATCTCCACTTGGGGCAAAGCCACTCGTGCAGTCAAGGAAGTTTCCCTCCTTTGGTGTCTTTGAATTGCAATTTTTGACTCCCTTCCTTGTCAGTGCTAACAATAGATGGAGCCAGCGTCCAGAGCCTGTTTCGAAGCTGAGTTTTTGTTTGGCCTACAGAAAACAGTTTGATGAAACTAAGGTCCCTCATTTTGACATCTTACTTTTAGATTATTTCTAAGACTCTAACACTGTTCGTTTGCGAGCTGGTTATAGCATAATTATACATCTATGCCATGCTTCTATTTTACAACACTGGTGTGTACTGTTGTTGAGCTGCCATGTTTGTGTTGCCCAGGAGAGGGAATAGGCTTCCACATGAGCTGAAGTGAAGTGAAGACGGTGGAAGTGCGGGGGAATGAGATCAACAGAGTGCTGTCAAGTGGACTGGCAGGTGGGCGTAGAGAAAATACAATGAGGAATAAATAAAGGAGAAACAACTCTTTTCTTCTGAATGCAGTTGTGTCCGGGTCGTCAAGCACTTTTAGCTGAATAGAAAATGAGGGAACTGGGTAGTGCAGAGAGGCCAAACCCCCACCCCACCGTCCACAAGACTGTGCATGTTTGTATTGCTGCATGACGAGAGAGGAGAGCGAGCGGTCGCGGCTTTCTCCCCTCCTGCGACAGCTTCACACTCGCTCTCCTATGAGCCAGAATCTGTTCAGCTTCAGGCACAGTGACACATGCTGGTACACCCAGCTGCACAATATGTAGAGATAAACACGCGGCCGATCACGCCGCTGAGTGACATGCAACATCTGAGCGCCACAGGACGGTTCATGGAGGCGGCACGCCGGAGGTCCCAGCTTGTGTCGTGAGCAGCATGTGTTGTGAAGCCTTTGGTGCATGAGATATTGCAGTATTGCCATCTAACACATGCATTAATTCCTCCAGGAACACATTTCCCTGGTCTTGCTCTGTAAAGTTTGCCAGTCCTTGTGGGAGTAGACAGCAGTTTGACGGAGCCAAATCCAAATTTAGCCCTAGTGTCAATAACCCAATTGTTATGAGTAGAACAGAGTTTGGACCCACAAGCAGAGGTAGAAGTCCCAACAGTTGCGGTAAAAGTTTTTATTGTCCAAAAATAACTAGAGAAGCAAATTAAAAATTACTAGACGCTCTAGGAAAGAGGCTTACAAAAGAACAAACTGAAAATGCTAGGTTAAACTGCCACGGAAAATAAACAAAACCACAAGGAGCAAAAAACCAGAGGGACCACAAGAAAACACAATGGAGGAAACTCACAGGTAACACAGAGAAAACGGCTGGAAGCAAGCATTCTGGCAATGGGAGCCTGAGGAACCCAGACTTAAATACAGGTCCTGATTAGATTGGCTTCAGGTGTTTCACAAAAAATAAATTTAGGAGACAGAGGAAACAGAACTAAAAACAAACACAAAATAAAAGCACCCCCTGGACATGTTACACCAGTAGGTCAAACATGCCTTTTAATTGTAACAGTGCTTGGCTAAAGTATTTGCATCTCATTTTCAGATATTCCCAGTCAAGCACAAATTTCATATTGCTTTGTAGTACAGTGTAGAGAATAGTCCCATGGTGTGATTACCAAAGCATTGATTCAACATGAGATCTTCGAGCTGGCCGGTTCACCTCAGCAGGTATGCATCAGAAATTAAGAGGTGCTGGCACTATTTTCTCTCCCAAGAGCTGTGGAAGTACTGAGTATTACTATTCTAAATTGAGGCAAAATCTCAGATTTTTTTTTTTTTTGTGTGTGACATTTGGACATTTTTGTAAAGCCAATGATAAATTGTCAAACTGGATGGAGGAAACGCTGAATCTATTTCTATTATTCTATTTTCAAAATGTCAGAAATGGGGTAATGGGAGAGTTCGAATTAAAACGACCTCATGTCAAATGTGTCTATGCAGGCCGATTTTACCAGTAATGTCACCGCCTTGAGTGAGACCAAGTTTTATCAGAAGACCAGGCTTCTTTTGCAACGCTGTGGAAATTGTCACAACAGCTGTGACCAGACTGGACGTATTTGATAATGTTCAAGGTGAAGACCGTGTCTCTTTAGCTATAGTTGATAACATAGCTAAAAGTTTGCTCTACCAAGTCCACGCTGTGTTTTTAAGGCTGCAATTTCACCTTTGTTTGTTTATTTTGATCCTTTTTTTTTCCACCGGCAGGTTTGAGTTAACGTCAGCCGGTTTCTTTGCGTGTCTTTG
Organism: Pao palembangensis; assembly: GCA_015343265.1. Taxonomy (NCBI): domain Eukaryota; kingdom Metazoa; phylum Chordata; class Actinopteri; order Tetraodontiformes; family Tetraodontidae; genus Pao; species Pao palembangensis. The sequence goes on along the minus strand of CM027085.1, from coordinate 5,402,209 downwards.
AAGGAAAACAATTGTAAGGAGTAAAACAATCAAAAGGAATAAGATTGGACTCTATCTGTAGGGCCTCTGGCAACAATTAACGGCCATTTTCACAGTCCACTTTGTGTTTATTGATTAGTTATTTTGTCCACTCGGTGTAAATGGGAAGGGTGGAGCTTTTTTCGTACACTTTTTTCAAAAGATGCTGCATTAGCGTAGTTTCTCTTCCCCCCCCCGCCAAAATGGTCAAATTGAATAATGCAAGATCAGTCATATTGCTGTTTGGGGTTAGGGCTGCAAGCTGCGGCTGACAGAGCTGCTGTTCTAAGCTGCTTCAAAGATCTCTGTTCATGAAGCTAACGGATAAGCGGTCACATGTCTGATGACAGTTGTGATTGCTCTGCCGCGTTTCACTGTCACTTTATTAAACCTTTTGCAGAAAAACAAACTCTGTGTGTCACAATCGAGCTGTCAGCGGCTCCGTTCCAAATTCTCGGTGGTGTTTGTGAAAATTTGACGAAAGCCATCACCATTGCCAACGTATCAAGTTGTAATGCTAAAGAAAATAAGATGAATTAGTAGGGTTGACTGTTCCTCTGACATGTATTCCTACTTTCTAATGATGTATTGTTCACCTCGGTAGCCCTCTCCCTAACTCCCACATTAATAATGTGTTATTAATGCTGCAGTGACAGCGACGATTAGGTATTTGTGACAAGGCCCATCTCAATTACGGAGAAACATTTACCCTTTTTGTGGACACGGGTGGAAGCGGAGGGTGTCCACGCCTGAGACAGAGATATAAATAACTGTTGTCCTCAAAGAAAGTGTGATTACAATTTCTGTCTTTAAAGTCTCGTCCCAGGAGGGTTAATCAAGTGTATGGAGTAGCCTCACCTGCGGAGATGTATCGCTACCCGCTGCCACACAATCAATAGATTGAGATTTGACACGTTTGTGCTTCTGATTGTAAACAACAACTTGAAAATGTTTTTCCTTTACTCACTACAATCAGTGACCCCCCCTCCCCCCCGACACACAAACACACAAGCCTCTGAGAGGAGATTCCACTTTGTTTCTCACTCTTTCTTAACTTTGCTAGCTGTGCTAATATCTGCTCAGCTAAAAATAAATATGTGTACATTCACTTTGAAATTATCAATGGATAGTGGCTAAAAATGGAGAAACAAAATACATTTTAAAATGTAAACTGTAGCACTGTTATTTTGTTTTTGTTTTTTTAATCCCAATTAGTAAACTATCACCCACCCCAAGTCATCAAACCAAAAGGAATCTGAAGTCAGAGCAGCAGGATTTCACTGTATGCAGTCAATGAACATGCAGAGAGCTGCTTTTTCTGCCAACCATTTCCTCCATCAGTGCTCCTCACACTCGCTGGAGGGTGCCGGTTTTAAATCCCGCATGTGCGTACTGTACGACAGGTCTTTTCACACACTGATTCCAGCACCAAAATGTGGTGATGCAGCGTGTAGGAGGACTACAAGTGCAGTTAAGCAGAAAATGGGACACCGGCATAAACACCAGAGACATCAGCCTATTGTGTCTCTCTCTAAATATACAGAATTCAGATACACGTTACTGAGCGCGGGGGGGCGGGGGGGGCGAGAGAATGACATAACCAGGCAGACCCTTCTGTTTGCATTATAAGGTTTGAACGCCCCCTTGCCGTCAATCGGTAAATTACACTTTAATTGAAGGACCGCTAGACACCAGACTGATTCTATTTTTGCATCAAAGCAGCGCTTGACAAATGCTACCTTGCTTCACAAATAAATACATTTGCAATATAAATCTGCATGAATACCTTTGTGAAGAGTTTAAAAGCAGTCATACTATCTTTAATCGTACAAGTTGTATGTTTTCATCGTCTGCCTCTGGAGCTTTACAACCTTCATATTGTTTTAGTGTTGCTAGACCATGCTTCCCTCAATATGTATTTTTCTCCAGTCATGATCATGTAATTGTCCACTTCCCCTCTACTTTGACTCGCAACTCAATACCTGGATGGGGCCCTTTAGAATGAACTCTTTCAAAACCAGTGACACGGTTGAGGATTACTCCAGTGCTGTGTTGGGATAGCAGATTGAATAACTCTGCAGGATAAAAAAGAACAAGCATGGTCTGACAAATAATTGCATGTATGCCTCATCCTCAGTCTCCCAGACTGATGATCTAAGAAGAAATTACGTCATCATTACAAAGGGTTTTCCGGTTCCGTGAGGCTGTAAACAAGTGGCTCTGAATGTCTCAGTTTCTCCTGTGTGATCTTCACAGGACCGAGGATGAGTCACATCCTCTGACTGGGACAAATCGTCTGTGCCACGGTGTCGACGCGAGCTGATTGTTTTTTTGTTTGTAGCCGGGTGCGAATACCACTGTTGATCTTTAGCAATTAATTGGACTTTTCCTGTGAAAAGCAAAGAAAGAATGGCTGAGAGAGAAGCACTTTGACAACTCTGTGGTAAAGCTGATTTGCTAATGTAGAAATAATGAGCTTGAGTGGCTACAGAAGCAATGAGGTATGATGGATCCAACGGTGTGTATTATTGCATCTGTCCAGCTGAGACATGTCTTATAATAAAACTTGCATTTCTTTCTGCTTTGACACTTAATGACTTACCCAAGATGAGAAGTAGGAGATGAATGAAAAGGATTATTTCCTCCCATGTTCTTCTTGTGAAACATATTGAAACTTATTGAAACTAACTAGAGTAATGGCTTTTTTCAGGGCACAAAGCTGCCAACAGCTGAGTGAAAATGGCCACGAAAATCAAATTATACCAATATGATGAAAATGAGCATAAAATTAACAGAATTTTTGGGAAAATATGTTTGTTACTGCCTCAAATTGATAGCACGCTCAGACGTTTCAATTCGATACGCTGAATTGATTGACATGGGTCTCTGAGGTGATGTTCCACTTTCTCTCATTTTCTCTCTCTCTCTTTTAGCTTTGCTAGCTGTGCTAATATATGCGCACCTAAAATTAATATTCATGTAATCATTTTGAAATTATCAATGGATAGTTGCTAAAAATTGAGAACCAAAGGACATTTTAAAATGTAAACTAGTGCACACTTTTTTTTTTTAAATCCCAATTAGTAAAATAACACCCACCCCAAGACATCAAATTAAAAAGGAATCTGAAGCCAGAGCAACAGGATTTCACTGTATGAAGGCAATGAACACTGAGAGAGCTGCTCTTTCTAACAGCCAACTTTCGGGGCGTTAGATTCAGAGATTTTGTAGAGAATAATTTCTTCCATAAATGACCTGCAGGCTCCTGATGTCATTAGGAACAGACTTTTTTGGTAGGTGTTTTATTGCAGCTGTAAATTTTAATTAGGGTTGTAAAGCGAGGTAAAGGTGTAGCTGCCAGCACTGATGCCGTGAGAACTAGAAGTCTGTCCAGCCCTTCCCAATGAGACAATGGAAATTTGGTTTGCTCTATGCCTCGGGGACCTGACACTGCCACTTCTGCCAGTTCCATCAGGACAGAATTGGAATGCAGCAATCATCACCTGTATTGACGTTTAGCACTAAACTTTGCTTGCCAACTCCGTTTAAAGGCATAATGAGTGAGATACCGGCGCATAACAGAAAATGAGAATAACGCGTTGGAGTGGAGTTATTGATCAGCTCCGATGACCCGGAGAAATACTCGAGCAGGTGTTTGGAATATAGGTTCAGGACACCCCTGGCATCCTAAAGCGCTCAGCTCCAGACGATGCACATTTAAAGCGGTTGATCGGACCGTTTTTCAAGCTCGCGACTTTTCAGACCTGTTTATCTCCACATCTCCTTCAAAGTCACTGCAGTGACTTCCTCCAACACTGTCACAGCCAACAAACAAGTGAGGGGGCAATTAAATGATAGAGAGGCCAAAGACAACACATCTATTCATACCTTTCTTAAGCGTCTTAAAACGTTAGAGATAATGCAGCATTTTGTTCTGACCAAGGACATGCCAAAGCAAAATCAGTGCACAGAACTGATGTGTTTTGTGACTGTGCAAACAACCAAAAGGGTAAAACCAACCACTCTCATCAAATATGAGCTAACTAATGAATGCAAAGGCAGCAAACTGGACTTAAAATCAACAACGCAAATGGTGGAGAGAAGACTGTGCACAATTAATCCAGTCCTTGCAACCAGATGTGCAAATAATGGACTTTTTGTGGAGCAAATTTCCCCTAGCACTGGCCTTTGTTGAAATTTAAAACCTTTAAATCACAATAAATTTTAGCTGTTCAAAAGCAGAAGTTACCTTTTGCCGCATAATTAATGAGTGGAAGATATGCCAAGAAAATGTGTAGGTGGATGTGCTGAAGCGATGACATTATTTGCATTTCTGCGTGCAAAGAAAAAAGGTGAACCTTCCATCATTTCCACATCTGGAAGAGGAGTAGCAGACAGCAGACATCCCCCACCCCCTCGCTGTCCCAGAGATTTAGCTTAGATGAAGGTGACACCTAACATTTAACCCCTTCCTGTTGATTTAGGGATTAAATACGCAGTTCCTCCACCAGCAGCGCTTTTTCATGGAGTGAATGTGCTTTCTGCCCTGAGCCCTTAAAAACCTTGAGCATTAACCCACAACCCTGGCACATGATCAATAATGCTAGAATGCTAGACTGCCATGCAACATACATACACATACACAAACACACACAAACTGCTTTCCATCATTGGAACTATTAACACCATGTGAAGATCGATGAGCCACCCTTGGCTCTTTGCCACATCCCCGCCCAACAAGGTTGCTGTATTTGTGTGTGCACGTTGAGTACGTGCAGGAAGCATTTAGGTGCATGAGTGGGATGCCTGCAGAAGCACAATTCTGCCTCCTTTCAGACCTTTGGGGACAGCTCACAACACTTCTGTGACAAGTCACAGCTGATTGGACGACTGTGCCAGACAGTGAGGTGCATGAAAATGTGCTGGAGCCAGAGACAAAATGTCTGCACCTCTGTCTGGGTAACCTTTTTAGAGCCGGGAGGAGGATTCCGCAGCACTCTCGTGGTAGGAATTGCTAGCACCTGGCACCCAGCAACTATCTCCTCCCCAGAGGTCTCATTAATAATGGCAGGCAATCCCCCCCACCCCCCTTGTAGACATGAGAAATGTAGCCATCTGTAGCGCCGCAGAGTGACCACCTACATGTGGCTAATTGATACAGACTGTAGGAGAATCTTGGGGTATGGAGGCACATGTTCTCAGGCACTGATGAGCAAGCTCAGCATGGACAATAAACCGGGATAAAATGAATTTTTCTTGTTCTATCCGCCTCGCCCATCTTTTATCTCACATCTCGCAAATGCATTCAGAGTTAAGAGACACATCTGTATTCAACTAAGCCTATTTATTTTTACCCCCTCCGCCCCTCCCCACCACCCATCCCCATTCAGTAATTGATGCATCCTTTCAGCAAGTACACCCATCCTATCCACAGGGATGAATAAACCTTCAATGAGCAGCAGTTTGTAGGGAGCACACACGTCAAACCACAAATGCATATGTAGAAAATCCACACAAGAACACACATGCTGCTCTAGATCTACATCTGTGTCATTTCAGTCCTTCTTGACATTCAGGCTGTTGTTAGTGCACTTCAGTTTGGCTTCATAGTGTATGTGCCCATTCAGGTTTACTCTTGCTTTCCTTTTGCAATTCCTTTCATCCAAACTTTTTTTTATTACCTGAACCAGATATCATGACCACAGGGATAGATCCTCCTCAAAGAACTGTCTATTTGTGCACACTTGACAAGCTGCTGGTGTCCCTCCGTGACAAATAGGGGCCCATTTACTGCCATTATGTGCGCAGCTGAGTGATGAAGCTGATGTGTCCCTGCCCCCCCTCCACCCCCCGTGTGTGTTTCAGAGTACAGACAGTTTGGGAAAACAAATATACAGTGGTCAGAGACACAGGGTCACACGCTGGATGTAGCATGTGTGGAGGGATATCAGGCCTCAATCTTTTTCTGTCTCAATGACAATTGCAATCCCTTTAACACCCAGACAGGCAATTTAAAGGATATTCACCTTGGAGGACTATTTATATATGAACAAGAGCCAGAGAATAGCTGACTTACTCCAGGGGGCATTGCAGCATGATTGAGTTGACTGGGCACTCTGCAGTCAAGGTTTTGAAGGACCAACAGTGCCCCCTAGTGTTTAAAAACTAACAGACCCTGCTGAATATTGCTTCCAAATAATTTATTTGGGGGCTTTACCAAAGAAAGCTGTGCAGATGAAGCACGCCCTGAAAAGCGAGCTCTGGAGTGAATCAATAGGCATAGGACTCAGCCGAGTGTACACTTCACAGTCAGAGACGATAGTTCAAATAAAGAATAAAGCCAAGCATTCGAATGAGGCCTTCAGGGGATTTCTGGTTTCTTTAGGAATAAAGGACCATGGAATATTGTACTCAACCTAAAATGCTACCAGACATATAAATATGTCATTTCTGTGAAGGGCATTGTGGATTATTGTCAGATTTTTTTTTAACATTCTTGCAGTTTCTAGGAAACAACTCTCTCATTCTTTTGCAAGTGTAGTCCTTCTAGAAGGAGTACAATTATTTTCACATGGGTTAAAATATCGCCTGCATGTCATTCTCATCCAATTAATGTATTGACTTAACTTCAAAGGCCCCAAATGTTCCCTTTAATGCCTCAATTTTATGGCCAAAAATATCTTTCCTGTCCTGTTTGAAATGAAGATACATGCCTTTTAAATGACAGGGAAGAATTTTAATGAAGTGTTATGAAAGTCTTTTTTTTTTTTTTTGTCTTGATACTGCTATGCTAATTTTCTGACAATGCTGCTCATCTGAACTCAGTAAGTCTAATGAAATGGCTCTGCTTGCATGTCATGCTGCAGCCCCGCCATATGCTATGGAGCACAACCAAGAATTTGCATCTCATCAGTGGCATCTAGCCCTGACTACTTTGGTAAAAAAAACAAAAGCAGGAAATCTTTCAGCAGTTGCATTTGAACAAGGTGTCTGTGATATTAAGTGCTGTTTACGTGCCCTGAAACTACAGTGGTTGTTCCTGCCCTGTGCCCATCCACCTTTACATTTTATCTTGTAGCCATTTACTCTACAGTGGAACAACAGAGCAAATTCAAATGTGCTACCCTCTTGTGGTGCAATCTACAGGGGTCTATATGGAAAAGGTTTTAATACAGTATATACATGTTGTATGTTGGGGTTTAGATTTTGAATGCAATACTGAGACTGGCCTGAGAGAGGAAGTAGTGTGCTGCAAAGGGTTGCTGCAGGAGGAATGTGTTGATTTATTCAGTATTTTGACATGCAACTGTTTAAACTGCTGAAGATCTCTCCGTTACCACAGCGACTGAGCTCTTTTAAGAATGTAAATATATTACTGATTCACTTCTCGGCTCCATGGCATCCTTATGTTAGTGACTTCAGTCTTTTACAGATTATTTAAACTTTTATTGAGCCCTCTGGTTCTTCTTTAGCATTTGATTAATGAAAGGAACATGTTTCTTTAATGCAACACCAGTGGAGGTCATATTTTTAGACAGTTGGTACCAAAGTGTTGGTTTTTGGTGACATCTGTAATGACGTTTCAACATAGATTCCACTTGCTTGCATGTTTTACAACATAGTATACTGTTGTGCAGCTGGATTTTAACTTACTAAGACACAAAAGACACGTCCCTTCCAATTATAACACATTTGTCTGTGCTGCTCAGGCCAATATCACCCTGAGTCCAGCTGCATCTGACGTTCTGGTGACAGTCTGAGGACATAATTAGCTTTGAGGTGGTGTCAGAAAATATACACAGCTGTTAACACAAACAGCCACAGCAGGTATAAAGAGTTTGTTCTTGTTCTACTCAAACAGAAGTTCTACATCAGGATTTCCTTGCTGTGGAATTAGGTGGCCATATGTGCATCTGAAGCTCCTGTACGTGCATTTCTCGGAGGATAGTCTTGTCGTGTCCTATGTTGAGCCCTCTTTTCTTAGCAGACATGTACCTGTGCACTTGCGTTTTTTTAGCAGATCACCTTGATTATAAATGCGTCTCATTACAGTAATGAGGCGATTTCATTATCACTCAAACGACCTTGTCCCTGATGCTTAACAAGGCCGGCTGTTACAAACCGGGTGGGCTCCTGGAGTTGAATCACAGCGAGGGGGTGAGGCAGGTGGTCGTTGAGGCAGGGGACTACAGCTGAAACCCACACAGAGACATCTCACTGAAGTGCACTGCTGCGTGTACTCTCGTGTACGTGCATGTTTTGACTGCTACGGAGACATGAGGTAAATGCGTTGTCAACGAATTTTAAAACTCATGAAATTGGAGCTAACATGATGCAAGTGCTTGTCACACTACAAAGTACACCGTGTGTGTGTGTGTGTGTGTGTGTGTGTTATTTTTAAGCTTTAAAGACAACTTAGAGTTTTGGCTTTCTTAATTGAAAAATGCATTATGACATGCACTCCGTGCACTCTTTTCTGCACATTACCTGGCTCACTTTAAGATCACTTTTAATCCTGCCTAAGCACTCAATCTGTTTGTTGAGTGACCTTTGGTTGTTGTTGAGTTTAACTCATGCTTTTAAAGCACCCTGCACTCCAGAACTAATCAGAGGGGCTAACCACCACCTCCCTAATCCCCACTCCCCCAGGTCCTCATTCACTATTTACTTTCACTCTAATTGTCCCAGCAGCACTTCAAGGCTCGTGCGAGCCTGAGTAAATTTACCGATCGCCAGGCGTGCATCCCTGCCCCATTCGTGTATATCTGGGGCATTAGAAGTTCTCTATGTGTGTATGTGCACGAGTGTATCTTTTACAAGAGTGACCAGCATGGCCAGATCAGGACCAGTGACCATGCAGTCATCAGAGTGCATTTAGGAGGATTGTCACTGTGCTGGAAAGGATCAGCAGCAGAATCAGAGTCCAGGGTCAGCATGCAGCAGGCACAGTTGTGTGTGTGGGTGTGGAAATGTGTTGCAACCCCAAGGGTAACCGTGCCTGGTCACAGTGTGTGGATGAAAGTAATTGCCAGTGGAGGATGGCCTGCAGCTGAGACCCAGTGTGCGTCTGTGTAGGTGCATGAAATTTAGGGCTGCTGCTCTGTGTCCTTTCACTACTTTTACTGTTTATCTGTATGTACATCCATGTGCTTTTTTTTAATCACTACACTTTTTTTTGCATTCTTTTCTTCTTTGTTTCTCCAGAAATGCAGTTCTGGTGAATATGTGAAGGGTGACAGACTTTTAAAGTCCAGTATAGAGATACAGAGATGGGATAAGGGGAAAACACATTGATTGCCCTCTGCTTGTAACCATCGTTTATTTCAAAGTTTTGACACTCTGACCCAATTCTAACCCCAACATGCAGGTAGTTTCTTTTGTTCATTCCTTCATTCATTCCTCATTCATATTACACCAATTTTCCCGCTCATTTCACATTGTTTAAGGGCAGGAAATAATGAATGAAACCCTGCACAATGCATTTTATTCTTTTTAACAGTTAACACATTTACATACTGCTCATGACCACCCTTTTAAAACTAAATTTCCTCACCTTGATTGTGGTCAAAGTAGGTGATAATCATATTGAATTGTTTAAAATATACAAGATTCTAGCAACATTGTTCCAAATATGCTGATATCTTTGTCTATAAGTCTTGTAAATATTATTATAACACCTTAAACTACACATAAAGGTTTTTTTTATGTATTTCAATCAAATCTGATCATTTTACTGTTGCCTCAACAAGCTAAACATAAATTGGGTCTTGCACTGATAACAAAACTTCAAACGTTTATGTAAAAATCAACCAGGAGGGGGCGACAAAGACTTAGAATTAACACTCGCCAATACGTAATTCTCAAAGCTTTATTGTGATGTGTACAGTAAAGAAGCACGTTTCCCTGTACAATGAAATTCTTACTTTGCTGCCCATACTGGATGCCAAGAGTATAAAAATTAGGTATAAAATGGATCAATAATAAGATAAAGAGAGGCATGCAAAATTATAATATAATAGAAATGCAGTATAAGCTTTAGAGAATAGACTGAAAAATATAGGCTATATACTATACATATTTGCATAATGTGCTACATTCACTTTTATGTGCAACTGTAAAATGGTGTGCAAAATGTGCAACTGTATGTAAACAGTCAGGAATAGTGCAAATTATTAATGTGCAAAGTGTAATAAGTAATAAGAGAGGGGGGATATCGCTCAGCAGTTCAATAATCTGATGGCCATGGGAAAGAATGAGTTCTGCAAGAAGCAAGAGGTTAGAGAATATTATTAAATTTACATTTCCTTTAACTTACTGTAAGGACATGTGTCAGCCAGCAACTACAGATATCCTTTAATATCTTGCCAGTTCTTTTTTGCAGGACATATAAATTAACCAGCAGGGGGAGAATAAAATTTACTCTTTACACTGCCAATCACTTCGGCCCACCGCTGTGTCCACTGAATCAAAATGGCAACCGATTAATCACTGACCCAAACAGTCTGCATGTAGCTCAGCTAGAAAGGAGAGCAGGAAAGACAGAGAGAGTAGTGGCACACATGCAGAGTGACAGACACCGCAAGCAAAATAAAAGCACAAATCAGAGCGCAATAGACCGAGGAACCATGAGGCAGAGGCCTTGCACCCTTGGGCCACTGCGATCTCTCTCAAAGTCACTCTGTCAGCGACACAAGCTGTCCTCTTTCACAAGAATTCATGTCAGGCCAGAGAAGGGTCAGGGTGTGCTCACCAGTGGCTCTATTACCTGCTAGTGACTCATGGATCACTAGTCAATAAAAAGGAAGCTCAACACAAAGGCATAGGTGGTGGCCTTCCCATCACAATAATGCTTTGTTAAAAATACAAAAGCGCAGTTAGATTTTAATTAATTGTTGCCCCAAGTGAACAAAGACGAGGATATTGGACAGGCAGTCATCGTTTGCGGTTTGCATAGGGGGTGTGGTCTGGGATATGGGGTCTCACATGAATGGTGTCAAATGAGTCATCCCTCGTAAGCAGGTGGGTGGTTGTAGTGCAGAACAGCCCAAGGAGAAACGTTTCCAGGTGAGTTTATGTGCGAGTCACACACTGCAGGTGCGTGACACTGAAGGATTATTTTTATGCTAATTTTACAATTTTGGCTCGATAACAGATCGATGAGCTACGTGTAGTGTGAGTAATACAGGCGTCAAGCTTGACTCAAGGACAAGGCTTCATTTTTTTTTTCTGAGACAGCGTGTGGGGAGATCATTTGTGACCTGCTGCTTTAAATCAGCTTGACTAAATTGTCGCGCTAATAGATTTTGATTTGCTGTCACCACGTCCTGGAGCAATAACTCATATGAGCGTTAAAGATCTTTAGAAAGTCTATTTTATGTTCAGAAACCTCCTGCCAAGTCTACGCATACAGAGAGATGGATTTTGATATAAATATTACTCCACAGATGAGTGCGGTCATTTCCAGCACCTTCTCTCATGGAATACTCCTCCTCACTCTTGAGTTGTGCACATAAATGTTCTTGGAATAATTTATTAGTTAACTGTTATTTAAACACAAAGCCTATTGAAACACACTCACTATGCAGATTTTTTTTTTTTGGGGGGGGTGGTTAATGTTTTAAACTTTTCCAAATGTAGTTAATATTTTTTTGAAAAATGTGTAGATTCCGTCTAAATAATCCCAAGAGAAGTTAGCACAGGTGATCAGGACACTGCACAGGCGTTTTCAATCAGTTTCCATTGAAAAACTTTTGGATCCCACCTGGCAAACTTCTCTCCTTTTTATGGTGTGTGTGTGAGACAGAGAGAATATGAGCGAGAACTGTGTAGAGTTTATGTTTCAGAACAGAAGTGTGTGAATGTTTGACTGAAGTGTGTTTCAACCTAGAAAGAGACTTAGCTTCAGAGAAGTTTCAAAGTGCACCACAAAGCATTTGCAGCACATAATTTCCCTCCGTTGTTACACTGATAAAACATAAATGCAGCACCTCTATTTTTTGTTCTTTCTCATCAGCTCTTCGTGGTCAGCAGCTACCCCCCACTCAAAACACTCATACATTTTTGATGCCCCCAAATGAGATCAAATCCGACACCTGACACATCCTCTTTCCTGCACAGTTTCTGTGCATGTGGCTACTGTTCACCTGACTTTTGGCCTTTTGTCATGATAGGTGTGAAAATTGAATTGAAAACAAAGCACTGTCCATATTCTCTAAAAGCCTCGAGCGTGTAAATGCAATAAACTTGGCGCAAGCCTAGTGCTCATTCCTGCTGCACAAGGAAGCCAATGCTCAGTTGCCTCTTGTGCCAGTGTGTTATTGCTTTTTTATGGTTACCGAGCTAACGAACACAATATACAACAAAGCATCTCATTACGAGCAATTAATCATTGCTAAACCAAGCGGAGAACAACAAAAGCAAATCTCTGTCAAAGAAGATTAAAGGAGTCATGTTGATGCTTGAATTGTTCTTTTCAATAAAAAAAGAAATAAAAAGACTGTAAAACTTGAGCTTGATGAAGATCCTATTTCTCCTGAAAACATGTTTTTCACTTCTTACACACACGATCTGGAGCCAGCGTAAAACCAGTTTAAACCAGTTTTTAAAGATGGCCACCCACCCAAAAAAATGACGGTTCCATCAAACATCCTAAGGCTTAGAACAATTTAAATTGCCTGTCAAAGTAATTTCTGTGTGTGTTTGAGTGTGTGTGTGTGTGTATACAACATTGCCATCACAAAAGTCTAATTACACCAGTGACGTTATATTTGTTATCTGACAAAACCAAAAGCAAACTTGAGAAATTTAGACATTTCAGTCAACATCTGAATGCAAATGTAAGATGTGAACACAGTTCAACTGTAGCAACGATGAGGTTGTCTAGTTCCCATGAACACAGTGATACCTTTACCTTGTGTCTTTGGCTTTCCCAACCAATACAAAAGCGCTTGGATAAACTAGTTATTTTCTTACATTAAGCTGTTTGGCTACTTTGCTTTTGCTGGCGCACTACTCTGGTCTTCCAGGAAGTGTTTCGTATTTCTCCGGGGCAGAACACCGCAAGGACAGGTTTAACTGCCAGAGCAGAGTAATCAAACATCTAACAAGACTAGGCCCGTCAAATGAGGAACATTGGCATGCAACGCTCATCACTCACGAGTGGCCTCACGTTTGTCAAAAGGCCCCAGTCTGAAACTCAAACAGGAGGAAGTGGTATTTGCTATGAAAATGCCAAGTTATTGCACCAACAAAAGGCAGAAGCAGATGACTTTGTCTTCTTCTGAGGTGGGATGACAAGATGAAAGCCACCGTCATCAGGAGACTTGGGCTGCATATGTAAATATCAGCTAGGTTGTTTACATGTCTGCTCCATGTTTGCGATCATGGGTTCACGCTTTTATCATTACTGAAAAACACTGCAGTGTTCAGAAGCATGAAAAAGCCATTTCTTTTTTTTTGTCACACCCTCCACCTTCCGTGTGGTCCGAGATTTGTTCCACATAAGCCCCTGCCTTCATACCCAACCGTGCACTTCTGAGCAAAGTGTGTAAAAATTAAAATACTGCTGCCAAAAACCAAAAAAAAAAAAGCCAAAAAAACCCAATAGAATGGATTTAGTTCTATTGCCTTCTTTAAAGTACAAACCATCAGTTCAGGCCACACTGGTGACATGATTCATAGGGTCGACCCTTTCGATTTTATGTTGAGGTTAATCTAATTACAAGCCTGTGCTAATCAAAAGATCACTTTACCTGTACCTAAGAGCCCTTGGGCCTTAATAGGGAGATACGTCAAGTTAAAGAGGTCATAAGTCTAAATGAGGGCCTTCAGGTCAAACTGAAGATCAGTCGATCTGACCAAAAGGCCGCTGAGTTACACTGCTGCAAAAGATTTAATGCGTCCCAAGGGATACCCAGTTATACACGGTTATGTAAGTTCACACTCCACGTCGCCACAGCCTGAAGGCTTGCCATGAGATCTGCAAAGAACATGCAATTTTATTATTCATGTGTCTTATGCTTCAGTTTGTTAAAAGTGCACTGCAGCAACATTCCATACCAAAGTGCTTCCAGTCGCTCTGAAAGCTGCTGCTTTGTAGACGCCACTGTACATGAAATACATGAGACGAGACAACATAATCTGTCTGGCGCCTCCAAAAGCAGCTGCAACACAGGTAGATTTTTGGAGATAGATACCTATTTAAGCTACTTTTCCTTACTAGTGCAAACTGTTGATGATAAAACATGACTGAGTCAGAGTGTATTTATGGTGATCAGTGAATTTACCCACCACACGGAAGCATGAGCAGGTGGTGTAGGCAGAAGACCTGTAAACTAGAAACTGTTTTCAAACCAGATGCTTCAGTGGTTAAGTTTAGAAAAGATCCCCAGACAGCATCAGTCACCATTTAGCTTGGTTTAAGGTTTCCTTTGTAAACAATTGATATAATGTTGTAAATTAGGTTGCATGAATGTCTTCTCAGAGGCAGATTTCTGTACTGACTCGGTAAACAAAGATTCATGGTTAATTTCCCAAACATTCCAAAGAACACGATCCCACACTGCATATATGAGACAGCCAGGTTGTCCTTGAACATTTATTCAGCCAAACACTGTCACAAACAGAACCCTATAGCTTGGTTTCTAGTTTGAGAATATCATACAGAATGTCAGCGATTCAATATCATCTACAAAACATTTCTCTAACAAAACTGCAAGAAACCTGCATTACAGCAAGATTGCAACCCAGCATGCAGTGAGTTTTTACGAGTGGCTTTTCCAGGATTGATGTGAACAGAATAAAGGACAAGAAGTTTACCAGACCTGAGGACTAGCAACTTATTTTATATTGTTTATGAGGAGCACTGATCCAGAGTGTGTGAGACATACTCCGGGGGCATGCAACACACACAAACCTATACACACACGCACACTCAATATTCTCACTTGCCAAAGCATGGGGGAAGGAGAATCTAGGCATGCAGATGTCATATGATAGCGTTTTGCTCCTTTGGCTTCATGGGAAAGGTGTTGCACACGTGAAGATGACATTATGGCATGAGAGTTACTCGGGGTGGGATCAGAGGAGGATTTGGCCACAGATTCACTGCAGTGTCAGTATCCCTTCAGGTCCAAACAAAGCCAAGAATGCATCCTTTCCTGAAATGCAGCAGAAATAATGTTGTCATTAACTAATTTATGGAAAAAAAAAAAATTCAAAAAAGGAAATTCTGCTAAAGTGCCAAAGTGTCTGTAAGCTGTGTGTAGAGACCTTAAACTGCAAAGCACAATTCAACAGTGGATCTGATACAACGCTAACAGTCTGCAGCTTGCTAAATGAAACCATTGCTGAGAATATTGATATGAACTTCCAGTTCATATATTTCACAAGTCCCCGTTCAGCAATAGCAGGCTTTTTGAAGAGTGAGTCAGAGGTGAGTCAACACTATTGCATTGTGTACTCTAGAGGGGCACTCCAATACTTCATCTTATCCCAGCCACCGTAATAACCGTAGAGTGCTTTTACACATCACATTCATCACATTTTATCTGGTTCAAAAGTACTCTAAAGTGTCCCACTAATTTGCATTTTACTCCACTTAATCATCCAGTACAATTTGGAGGGCATATCACCCTGGTCTGTCCACTGCATGAGCACTCCAGAGGGGCAATCGACAAGTTCTGATAGACACCCTTGAAGAGTATATCAAAACATTTTCTCAACTGAAAAAGCAACCCCAGATGGAATTTTATTCAGTTATGAAAAGGAGGTACTCGATGGCCATCCACCATTTGATTAGACAGCAAATGACCTGACCTTAAAATATATTTACATCCTCTTCCCTTTTTTCTATTTTTAAACTGGTAATCTGAGTGGAAGGTGGCCAATGCATTCTCTGTTCCTTTTTTCATATATGTAGGTAACACAGAGGTAACATTCTACTCATTACTGATGGAACCCAGGGAGAAAGACATCAAATCCAGTGATGGATATGGCTCTTTCCTTTTTTTTATTTTTCCATTTTTTTTTTTTTTGGCACCGAGTGTGATGATGATGAAAATGGGACACGTTTGTTTGAACAGTTGCCAACATGATGGCTCCTCTGTGAGAGGCACCCTACTTTTCAATTTGATTTGATGATGGTGTGCATGGAGATAAAATGTTAAACAAGCCTGAAGCGACTGTCTCTATCTTAGTCTAACTTGAGGAAATGGAATGGAAAAAGAGAAACAAAAAAGACAACATTAATAAACTTTTATTCATTAAGCAATTCTCCAAAATAAAACATGATCAGCTTCAGGGGGTGAAAAATCAATAGCGGGTGTACACAAACTGGGTCGTAGCTATGTTAATTTAGTAACATTATTTGTTGCTGTTATTAGCAAACTAGGATACTTTCTACAAATAGCCACATTTGCTGTACAGCCTCAGTAAACACCACCATGTTGGATCAACATTCACCAACAGCTTTAAACGCGTTCCTCCACTTCACTTGCGTTTACTTCAGGGCTGTTATTGCAATCCAAGGTGTTCCTCTTAGTTTGTCCACCCACCATCTGTTCCCCCTTCTGCTATCTCGCCACAATATACAGTGCTTTGCATAAAGTCCGAGATGAAATCTGTTTTTAAAATTATTTGCTTTTACAGGGTGCCCATTTATTTTACCCAAAGCGTCTGCATAAAGCATGGAGACATCTCGTCTATTTAATTTCATTCGTACACAAAAGCTGAGAGAAAAACCAGGAAAATTGCATATAATTAAACATCCAATGCTTCTGTTGCTATAATGGCTTCGTCAAAACTCCAAATGGTCTGATAATCCATAATACTGTAACTAGCCTTTTTTTTTTTTTGTCTGTATCATTTTCTTAAAAAAGCGTGTGAAAAGGCATCACTGGGGGCAAACTGGAGAGAATGTTAGTTCTCACGACTGAACTTGTTTTATTTGCTTTGAAAATCCCATACCCTTTAGGGGAGCTCCATTACTGTGTCAGTAACTGGTGAGGTCAAGCTTAAAACTTGAACTCCCCCTGTTCTGCACCATATGGGAGTTCAATTTACATTGATCCTGTGTCAAACCCCACACAGCTTTAAGCAGAAGGGAACTGAAACGGGGGAGATATTTAAATGAAAGTGATTTCCAGCTGTGGGATTTACATGTGGGGTTACAATCTCAAGCTATGTACTGCTTTTGATTTTGGCTTTTATTAAGGTCCAGCAGGGAAGTCAGAGGGGGATGTACAGCTTTGCAAGAATGGGTTGCTCTCTATTGTTTCAGTCAAGGTCGCAACCCAGCTTGAAATGCTGGCAGATCCATGACTGAAGGCTTACTATAAATAAACTGACTGAAATGGCTAGACAGTTGACCATCTTATTCCAAAATAACATATTCCAGTTATGTGTTCGGAAGACCTGCGTCATAGGCGTGCTCCATAGCATTATTTACGTCTTTAATCTCAGCGGTGCGTTTAATCAGCGTTTGATTTCTCCCCTTTCTTTACTGTAAGAAACTTCAATAGGAGGAGCTTTTGTATAACTGTTTCTCGTTTTTTTTTTTCTTAAATATAGTACCCAGTTATTAACAGCGACGTTTGACGTTTTGAACTTCAAGATAAAACCTTAATTTTATACCGTTGCATTAAACTTTGAATTATGAACAAACTGCTGACACATTGACCGTAAGTGCGTTTTATTGAATACCTACAACGCAAATATACTGGCTTTACATCGATATTGCGGTGATAATAGCCAACAACTCCCTGAAACTAGAAGCAGTTTAGCGTTAGTGTTTTGTTTTGAAAGTTCATGCCGGATGTTTCTTTAAATAAAATGCCGGTTTTGACGCAGTTTCGCGTCCCGTCGTCCACCTCTACAGCATGCAAATTGCTCTGAGACCAACCTTTGGCAGATTGATTAACTACACAGAGCGCGTGGCGCGGCACTTGAGCTGGACGCGGAGCTGTTTGAGCCTCCAAATTTTCTCTGTGGACTATGACGAGTGATAACAATTTTTTTTCTTTTTAAATTAACTACAGTTTACGTTTTCTTTCAACCCTAAACTTATCTTTAAAAATGTATCTGCCCTAAGGTTGCGCGAGGAGCGCTTTATTCCTTCTAACCCAGGGAGCGGAATGAAATCTCTCCCGACAGCTCTCGCCGCTGCGGAATAATCAGCTGATTGCTGTGTCGGAGCGCAGAAAGACTGCGGACTCCTGACTGACGCTAACGGACCCTGTGAAGTTTTCTATGGTGGACCGAGGAGAAAGTGTTGTTACCTCCGCTCCTCGCCGCTACGGCTGCTCGTACCTTCTGATGGACAGAGAGCGGTGACACTCGGGACAACTGTTCTCATCAATTTCAGCCAGTAAGTCATGTCATTTGTGGTCTTTACTTTGGGTATTGCTCTTTAATTACGTTCTAATTTATTTATTTATTTGTTTGCCTTTCCCCCCTAATTTAAAAACCTAGCTGAAAGGTCGAAATTGCCAGGAAACCAGGTGTCCATTCAGGGCATGTTAGAACTAGCTAAAGGATGTATTTTAGCACTTTTCCTGCCTTTGGACATTAATGTGTAGCAATATTATTACAGTGCGTTGGGATGGAGAAAGATGTATAATTGTGCCTGCACGTAGATTACCAAGAAAGCGGTGAGTTTTCCCAGCACCGAGGGTCCTCCATTATTCCGGGTACACCTGGCTGCCTGCCATCCCTTACTGTATCCCACGGCTGTGTGGGCTTGCGGTGCTTCAAAACGAGCAAACATACCCCCCCAACTCCAACACAGCTGGTTTTATTTCATTTTAAATAATGATTTTCATTTTAAATAATGATCTGCCTGTAAACAGCCAGATGGATAATTACAGCGCCAATTAGTGTTTGTCGTCGCAGGTGTGGCGGTGGTCATGGTGACGGTGGGGTGTCCTGCATCACGACTTCCACACGGGCCAATCAGAGAGGAGGGGCAGCCGCTGTCGTACAATTGTATTGAATATGGTTTTAAACTTAGCCAGCCTCGGATTTATCATCATCCTCCCATTATTTTATGTGTGCCATTATTTTAAATCGGGCTTAAATACTGTTGGTTTATTTCACCGGTTTGTACCACATTACTGCATCTTTCAGGGGAGGTTGTATTCCGTTGGAAGTACATCTTAGTGAGCAGAGGAGGAGTGTAGTGAGCATACAGTTGCAAATTTAATGTGTATCCTAGTAGTATCCTGTGAATGGATGAGTGAACGGTTGATAATTGAACAGCTTTGTTGCATCTGTGTATGTGCGTGTGTCCCTTTTGAGTAAATTCCTCACAGTTACAGACTGTTTGACGAGGGCAGTTAGATGTTTTTAAATCGTGTTTTAAACCATATCAAGCACCTGTGTTGGGCTAATTAAGGACAGACAGACCCTGCAGACATTTTGGAGATCTTGGTTTCTCTGAGAGAAAGTTAGCCGCACTGTTTCACAGAATATTGAATTGGTCAAAAGATTATGAAGGGGCAAAGGAGTTGAACTATCATGCCTTTTTCAGTGAGCATACGTCATAATTATGTATTACTCCAGAACTGTGGTGGAGGGCTGCGAGCACCTCCAGAAATTGTGCAGATATGTGGGTGTAGTATTGCTGACCCTGTAGGGCAGACCACATCACTTCCAATACAGAAAAAAAGGGGACAAGTTCTGCTGTAATTGGTGCCTGGGAACACTGCAGGGCGCTCCAGGAAGTCGGCGCTCGCACAGAAATTTTGTGGTCGCTCACAATGTGAGCGGCTGTGCCGAGGACACACACTCACATGCACGCTGGAGCAGTGGAGTGCAGGGGTCTCTAATCTGCTATCCCATGTCAGCCTGGAATGAAACGACCCCTGGGTGGACGCAACAAGTTTCGCCATCGTGTACTGGTCTCGGTCTCCATTTCCCTCTCTTTCTTTCAGCCCTGGAGCATAAGCAGCCTTTTTTTTAAGTGTTAGTCAAAGTTCAAAAGTGTTGGTATGTGACCTCCAAGTGAAAAGGAGGAGAAAAATAGATAATTTTTCTGCGTTGCAAGGATAGGCTATTTATGTTATTTATGTAACTTATTTTGAGTTATCAAAAAAGTATAATTTACAGACTTGCTATTACATTTTGGTAAAAATAAATTAAAATTACCAGGAATTAGATTAATTAGATGAATTTATTGGACCAGGCTGGGTGAATGATTTTCCCATCAGACCTGATTTAGTTGTATCCAGTGTGCATGGATAGTATCAGAGGTGAGATTGTGGATGTCTTTGTAGAGGAGATGCCTCTACGCAGTTGAAGATAGGGATATTACTCCCTGATAAGTTCCCGCTGTCGTAGGAATTTCAGCTGTTGCTGTTCTGAGATGCAGTCTCGACTCTCAAAGCCCCTGATAAATGTTCCCGTCAGCGTATGTATAATTTGGCATTACCAAACACTGTGATGAGGCTGTAAGAGTTTTGTCAAGTGCACCCTAGAGCTTTTAGGAAGCAGCAATAGATGCTAGCTGCTGTGTTTCTCATAACACCTCTTTATAATTGCCTGATGCTGGATCTCCATCTGGGGTGGTGTTATTGCCCCTTAGTGTTGATTGTGAATGTAAAGCGAGGGGCAAATAAACAGCCTCGAAAGTGATGTTGAAATAACTGTCCAATGTTTCCAGATCAATATTTGGAGCAAAAGCCCAAAACAGCCAGTTATTTAGGATACTGTTGCTGATCATTATTTTAAATTGAAAATCTACAGAGATAAACAAAAAAAAAAAGGATTTTGATGTCTTCCTGTGTAGGCCCCTCTGACAACTGCTCCGTATCCATAGTACTGAATGCATGGAAAGCATATGCATATGAGTGGCGTTGGTTCTGGTGTTGATGAAATACGCAGTGAGCAGGTTATTTAGGACAACACACTGTACACCTCACTGATTTTGCATATGCTTCAGTTTGAAGCATATTTTGGTTCAATTAACACCGTGAGCAGTGTGCAGTTTGCCTGCCACATGTGCCTTATGGTGTTTTCTGTACATCTAATGTAGTTTCTTTTAAGATTCCAGGCATTTAAAATTTTCAAGCCACATGTGATATACACAAACAAGTGAGGCGTGGAGGGTTATAACTTTTAAAGCTTTACTTTTGCAGGTTTAAACTGGAACTGTCTGCTGTCCTTCTTTAATCACATGCTGGTGTATTCCGACTTAATTGGTCTCGAAAGGTATCATCAGAGGGATGGGAGAGCTTGGCTCATGTCTCTGTAGCTGTCAGATGTGACTCAGTTGTTCTACATAAAACAACAATTTTTGTCACAGTTAAACAAAATGCCTTAAAAATCTTCCTTCTAGTTGTTTCTTCATATAGCCCATTTTAAGGAATGTTGCCCTAAACATATTTAGAGTCATATTGTTTCTTGCCAAAATATAAGCAGGGATAATAGCTGATGAAAATGAATAAAGGTAGGTCTACCTATGATGAATTGTTCGTGGATTGTAGGCTAATCTTCACAAGAGCATGTACAGATTTGAAAATGATTGGTCTTTTCTTACTGGCTTCAGCATTTTAAGCCCCAAAAAGGTTTAAAAAAAAAGAGAAAAAAAAACATTCATCTGCTGTTATAATTCTTCGGGATTTTTTTTAAGAAGAAAGTTGTAATTGCGTCATTAATTTAATATATTAAGTGTTATGTAAGGAACGATGACAGCAGTCATCATTATAAAACATGTTTAAAGAAATGTTTTTCACATAAGTGCCATTGAATTGTGGTTAAAGGCTGCTTCCAGCTGTGACGATAGCATAATTCCGTATCCATGTGTGTCCAGTTAAACTTAGCGAGTCAAAAGAATCAGAGTGAACCGTAATCAGTAAATTATGATTCAGATGGCCCAGAGTCCACAGTCGGTATGTCTACCTACATCTGTAATGTTGTCTTTCCTGTTCCTCTTTCTGTCTTCTATATCTGGGGCGAATCACAAGACTGTCATTACTGATCCCCTGTGGCCTGATTTTTACAGAGGTAGGGGCACTCCTTTAAATAAACGACTCATTTATGATCAGATCAGGATGAACAAATTATTTGCAGAACATCTTAACTTCAAAGTATGAGTATTTCTAAATATGCATGTATTTCTTCCAACCAGATGATCTTTGAACAGAAGACAAACTGCCGAGATTGTTTACACCATCCCTTTGCATTTCTGATGATCTGCCAGATTTTTGCAGATGCAGCTGCATCTAAATTGACCACTCTGAATAAATTCATGAACCTTTCTGTTTTCACTGGGTCATCCACCCCAGAATTAATGAAGTTTCTTTTTGGAAGAACAATAATTTCCAGAGAGAATGTTCATCTGCTCTGTGCAGATGTCTTTTCTTTACAAAACACACCTTGATGCCACAATCCACTGATGTAATCTGCTTGCTCATTTCTGGAGAACTAATTACTGCGCATTAGTTAAACAGACCATTTGAAATGCAAGCCCACTAAACCGCACTTACCGAGGGATCCAGGCCTCCTCCTCTCTCCATGCAGCCTTTGTGCTTCTATTATTAGTTCTATCACACATATGTTTATCAGGACTTAAAGCCCACCAGCGGAGGGGAAAGAGGCTCTGCGGTGCACAAGGTAACTGTTGGTGATCTTTTTTTGTGACTACATCCCAGGTTTGCGCGTGTAAAGAATCTCAGCACGCAAAATGACTTGGTTTCCAGTTGTTCGAACAGCTGTATGGCAGGAGAATGTGCCCAGATAGCATGGTTGTTATCAGACAACTGATGTTTCCAAGGATGCAAAGCTAACAGCAGTTAGCAGAAGCTTCAGGCTGAATGTTTGCAGATCACTGAGGCTGCAGTGGAAATACCACCAGCTGTCTTCTCCTTCTGACATTTGATTGATTTGAAGAGAATGGTTTAATTGTTCGGTGATACACGAGCATGGTCAGGCCTGCCTCATTGATTTCCCCTGACTTTACTTGAACTGTGAGTAGTGCTCAATATGTATTGATTGTGTGGATGTTATCATTGTCCTTATTTGAAATCGAAAAAGCCAGAGATATGTTATATGATATGAAAGGAACAAACAGAGCAATGCCTGCATTACTAACAACATGATGTATAAAATAATCAGAAGACAGAGCCACAGTGAGAACAGGCAAGTTCCACCAGAGTGATCAATATTTATTAATTCATGCCCAATTGGAATTTAAATAGAGAATTTCATTTTAGCATTAAGACTCTTATTATACTAAATTTTATGATTTCAACAGGAAATCCATGGTATCAAAAAGTATTTCAGAAAAGATTCATAAATAAATGAAAACTGCAGGTAGTGCAGTAACAAAAGGGCTAGAGTTAACAAAAGACGAAGGACTGAAACATTACTTACAATGAGTAAAATATTGAGAACATTTTACAAAATGCAAAGCGTGATTCTGTCAGTTTTGATGGAGTTGGAGGAATGGCCCTTTGGGGTGCCAGCAGGGATAACAGTGCTTTTTTACTTGTACTTTAGATTGCCTCACGCCACACAGGAAGACATTAGACTCTCTACTTAACTTCCTGTGACAGTGACAGAACATGACCACAACTGCGTGTGTATTATCTAAAAATAATATCCTAATCTGCCAGATTGATAATGCATGTGCAAATCAAAGTTCCTGGAGTGTTACTTACTGTGCGCTGCTTTGTCAGTTACATTACCTCTGACCGTTCCTTGCCCCCGTCAATTAGTTCATACACTGTGCAAATTGATTAAAAAGATCATGTGTTTACATGCTGCTCTGAGAAGAAAATAGAGTAAATCAGTAGTTCATTGCGGACTGGGACTGATCATTGGGTAGTAAAACAGGACAGACAACACAGATGTTCAGATCATTGCTACAGTCATCTGTCCATCCATTTTCCTCCGCTTATCCAATTCTCCACTTGGGGCAGGATCTCCTCCCCAACCCAGAGAAGGCACTCCACCTTTTTCGGCTGAGGACCATGGCCTCAGATTTGGAGGTGCTGATTCTCATCCTGCCTGCTTCACATTCGGCTGCAAACCGATCCAGCGAGAGCTGGAGGGCACGGGCCGATGAAGCCAACAGGACCACATCATCTGCAAAGAGCAGAGACCAGATCCTGAGGTCACCAAACCGGACCCCCTCAACACCACGGCTGCACCTAGAAATTCTGTCCATAAAAGTTATGAACAGAATCGGTGACTAAGGGCAGCCCTGGTGGAGTCCAACCCTCACTGGAAACGAGTTCGACTTACTACCGGCCATGTGGACCAAGCTTTGACACAAGTCTTACAGGGAGCAGACGGCCTTTATCAGGGGGCCCGACACCCCATACTCTCGGAGAACCCCCCCAGGACTCCCAAAGGAACATGGTCTAATGCCTTCTCCAAATCCACAAAACACATGTGGACTGGTTGGGCAAACTCTCATGCACCCTCAGGGACCCTGCTGAGGGTATAGAGCTGGTCCACAGTTCTACGTCCAGGACGAAAACCGTATTGCTCCTCCTGAATCCAGATTCGACTATTCGGCGGACCCTCCTCTCCAGTATACCCGAATAGACCTTACCAGGGAGGCTGAGGAGTGTGATCCCCCTGTAGTTGGAACACACCCTTCTGTCCCCCTTCTTAAAAAGAGGGACCACCACCCCGGTCTGCCAATCCAGGGGCATTGCCCCTGATGTCCATGCGATGTTGCAGAGCCGCATCAATCCAGAGCCCTAAGGAACTTCTTGGTGGCGGATCTCATCCATCTCCGGGGCCCCGCCACCAAGGAATTTTTTGACCACCTTGGCAACCTCAGCCCCGGAGATAAGAGAACCCGCATCCGAGTCCCCAGGCACTGCTTCCTCACTAGAAGGCGCATCGGTGGGATTGAGGAAGTCTTCAAAGTATTCCTTCCACCGATCCACAATGTCCTGAGTCGAGGTCAGCAGCACACCATTCCCAGTGTTGTACACAGTGTTGACAGTGCACCTCTTCCCCCTCCTCAGACGCCAGATGGTGGTCCAGCCATCCGGAAGTCGTTCTCCATGGCCTCACCGAACTCCTCCCACGCCCGGTTACAACCTCAACAACCACTGTAGCTGCACTCCGCATGGCTTGCCGGTACCTGCTGCCTCAGGAGTCCCACAGGCCAAAAAGGCCCAGTACGACTCCTTCTTCAGCATGACGGCATCCCTCACATGGTCGAAGCTCTCCTGGAGGTGGGAGTTGAAGCTTCTTCTGACAGGAGACTCTGCCAGGCATTTCCAGCAGACCCTCACAATACGTTTGGGCCTGCTGCATCTGACCGGCATCCTCCCCCACCATTGGAGCCAACTCACCAACCGGTTGGTGATCGGTTGACAGCTCCGCCCTTCTCTTTACCCGGGTCTACAGGACATGCGGCCGCAAATCCGACGATACGACCACAAAGTCGATCATCAAACTGCGGCCTAAGGTGTCCTGGTGCCAAGTGCATATATGGACACCTTTATGCCTGAACATGGTGTTCATTATGGACAATCTGGAATCTGTGAGAAGTCCAACAACAGAACACCGCTCGGGTTCAGATCAGGGGGGCCGTTCTTCCCAATCACGCCCCTCCAGGTCTCACTTGCTGCCAATGTGAGCATTGAAGTCACCCAGCAGTACGAGCGAACCCCCAGAAGGAGCACTCTCCGGTACTCCCTCTAAGGACACCAAAAAGGGTGGATACGCTAAACTGCTGTCTGGGCCATAGGCATAAACCACAGTCAGTATCCATCCCCCCACCCAAAGGCGGAGGGAGGCTACCCTCTCATTCACCGGGGTAAACTCCAATGTACTCCAATGTTGCCCCCCAGGCACTGAGCTGGGGGGCAACAAGAAACGCCACCCCTGCCCGTCGCCTTTCACCATCGGCAACTCCAGAGTGGAAGAGAGTCCAACCCCTCTCGAGGAGGCTGGTTCCAGAGCCCTTGCTATGCGAGGCCAACTATATCTAATCGGAACTTTCAACCTCGCTCACCAGGTGACATTCCACGTCCCTTGGCGGTCCGTTCGGGGATCGGACTGCCAAGGTCGCCTTCGGGTGCCACCCAACACACACTGGTAGATAAGGTGGTAGCCTGAGGAGGTGTACAGCCATCTGATTTTTTTAATTTGCTATAGAATGCATCAGGTATTCTTATTTTACTCTCCAATATTCCATAAACGCATGAATGTATTGCTTCGTTTAAGTTTTTGGTCCTTTTGACCTAAATGTAGAGAGGATTTCATATCAACAAGTAGGCATTTTTGAGGTTAGTCTGGACAGAAAAAAGGAAACAAGTCCAGCACAGAAGAGATTGCTATTCATCAAGAATTCATTTTCCCGCCTTAATGTCTGCCTTTTCAGTTCATGATCAAGATCTTTGGCTACAAAATGAGTCTCACAGAGTTGGCAAACCCGATCTCCTGACCTTTCACTGAAGGAAGTATCTCACACAGGGTCCTTTGTTTCAATCAGCACTAATACCACTAACATTATGCGGTTAACAGGCCTGCTATAAAGTGCAGCTCATTTCGTCCTGCCAGTATCATTCAGTTGGTTCTCAGCGTTAAATTTAGTTTTCCGAGTATATTATGTGCATTTTTTAGTGGCAAATGCGATTAAATCTGATTGTAAAAAGAGCTTCTCTGGGCAGCATTGTGGAGCATCAGCTGCAGAGCATCACGAGAAATGCACAGAAGAGGTGTTATCCCTCTGACATCTGATAAATATTCAGTCAGTTTTACCTCCTGATTCCCTGCTAACTTCTCTGTTTTTTTGCTCAGGGGCCAGTACATATGCTTAATTAAAGATCTCATTAAATAGTGTAAACAGAAACAGAATATGTGAATTTAAGAGGGCGCGGCTGGTACCAGAAGAGCGTCTTGTTTCTCCCAACTGTCACGCTAACTTCCAGACTCAGTTAGAGAAGTGAGTTTGGAAGAAAAGATCTCATGACACTAATGCCTTTCCATGCTTGCCCTCTACAGTGTTATCAGGCAGCACTTGATAACATCTGCCAATAGTCTGTTTCATTTCACATCGTCTCACGAGCCGTCAGGGTCACAGAGGTGAATGCTGCAGGTGCCGTGAGCACATCACACTTCTGAACAAACATGCAGAAAAGTAATGAAAAGGGAAATGGACAGATATTTTGGGGAGCAATTTTCTCCATATGAATCAAATGATCAAATAAAGCTTATGTAATAGGTCTGAAAAAAAAAATCATGTTTGAGTTAGGGTTGCCTTTTAGTGATAAACGGGAAATTGAATCTTGTCGACTCAATATCTTATTCTGTAACATTCCATGTTCTTCCTCTTTTTGTTAAAAAAACATATCTAGATATTTTTTATATGATAAAAAGAAGTGTGCCGTTTATTTGGCCCAATATCTTAAATTCAGACTCTGATATTGTATCCTAAAGGTGTCCGACAATGATGTGAAACATTTCCTCTTCAGAGTGCCATTTCCACGACCTTTAACTAATTGCATATGCAAAGCGGCTGGCTTTGATTTTTGTCATTTTGAAAGATTTTTAGCGGTAGGTCTCATTATTGTTGTACAGAGAGCATTGGATGCCCCTGGAGGTGAAAACAAGAGTCTAATTATTCTGCTCTATTCTTTCTGACACTGCTGTCCAGTTTCCCTCTGACAGATTCTTGTTGGTACTGAGAGGTTTCTTCTTGTTTATGTATGATCACATCTGCAGGTTAGTATTCTTAAGTTGTTAGGTAAACTAAAAACCTCACAGGTGTTCAAAGCGCAAATGTTGCTCTGCTGAGACCTCAAAGGTTGAACTTTTAGTTTGAAGACTTGACAGTGTTTAAAAATAAAAAAGACCAAGTCAAAATTATGGTGAGAACAAGACAGTTAGGGTTCAGCTGATTTTTATTTTTTAAGTCTTTTTTCTTGACGCGAGCTTTTGGCATTGCTGTTGCCCATTTGTACTGTCTAACTTTTGTTTGCTTTGACTTTGATCTGAAAACTAATTATTAATTATTTAGGGTACAGCTAGATCCTGGTTAGATAGGTCATCTCTTTTTGTGGAGTCGAGTTCAGTGTGTTAATACACATTTGTACCATGTTTTACTGAAGCACATTAATACCTATCTCCTTTGTATCTTTTCTTTTTTATTATTTACTACTGTTACCTCAGAAGCTGACAATTCTAGCTTACATTCTAAACTGTAACTTTTGGCGCTTTTCCTGATTTAGCGCACAATCGAATGAAGACAGACCTTGAAAAAAAGTGCCCCACCTTTTATTTTATTTAAGCAACATAGAAAGGTTGAGCATATGCTGAGCTGCCATTGGTGGATGGAGTCTGAGTATTATCTACAGGCAATACAGGCTGAACTTGCCATGTCTTGTTAGAACAAAACTTTGAACAAAATAATCTGTGTTGACAAGAACAGCAGTTCTGAAGTCAAATCTCTCTAAAGTAGAGTTTACTAGTACATGATTACGGAAGCTTGAGATGTAGTCTAAACTCTATGGGTCCAGACTGATGGAGTAATGTTGCTTTTTATCTACTGTAATTTTGTAGTGACAGGGGAAACGGAGTCAAATTATAATCTCCACTTCCATTGATATCAATGAGTTTTCATTGAACAATGTCCTCTGAGTGCTTTTACAGTGCAAAAATGTATTTAATGGGTGAATAATACAGAGTAAATGGTGTAGAGTCATTTACTCTCTGGCTGGTTAAGTGAGCTTAATTGATTGTGTCTTTAAAATACAGCATTTTATACTTTTGTCTTCAGGCTGCTAGTTAGAGTGGTTATATCAGTGATGGCTCTGAATGGACTGAAATAACTATTTGACTGCATGACTCACTCTGAGTACCTTATTCAGATGAGTCAACATTATTGGCAGAAAATGTACAATTATCCCACTTGGTCATACAAATGGACTATTTTACTCACCCTGTAACATGTCAGTAACATACAGTCCTATTTAAATCCTTTAATGACAGTTTTAGCTCAGCCAGTTGACTTCTACTGCTAGGTTTGTTTCTTAGAAAAAGACAAATGTAAATATCTATATATATATACATAGTTATATTCTGTATAATCTTGTAATGCTACTGAGCCGTTTGTTTTCATGCATTTAATGAATCCATTATATGTATTTGTAAACAATCAAAAGTCAATGCATTGTAAGACATGAAACTTATATCATGTTTGATTGTTGGGATTGAATATCATTTCTGACCTGTGTGTCAAACTTGTCATGACCGTCTCTCTGTATTTCTGGTTTGTCTCCACAGATACCACAGACCGAAATGCTGCTCTGTATCTTATTCATCGCCTTTTTTCTCTCTGCCACACAATCCCAAGATGTCCCTCCCTCACAGGCATCATCCTCAATCAGTGAGTCTTGTGACTCCTTGTGCTCCTGTGTGGTGAAAGACGGAATCCTCTATTTCAACTGTGAGCAGAGGAACATCAGCAAAATCTCTCAAATCAAAATCCCACCAGGTGTACCCTTCCACCTGAACCTGTACAAAAATGACTTGGTAGAGCTCCTTGCTGAAGAAATGGAAGGGCTCAAAAATGCCCTCTCGCTGCACATTGGAGGTAATAGCATACAGGAACTGGAACCGGGGGTCTTCAGCGCTCTCAGCTCATTGAAAAAGCTCCACATAAATAGCAATTTTCTCGTCACGTTGAGGGAGGATACTTTTCAAGGCTTGGTGAATTTGGAGTTCCTCCAAGCTGACACAAATTTTATTCGAGTCATTGAGCCAGGAGCTTTCAACAAACTGATACGCCTCAAGGTCCTCATCCTAAATGATAATTCCATAGAATTTCTACCCAGCAACATCTTCAGGTTTGTGCCCTTGACCCACCTGGACCTGCGCGGAAACAAGTTACAGACGCTGCCTTATGTCGGATTTCTGGAGCACATAGGACGGATCATGGAACTCCTCCTGGAAGACAACGACTGGGTGTGCGACTGTGATATTTTACGTCTAAAAATCTGGATGGAAAATATGAGGGCTCAGTCTGCCATAGGGGATGTGGTCTGCAGCATGCCACAACACCTTAAAGGAAAGATTCTGGCTAAAGTCAGACAGGAAGTTTTCTGCCCCGCAGACTTTATCTTGGAGGAGCCATTAAAGTCACTGGATATGGTTGTTACTCCCTCATCTAAAGGGTCTCAGATTCCAAAAGTGGTTGATGCCATAGATGAGTCTAAGGCACCCACACCGTCTCACATTCCCAACAGCCCTTGTGTGGAGCACTGTTCCTGTCACAATCACCCCGTGGCTGGCTTTTTGATGCATTGTCAGGACAGAGGAATTCAAAAGGTATCAGACATCGGAATACTTCAACACAGTCCTACTAAGCTGGTAATGACGGGAAATATGATTCAGAAACTCCTGAAATATGATTTTGTCACCTATGACAGCTTAGAATTGCTAAACCTGGCAAACAACCGAATTGACAGCATTGACAATGAAACCTTTCTTAGCTTAAGCAGTTTGAAAAAATTGTATCTGAATGGCAATAGAATTGAGAAACTGTTCTCCACAATGTTTGTGGGTCTCCACAACCTTGAATACCTGTATCTAGAATATAACCTCATCAAAGAGATCGCCCCAGGCACATTTAATCCTCTGCCAAACCTCAAACTGTTGTCATTGAATAACAACCTGCTCAGCTCTCTCCCAGCACAGATATTTCGCAACTTTCCCCTCACTAAATTAAACCTGAGGAAAAATCTACTCATGCACCTACCGGTGAGCAACGTTCTTGATCAGCTAGAATCGATAGAGCAGATTTATCTGGAGGACAACCCCTGGGACTGTACGTGCGACTTACTCAGCCTTAAGCAGTGGGTGGAGAAACTCAGAAAGGACACGGTGGTGGGCTCCATTTTGTGCCACACACCAAAGAAAGCCGTGCAGGCCGAACTTCGGACTCTTCACTACCAGGTCCTGTGTCCTGGATTAGGGACATACTCCCCTATCCCTCCAGAGGGGGAGGAGAGTTCAACGGCCACTCTGGGGCCTAACGTTGACAAAGGTTTGATCAGCTCTCTTATGGACACCGTCCCACTCTCAGTGCTAATATTGAGCCTCCTCATGTTTGTGCTAATGGTCGTATTTTGCTCAGCCGGACTGGTGGTGTTCGTAGTGCACCGGCGGCGTCGGTGTGCGAAAAAGAAAACAGTGGAAGAGCAGCCTCGAGAGAACACGAGCAGCAGTCCAATTCATTTGCATTACAGCATGTATGGGCAAAAAACAACACACCACACGCTGACACAAAGAACGGGGTCTTCAAATCTGTATGAAGAGAGATCTCACAGTCCCATTGTGCAGATCTGTCGTAATCCCACCTACTGTTCCCAGCACAAGGAACATGACGCAGATCTGGATTATGGCCTCGACGAGCCCAGCGGCAAGCATCACTTTTGCCGGAGTATCATGGAGAAGGAGAACACATCTCCCCTCACAGGAAACCCCAGCACAAAGTTCAGACCAATGCCTGGCGAGTGCTCCGGAGAGTTTGTCTCTCTGGGTAGCTCCAGCTCCTTGTACAGGAACATGCTGGAGAGGGAGAAAGAGCTGCAGCAGCTCGGAATAACAGAGTACCTTCGTAAAAACATGTCGCAGCTTCAGTCCGCTGTCGACATGCAGGTCCCAGGGCACCAGGAGGAGTTAAAGCTCATGGAGACAATTGTGTACTCAAGACCACACAAGGTCATGCTTGAGCAAACCAAGAACGAGTACTTTGAACTGAAGGCAAACTTGCATACTGAGCCTGACTACTTGGAGGTTCTGGAGCATCAAACTGCATTTAACTGACCTAGTGCAGAAAAGTATATATAGATATTATATATATTATTTTTTCAACCAAGTGCCTTGTCCTGTTCACCTTCATGGACTGACTGAAGTGTGAAGATATGTCATGGGCACATCACTTTAAGTTTAATTGTAGGACCGAATGTCACTGGTTTATTCAGTTTTGTTGTTTTCTGTTTGCTGTTTTATGAAGCTGGTGATAGGTGAAGTCCTTGCCGCGGTCCGTTCACCAGGCCTGTTTCAAAACTGTATTTGAAATCCACT
The DNA here is from genome assembly GCA_015343265.1 of Pao palembangensis. Taxonomy (NCBI): domain Eukaryota; kingdom Metazoa; phylum Chordata; class Actinopteri; order Tetraodontiformes; family Tetraodontidae; genus Pao; species Pao palembangensis. The sequence goes on along the minus strand of CM027085.1, from coordinate 5,370,139 downwards.
CAATCAGCCTTTTTACGACAGATTAACTTTCCAAGGCACACAACTGTCAAAGGAATTGATCCGCATCAGGAGCGTACCCCCCCATCTTAAGTCGGCATAGGATAAGGCAGATGTTCGGCTTGAAGTGAGTGAATTTCAATCACCAAATGACCCAGAATTGTTTAATCATTCTATCCTGACCTGATTACGCTATCAACAAAACCCGTCTGGAACACTGTAACCAGAATGCTCATTGTGCCGTAAAGATAAAATGCGAAGTGTACAATACCAGGAATGTCGTTTCACTGCTATATTTTAGTCTGTTCTTTTCATAGATTCAATGTTTTGCACACATGTAGTCATTATTTATTGTTGAATCAACATTTCAGTTAATACAGCACTTAAAACACAGAATATTATGCACCACTGTAATCTTATACAAATGCATTGCACTAATCAAATGCCATAGAATGGTGCATGACAATCAACAGTCCTGCTGATTTTTATTTTGTTTTATTTTGTTTCATTGCATCTGCCAGAAAAGAGAGCCACAAATGTGTTTGTGTGTGAGAATGTGTGTGATTGTGTTTCATGTCACTAACTATGTCTGGATAAAGAACATTCTGGACCTTGGTTTGTGCTGACGTGATACCAGCCGTTGGGTCACTTTTTTTTTAGCAGACAGGAGGTGCAGCTCATGTTAACCGGTTAGCACACGACTGGTTATTGACTAAAGGAGCGACAATACCCAAATGACACCAACACTTAGACTGGCTTCAGCCATCTTTTATCAGTTTCTCAGCTCCTATTTAAGAAATGAACTCTTCTGAAGACTTATCAGGATTTCCACTGAACAATATTCCTAAAACTTATGGTTTATGTAAGAACACATACATTCTGTAGCTTTTGTACTTAAAGTAGATTTAATTATTTATTCTGTACATTTTGTATATACCTCTGTTCCCTTTTCTTTGTTTTTGTGTGCCTTCAGTGCTGTACAGAATATAGAGGCTGTAACTAATAAACAGGAAATAAAGAGTTGCAATATTACAAGCACTCTGGGTTGAGCGTATCATTGGCTCAAATATGAAACTGCTTCAATGATATAAAAGAACGAGGTGCCATCTGTTGACAAATTGACAACGTAGCCACCCTGAGCTGCAGCCGTGCTCCAAACAATGACATCCTCTCTTAATTTATCAGTCTTTCACAATGTGCACACCTGCACACGTGTAAACACCAATGGTTGTTTCCCCCCGCTGCGTGAATAATTTGGCCCCCGACGGCAACTCAGAACGAGTCCTTAATCACACAACAATGGCTGTAAGGGGGTTTCAAGAGCCCCAGCTTACCCGCATGACTTTACTTTCTGTCCTCATTGGAGGGGATAGTGGACTCTCTGAAATGCCTCTGCTCTGCTCTGTCATAATTGACTTGTCAGAAGTTTCTTTGTAAGAAGACACACACACAGCCTCGTAGTCTGAAATACAAAAGCATGAATAAATGAATGTTTATAAATTTGCACGCAGACAAGCATCATTTCAGGTATGCAAACTTGGTGCTCGCATGCTCTCACGGCAAGAAAGATGAAGCGTTTCTGCAGCTTGTTCCTGAGAGGGTCTGTAGCCATAGGCTTCTGTAAAGCTGGAAGCATTAGCTACATTCAAAGAGATTCTCTGCTTTCAGGGATGATTTCAAATAAATGCAATCATTTGTGAACTAAAGCTCACCAAGACAGCCACCTTGCAGCAAACCATAAATACAGTTAAAGAGAGAACTAAAGTTTGATTCAGAAAAAGTGCTAATGGATGCCTTTAAAATCAGTAGGGGACCTATCTTTTTTTGCCCTGATCAGATTTTAAATCTTATCCATATACACGCATTCAGGCCTGCTGTATATTGCTTTTTTTTAACTTGGGATCCATAATCCTACAAAAGCTTATGTGATGAGCATTTGATGCACTTTGTCTTGTGCATTTGCACAACAATGAGAAAAAATCCTAATGCATTTAAGCTAAGTACCTCTTGTGCTAAAACGCTCTGACAGAAGCAAACGCTGCTAAGTAACGCTCCTCTTCGCACACTTTACTGAAGACCTGTGAAATAATGGCAAATCATGAAAATGGTGCTGTGCTTAGCACTCACACTGAGCCTGAAACTATAAGTAACCACTGGTGAATGATTGCAAACCTGGTTTCTGCACATGCTTGCACAAAGCACGCCAATAAGCAAATGTGACTGTTTAATTTTAAACACATCACTCGTTTGTTTAGCACCACAACCTGATATGAATCATGTCTTGTGACCTAAAAGCTAATTAAAAGGAGCTATGGTAAAGTTCATTTTCAAACACGAGCACTCGGTAGCAGCAATGCATAAATAATGCTTGTGATACACGCCAACACTGTATATTATCGCAGTCGTGGTATTTGTGTTCCACCAACAAAGGCCAGAATGGGCTTATTGGAGCGTCTGCTGTGTCATTTGGAATGCAGATGATATATTTGCTCTATTAGGGCACTGCCTCCGCAGAGCGGCGGGTAAAATCTATATGATCTCCCCTTGTTATTTTATAAAGTAGGCTATCTGTTACATTGCCCCAATTGTGACTCATTAATATTCATATCTCAGAGTGCATCTCTTTTGGGTAATATTATTGATCCTTTTTTTTTTTTTTTTTTGCATCCAAGAGTTTTTTTTTTGTAGTTAATGCCTCGCTCATTGCGTTATCATAACTGTTTTTTTTCCTCTAACTTCCTCCTGACATTTAACTGACAGCCAGCCGCGCAGATGACAGAAAAAAAAAAAGACTGATGGAAGTACTGTGTTCTCGATCTCTATTATGATGGCTCAGTTTTGTTTTAGGCTGTATTTATGTGCTGTACACATTAGATTCATCCTGCCTTCAAGATTGTCCATTTTTCTCAAGCCAACATGATCATTGTGCTATATCTCACTCCATCTCTCTACATCCTCAGAGAACGTTTTGTGCATCCATCTCTTTGCTGTTATCACTCAAGGTGTATTACAGATGTCTCCTTGACATCTTTATCACTTCATTTCTCTTGTGGTCACTTTAATTGATGAGGGACAATTGGGGATGAAATGTGCATCCATCACTCTTCCACAACCCATTTTGGGCAGTTGCATTTTGCAGTTCAGGGTCACAGGTGAGTTTCCCAGTATTTCAATGCGTTATATACAATACAAATAAAATTTAGTATAGAAGACAATGAAGACAGATTCAGATGATGAATCTGTAAACGTGAAACTTGTACTTGCATACCTTTATTTGATGCAATACATCAATTTGGGTTTCAACACAGCACAACTAAGTGAGAGCTCAGGCCATGAACAAAGCAATGTTATGAGGGGTAATTCCTGCCATTCACACACATGCTTCCTGTTTGAACTGCAGTCTGTCAGTGAGCTGCTAACCTGAGGGTTAATCTTGTGATGGTACCCTGCGAGCAGAGCGACTCACTCTGAAGCTGTGGACACTGAACCTCTATCCTGTTGTTCAATTGGCACGCTGTTAAAACAGCAAGCTGGTGACCCAGTTTTTCTATCGGAACATCAAAAGTATTTGGTCATGGGATGTGCTGAATTGAATCTTTTGTTTGTGGAGCAGCCTCGCAGGTACGGCGGGTAGAAAATCTTGTTTGAAATGGAAACGCATCCATAAAATCCAGTGTTACAGCCAACCTGTGACAGATATTTTTGAATTTTTATGGTCTAGAAATCAACTGTGGGTTTGTCATAGCTGGCAGCAAGAAGTGAGTTATGGAGCACAATCAGTGACAAATTATAGCAATTCATTTACTGAGGCTAAAACTAAAGGGTGGCTAAAACGAAGGCTAACATTAAAGCTGTAGGTTGTTTTTATTCTCTTGAAAAGACTTTTGCATTTTTAACCAAATAACTATTGCTTCATTGAGTCAAGGATATTTGAGGGGGGAAAAAAACTCCTCTTTAAAGGAGAAACCTTATTAAAACTTTTCCTTAATTAGTAGACAGTAATTATATATTGGGGTTTTGAGACCACAGAGCAAGAACAGACCTCAGCTCAATCAAGTGTGCTGCTTTGATGTCGCTGCGAGTCACAATAAATGTGTGAGCTTTAATGATTTTGAACATGCTGAGGTGTGACGCAGCAGAAAATGAGCATGTTCAAATATAAAAAGAGCGACCTGCATGTTTGACATACACAATTCACCAAAAGCAGAGCGCTGAATGACGAGTGTACCAGCAAAGTGGGATTTGTCTTTTTAATTAAAATCATGAAGACTTCAAAAGGAAGTCTGTGATGATTTTGAATGTACTGTTTTTAAGGCTATTACATGTTTAATTTAAGAGGGAAAAACAAGTGCCGGTTGAAATAACATATTGTTGGAAACTCACCAAGGTTAGCGCTAATCTGCGTGACAGAATGCTTCCTTTGAATGCTTTATAGCTAAATCCAGTTTTCACCAGTCGGCTCCAAATTTGAACTGGGAATAGAAATGGAAATGTTATTTTTGTACAAATTGCAAAGAAGCGTGCATTTCCATGCTGTCAGCGATTGAAATTACTGAATGGTGGTAATTTCAGAATATGACAAACACTGCAGAGTGAATATTTCATTCTTCAAATCCAGGATCTGGGCCTTTTCTGTGGGGTTAATGCGCTTCCAAGGCTCTCACAGGAAACACAGTCTCGCACTTTAGGTTGTCTGGAGTTGAGTTTGGGTGTGTGTGTGTGTCCTGTGATGGACAGGCGACCTGTCCAAGGTGTGTTCTTGCACCCTGCTCCTGTAAATTAGAAATATGTAACAATTAATAGAAAAAGGATTTAGTGACCCCTAAAAATCACCATTGTTAGATGATTGATTGTTCAGTAAGGCTGTCAGATGATCGTAGTAATATTAAATAATAGATCCACTGAGCTTCCCAGCTCAAACTCTGAGGTTTTTGCTTGGTGGTCAGCCAAGCCTACCAACTGTCAGCATCAGACTTTTTATTTATTTATTTTTCCCTAATATACAACAATGGCATTTTGTTTCTACAGCTTTTGGCGTTTGGCTGTGTGGGTGAGGTTTGTCTCCGTTTGACAGCTGCTTGGCATGTAATTGAAGAACAGTCCCAATTCTTCAAACTGAAACACAAGCATTTGTATTTTTTCTTTATTGTAATTTCCATCAACAGTGGTTTTTACCGCCTGACAATACCTTTATTCTGCGCAGCAGTTTAACAGGAACAATGTTTTTGTCCTGGCACTGATGTGGTCTATAAATAACCTTTATATATAGAAGCTCCTGCCTGTACACACCTAAACATAGCTCAATGAACCGTATGACAGAAGTGCCCAATTCCCATCGTGCATTCAGTGGATTTTATAGACAAGAAGAAGCCCATTCATGCAAATCTAATCCGTATGCATCATGTATGAATGTCCCATTAGAGAATACACTTTGTTATATCTTGGAAACACAATGAAAGCTTGTCGAGCATGAAACCGGGGTCGTCTGTGACACGGACATTTGCAATAAAGGAGGAAAGTAGAACGGGGGCAAGACCCTCCAAGTCAAAGAGGCGCAAGTCACAGTGGTGCTGGACGCATTCCTGCAGATTTCCTTGAGTGATGGCACCACAGAAGTATGAGGCGGTAGCCTTAAGTGTTTCTAATAATATTACAAACTAATGACCCATTTTGAAAAGGAGGGCTCAGAACTTTTGGAACAGGGAACCAGATCAGCTTTCGAGGCTGCAGCGGACGTGCAGACAGAACAGTACAGGCCCACTCCTTCACCCTTCACCCTCAGCCTGAACGATATTATTATTAATCGGTGCTGCCAGTACACTGCATCTCAATGTGTGTGTTCTTATTTCCCGGAGCTGTCATTCAGGACCTGAACAGAACAGCCTTTCTTTTCATTTCCTATGTTCTTCTGTTTGTCTCACCCTTTTTTTCACCACTCTGTCTCCCAACAACAGAAGTCACATCAATTAAAAGAAGGAACATTTTTAACCTTGAGCTCTTGATGGGACATTGAGAAGATAACAGTGTCAGCAGGTTGCAAGACCATCTGAAGTGAAGTCTCATTAAAAAGAAAATAAATGCAGGGTCTGCAATTTAGTTTCCTAAATCAGAGAAAGGCGTAGCGGTGATCAAACAGAGTATCTGAAAACACCACACCATACATATTCAAAATAAGATATAAAATGTGATAATTGACATGGTAATTAAACAGACAAGACAAATATCATTAATAATGTATTTATATAAGTCATGAACTTGATGTTTACAGTTCAGAAATGTATTCTGTTTTTTCTACATTTTTTGCTAAAGAATCAGTTAATATGGCAAAGAGCAATAACATCACGCTATATTGCTTTGTGTTAGCTCATAAACAAAGGTCGAGTGCTAGTCTGGGCTCGTTTGTTAGATGTGGACAACGAATCGTCGTCTCAACATTTCTTTAATATGCAAGTGAGAAACACAAATGCAAAGTGATGTTTCATTCCAGAGATGACCACTGGGTAATCCAGTGTAGTGTAAAGCTTTCCAACATGGCGACTTTTGGCAGCAATAAAAAGCACCATTGTACATCTGGCAGACTGATGCTTTTGTTGCAGCCTGAGGCATAAGCAGACTGAAGTGCCTTCTTTGAGTCGCTAAAAAGACCCAAACTGTGCTTGTATGGTCTCTAATGGGCCTCAATAATCTTTGCAAACATCAGTGCCAGTACACTTCAGCGATGTCCAGCTTTTCGCGTGGGATGGTATTGAAGGTCCCCCTCATAGCTGATAAATCTCCAACCGTTTAACTGATGCCTTTCTTTAAAACAGACTTTTTTTCCAACCAACCTGACAAACAAACTGAAAAGACAGCTGAGACTTGAGGATGTTTAGCCGGAAATAAAGTAGATGAACTTTGTGCCGACTTTTCTCACAGCCGTCACGGTGATGGGAATCGCCAGCAGTCGCCGTTTGGCAGGAACACAACATTGATTTTCCAGTTGCGAGTAGCATAAAGAAGTACATAATGTTGTCACTACAACTAAACACTGATTACAGTGATTATCATCTGTATGAATTTTGTAAAATATGTCAAGCCAGAGTAAAAAAAAAATCTCTCTCTCTATATATATATATATATATATAGGGTTCGATTCCAGCATAATAATACAACAGCATCCAGTGTGGGTCCTTAGGCAGGACCCTTCACGCTACTGCCTACCTCATACCATGATGAGTGACGATGAAACACGTGGCATGCCAGCTCAGACATCGCCCGGCCTGCGTCAAACAAGGTCTGGGTCAGGTGCTGGGGAACCAGAGCACCTTGATGAAAAATGGGCTACTGGAACAAGGCGGAGATGGGCGAGATGCGAGAACAAGGAACTGTTGGAATGCGAAACAGCCAAGCTCCATGAGTACATCAAGGACAAGGCCCCAATGGATGACGTGCTCAGTGAATGTCTCAGACAATGGCAAGATCAGGAGGTGCTGAAGGAGGGACCAGCATGGGAGGACAAGGCCCTACACGGGATGTACCACCGGAACATAGCTGAAGTGGCTGATCTCAAGAAGTCCTACCAATGGCTAGAGAGGGCTGGCCTACAGGACAGCACAGAGGCACTCATCCTGGCTGTGCAGGAGCAAGCCCTGAGCACCAGAGCAATAGAGGCCCAGATATACAAGACCCAAGGTGTAGGCTGTGCAAAGAGGCACCTGAGACAATCCAACACATAACTGCAGGGTGTAAGATGCTGGCAGGGAAAGCATACATGGAACGCCATAACCAAGTGGCTGGCATAGTCTACAGAAACATCTGTGCGGAGTATGGGCTGGAAACCCCAAGGTAAAAATGGGAAACACCTCCAAAGGTGGTGGAGAATGACCGAGCGAAGATCCTGTGGGACTTCCAGATACAGACAGACAGGATGGTGATGGCGAACCAGCCAGATATCGTGGTGGTTGATAAAGGGCAGAGGAGAGCCGTTGTGGTGGATGTGGCAATACCAAGTGACAGCAACATCAGGCGGAAGGAACATGAGAAACTTGAGAAATACCAAGGGCTCAGAGAGGAGCTGGAGAAGGCTTGGAAGGTGGAGGTGACAGTAGTGCCCGTGGTGATCGGAGCACTCAGTGCAGTGACTCCCAAACTGGAGGAGTGGCTACAGCAGATCCCTGGAACAACGTCAGACATCTCAGTCGAGAAAAATGCAGTACTAGGAACAGCAAAGATGCTGCGCAGGACCCTCAAGCTCCCAGGCCTCTGGTAGAGGACCCGAGCTTAGAATAGAGGAGGAACCACCCGTGGGGGGTGAGAAGGGAATTTTTTTTATATATATATTGTTATTGCAGCTATCTTAGTTCATCTTATACAGTATCTGGGACCAATTTGAATTTCATTAGTTTATATATTTTTATATTATTATTATTATATTATTTTATATTATATTTTATATTTTTATTTTACTGGTGAATATAAAAAGAATGGTCTCTCTAAAACCAACTAGAGAAAACTCTCAAGCCCATTGGAGAGCTCTAAAACATAAATCACACATTAAAATCCCCGACTGTGTGGAGCTTCCCACTCCCTAAGTCCCCCAGTCCTACTTTTTCTCCCCTGTTCAGGGCTTAGGACCACCGCCTGAGGAGACCAGTAAGTCTCTGTAGGCTCTTATGTGGACTTTAAAAGCTTCTTATATAGAATTATTGTCTGTCCTTAATCTTGTGGATTTGACAGAAACAGAATTGGTCTCTAAGAAAAAGAAAACTCTAGATTCGACCGGAAAACAACAGTCATTAATGTCACACAAATTTGATTAGTTATCGTTATTTTTACGCATCTTGAAAAGGAGGTCATGAGCTTAACAGGATCACTTTGAAATACTTCTCTGTCCTGTGTGTGTTGGCTGGGTTCAACCTCTAGACTGTGTGATGTTTGTCCAAGAAAAAAAAAAGCTCTTCAATGAAAAGAACGCATATTTCAGTTCTTCTCCTCATGTTTTAATATTCTGGCTCTTTTTAACTTCTTTATGTGTCAGCCTGAACTTGGACAGCAGGGAAGCTCAGAGAACAGCCAAAGGTCTCATCTTGAACCTGGAGCCCAGTAGCCACTTTACAATATCAATACAATATTACAATACCGTACTTTACAATTTACAATATGACCTCAGCTGAACAACCGTGGCCTTTCGTACTACTCACATCCTCTGTTAGCAGCCGCCTCCTATCTGATGGAAGCATTTGAATACCTTGAAGACTTATGCTGAATGTAGTTTTGCATTTCAGTCCGAATGCAGATGAAGAACAAAACCAGTGGATTGGTGTACCTAGCCACTCCTGCCCCACAACCAAGGCATCATAACTGGCATGACGTGACCCAAATAGCCTTTGTTTTGACAAGAACGTCAAACACATGAGAACAATAATTGTGAAAGATATCTGGAGTTTCACGCCAGTTTGCATTTGCATTTGAACTGCAGAATTGTTTTTACTACAGCAAAGTTTGAATTCGCACAACATCTGGGAGTCCATGGCTTTAGGCGTCATGTGTTCCCTGTTGTTGTATTCTTGATGTCAGAAGTCAGAACAATTAAGTCATTCTAAACCCATAGGCCTGTGCTGTATGCTGCACTGAGGCTCCAAGAGGTTGGAGAGAAAAAGCAAATTTAAACACACGCACTCCTCCTCGTTCACAACACACACAGGAATTTTATTTTAGCCTTTTCCTTCTTTTGCAAGGATCTAGGACATAAAATATTTATTCCTACTGGGCTGTTAAAATGTTAGAGTTGCTTTAAACCCCCCCTAATTAGTAGTAGTTTTAAGCAGAACTGTGTAATTGCAGAAGTTGGTCTAATTGCCAGCGTAGGACTGTAAAGTTCCCTGGTGCACCTTTGAACTCGTTATGAAACGTCTCTTCTATATTGATCCACTTAATTGAATAAAACCAAAAGGGAAAAAAATCTCTGTTTCCCTCTCGACGTGTCTGAGCACAGAAGAAAAAGTACATTAAGCAGTTCACTGGGAGATTGTATATAATTATTTTGGTTGGCAGACCGTAACTTTTATTACTTTACAGGGCTGTTATTTATTATTGAATAAAAAAGTAAAATGTAATTAGTATAGATGCATGCACATCTTAGTAAGTTAAGTAATGGACGGGGTAAATAAAATGTACATTGGCTTACAGATGGGGCACATAATCATGAACATCAACTGCATTGTATTGCGAAATCCACATGCACAACGCTGATTTGCAAACCATGCAATCCACACAAAACACAGACTTTTGCTCCAGCTCAGCAATGGATGATTTCAAGGACGGAGGCTAAGTCCAAGTGCACCTATACGGCATATATGGGAGCAGCAGATGCGTATCTGCGTGTGAGTGTGAGATGTGTCGTTTGCATTTTTGTTGAAGCCAGCATGTGCTTTTCAATACCACCCACCGCAAGTTCCTGGTGGCAATATCTCGCACTCCCACATGCCGACATTCACACGAGCTCATTGTGAATCAGTGTTTCTCATCGGAACAGATGCGTTTTCAGTTGAACTCGACTAACTTGGGAAGTGTTGGATCAATGGTTGGTATTAATGCTGAACTCCTGCCTCCACAAACGATCCATCAGACACGTGTGACCCTTGCACACGTTTCACACCCTCCCCCTCACCCAAATGTTGAGACAAATGTGCAATTGACAACAGGATGAAGAATCCTTCGGCACATTTATATCTTTCTTTGGGAGCATCCAGAGTGTGCACAAAGTTCATTCTTTTGACTCCGTGTTGTCCAGGTGATCCTTGTGAAGGTGAACAATCAGAAGGGGATTTGGGATACACACCACTGTTCCCATCACAAGCTCGCGTCCTGCTGTCAGTTCAGTGAACAGAGGCAAACTGCCCCTGGGATTTGGCCTCTTCTAGATTCACCCTCTGTTTTCATAACCTCTCTCTCTCAGCCTTTCAGAGCATCATCCACATCCCCCCATGCTGCTGTTTCTGTTTCTCCCACTCCGTCAACACACACGGAATTAAATGTGAATTTTTTTTTTTTTTGCTCGGACACCACATAGATTAGCCATGGGCTCCTGCAACTTTGCAAAGGTTTGATAATCACTGTATGAATAGTTAGAACGGGTAAAACCCCAAAGATCTCTTCTCTCTCTCTTTGGTTCACCAGTCTTGCGTAGTAAAACAGGTCATATGAAGGAGATAATTTGACTGAGACTTCAGTGTTTCTGTCTCCCCCAGGTCTAGGACTCCTTGTGCTCTGCCTAATAGTGCCTAAAAAAAACTCACTAAGATGTTTAAACCATCTATTAGGGCTTTGCTGTCAGTCACTTTTGTTTTTTCTTTATGTCTGTACCTAGAGGGCTGTTTTTGATTTTCCCAAAATACTTTCAGTTATCTTTTTTGTTACTCTTTCAGATGATACTGCAGAAATTAGGTTGTATTTGAGATACACACTAGGAGAGCCAAAACCTGAGGAGATAAATGCTAGTTTGACCTTTTGTTGTTGCTTTGCAAACCTTTGATAACGAGCATCATTATCGGGGATGCGGTGAGGGGCTTTTTCACTGATATTAAATAAGGTGACTTCCCAACTCTCCAACACTACAATTCAAGGCGTTTTGACTGCATTTCTTGAGAAAAGTATCAAACTAACACTTTGAAATGTCTTTAAAGTGTTTGTTTTTCACAAAAAAAAAAAAAATGCTAATCAGAAGTGTGTTAGCATATCAGTAAGGAATAAAATTAATCTGACTAAGAACCATGTTTTTTTGCTCTTCACCTATCTGAACAGGATCTTTATAGGAACTAAGTCTAGGTACACTTATGGTTTGTCCAAATAGGTGTTTTCTGATAAAGAAAAATCACCATATGGAGTTGTTTAGATAAAATGATTTTTGTGCAATGCTATTCCCTGGGGCAATTCGCAAGTACAGCTACTGGAACATTGTGGCAAGGAGCATTTTAACTTTATCTTGTCTTGATTTTTAATGCAGTAAAAGTCCTGTCCGAGGCTCTGGCCATTATTTCCATCTAGTAAATGTTTATCTAGCACCACTTATATGGCAACTACTCTGTCTTTCTAGTGGCCTCATTTTCTCCACTAAATACTAAGGACATGGATTAATATATATAAAGACACTTGGAGTGTTGTGATTGGGGGTTTTATTTGGCAAAAAAAAAGCTGTTTATGCATTTTACAAACCAAATGGTCAAAGCAAATGCTAATAGCTGATGGAACAATAAGGGTTTAAACTGGTATGGCTTACTTCATTAAGAAAGAGAACAGGAAAGGAGGCAAACTCATTAGAATTTGTGAACTAAAGTGATGGATGAGCTCATAAAAAGGGCTTACATCACATACCAATGACCGAGATGTTCTTCAGAATAAAGGCTGTTGTTAATGGCTCGGACAAAAGGGAAATATACCCCTAATAGCTGTTTTCAAGTGCATTTGCAAAACAAGTCGGTCCTTGCTTGCTATTTGTCTTTGTCAAGTTGCGCCCAAGGACAGTTCAGCAAATGCACGTGCAGGATTGTACATCCCTCTGCCTTCAAGGACAGTTCAGCAGTAACACTGCATAGGTTTATACACATACATCACGAATATGGATCTGTCACTTTGGCTTGACACAGTCTGACACTTTGATGAACTTGGCAGCTCCATGGATGCATTTGGAATATAGCAATAAGTCTTGTAACTCTGCCGTCAAAATAAGACGCAGCATGTGTTTACTTTTCTCACATCTGTGAATTTTATGATTGGGTATTTACGGGAAAGGCTGAACCTTTTTTACACAAGGCATTTTGGGGTGACAGGTTTATCTTTTCAAAGGCTACAGATCTTGGCTGCGGAGCACGGGAATGTCAAGTACCAATTAAATGGAAATGAATGAAATTTGTGTTTCCAGGTTTTCCTCGCTATGCGCATAAGGCAGAGTTAGCAACCGAGCTGAGAGGCGAGGGCTTCTAGCTGTAATACAATTAGGGCCTCCGTCGCGTGGTGCCAAAATACCAAATGAAAGATTTAATGTAAGCTCGAAGACCACGGTGTCTCCAGCAGGTACTCGCATGGTTATTTCATGAGAGAGTCACTCTTTGCAGCTGTCACCTGTTTAGACAGATTCACTGTTATTTTAATCAACAAATACTTCCAAAATCAGGTGCAAAATTCCCATGCAACAAGCAATGCATGCAATTAACAGTTTTACATCATTTGTGTTTGACATTTTTTTGTTTCGGCTTTATAAGAGACCCCTACTGGACAAAATTGGATGTCACAAAGCCTGTAAGGTGCCATCTTTGGGGGAATTATTCCCAGAGAGATGCTTTAGGTGTCAGGTGATTGGCAGGAAGGATATGAAGACACTCGACCATGGCAGAATGAAAGAATGATTAAAGAAAAGCTGACAAAACTAAATTAGGTCTTTATGCTCACAATGATGGATTACCGAGCTCGGGCAGGAACGCTTTTCAGGTCGTTTCAGATACGGGATGACGTGGAAGCACATCGCTGCGTCTGAAGTGGTGTAAACATGCCTTGTTAGCTTAAAGCACTCATCTTGGGCCGCATTCTAAAAGACTGTTTTTTCCTTTCCTTAATCCCTCACTTTTCTTCCTTCAGAGAGGCACTGTCAAACAATCACAGCACAATAATTCGGATAATTAGAACAGGAAATATATTGGAGGAATACTGGTGCCAAGAAACCTAGTACAGTCTGACGGAATCTACTAAGGGGTCAGCTAAATCAAGAGGACCCGGTGCTGCTGCTTCTTAAGAACCATTCTGAGAGCCATGAATGAGGCTTGGTGTCTACAAAGAACCCCCTGTGTTCAGAGATTAATTTCACTCTGTTGTGGAAAACAATTCAACTCATCTTGTAGCTTAGAGCTATAGATTCTTGACTTATTTGAGATGTTTTGATGATTTTTTTTTTGTCTTCATTACACGTGTTAGATTCTAACTTTTTGAAGTACATGGATGTATGAGCATGTATGTGATGTAAGTAAAACAAAGGACCAGTTTCATCCAGGAGACTGGAGCTTGTGGCCTGTAGTTGTTGGCTAAACCAACTAAAGCTTTCCTGCTCAAACAAAATTAGGACTGCAGAGGCACAGATGTGGGGATGTCAGTGTGCCATATGTGATGTGCTGGGAGGAAAATGTTCAGACCTTTCATGTTCACTGCCAAGGCTGCAGGCCTCATTCCGGGTGATTCAACCAGGTTGTGAGGTTCTGCTTTAGTGTTGACTCAAGAATAAACATCAGCTGAATGGGATGAAAACAGTCATCACTTCGGCAGACTGGCTTTATTTACTCGCGAGCTGTTTTTTTTTTTTTTTTTTTTTTTTGACGAGATTACTCTCTTCTGTCTGTCTATACATTGCAAAATCCAGTTTGCATAGATATTTGTGCCAAAGCTCAGAATTGTGCTGTAGGCCAGTTCACAAATAGGTTAGTTTTTATTTGGACGATTCACGTTGATTTTGATGTCTTTCCCGAAAGATGGGCATTTAAAAATGCCCTTGGGGAGGGACAGAGGCAAGGGATGTGGGCGATCTAGGCTGGAACACAGTTCAAGTGTGTTATGACGAAAAGGCAGCTTCCTTTAGACCTGCTGTATAAATATTGAAGCCATTCTGCAACCAAACCTCCCTCTCGGGGCATTCCTGTGATCTTGGACGTTTTTATGTTCCGTAAACAAAACACTCTTTGAACACGAAATTGCCAAGAAGCACTTTTGAAAAAGAGGGTGTTTGGTGCCTGGGAGAGGAATAGTTATACAGTTTATATTATTAGTTTGTCACTAGCTGAGGACAGGTTTGTTGACACCATTGACTCGAGGTGTGAAAATGACTGCAAGGGATCTTTACAAATTGACTTTAGATTTAATATTGTGAATTTAATTGTAAAATGTCTAGTCAATAATGTTAGATTTGTCTTGCCCCTTGTAAAATAATAATAGTAATAAGATGGGTTTTCAATAATTCCAAAGCTCACTGTGTCTCATTTTCTTCATGGATGAATATTAACATTGTTCTTTTTTGATGACAGCATTGACAATGACTCTTTAAATCATCGGAACTTAGTTACATTATATTCTGCTTCAGGAAAATGCTAGATAGTAATCAAAAATGTAAATTAGACAGAGAGCAAGTGTTTAGCAAAAGGCTAAATGGTTTAGTCATTCCACATTCCAGCACGCGGATAGATTTAGCGTTTAAGAGATAAATAAAAAGAAGTATCATTGTTAATGATTTTTATAATGTTGAAAGTGTACTATTTGTTGAGACAATTTTATATTTGGCAACAATCTCGTCCCATATATCTGGAGCATAAACAGTTATTACAGCCCAAATTTGCAGCAAGGGTCTGTCGTACGATAAAGAAACATTCTTGGCCCTTGAGTAAAACCCAAACAACAATGACGCAACCTGTCTAAATGGAAGGCTTTATTTGACAAATAATCTTTGGGGACTCCTCAACAATGGAGGCGGCTTTTCATAGTCTGCTGCTTCGCTTCTGCTTCTTTTACATTTGAGAGAGAGACCAGAGGACAAGGTTTTTCTCCCAGTCAAAATGATCAGCGTAAACTTCACTGGGCGTTGGAGCTGAAAAGATAATGACTCGGGAGCTATACTTTAAAAAAAAAAAAAAAAAAAAAAAAAAAAAAAGGAAACAGTCATAGTGAAATGACTTGAAATGAGCTCATTACTCCCCACAATTCTTTTTCTCCTGTACATGCAGCTATCACTACGCTGCTATTTTGACTCTAATGACCTTGTGTTGTTCCATGGCTGCCAGGGATTATATCATTAATGGTCCTCAAGCCACTGTCTTCCACTGTTGCTAAAAAGTCACACAAGTTGAGGACACACATGTGCACGCACAAAGTCAGCGTCAGTATTTTCCCAGGCTATCCCTAAGGAGCAGGGAGCCACCGGCTAAGAAGTGATGTCTTGCCACCTTGTCAAAACCCACACGAACAGTGGTCAGAAATGTGCACGTCCTTAATGCCTGTGTTTGTGTGTCTATGCATGTTTGTTTCCTCAGACTTTTTCACATAGCCAGCCATATCGATGTGACATGTCGGAGTGTGAGGCTGGTCGCTAACAGGAGGTTTGACGGCAGCTGGATCATGCTCCAAAGAAGGTCATTTGCATCAAAGTTGCACTGGATATAAATTGGACGGCTTTCAATTGGCTATTAGATAACTCGGTTACATCACCATTTCTGTGGGATCTATTTCCTGCTCCAGTGATCAAGAGCGGGCAGAGGAACGGCAGCGTGATGGGCCCAAAGTAAAAGATATAAGGGAAAAAAAGAGAAAGATGGAGTAGGATGTCTTTTTCCCCATTTCTGTCACACATCACTGTGTAACCACAAGTGATCCTAAGGGTTAATTTTCTCACTTCATGGGTTTAAATTAGGATGATATCCAGTGTTGGAGCTGCAGACCATAAAATTGCAACCCAACAGAAAAAAAGGATTTCTCCCTCTGTACTTTCCTTTGATGTGGCTGCTTGAACATGCAAGCGAGTAGCAACTATACTGTTCAAATACATTTCAGGTGACACATCCATTTTTCGCTGAATGCGATGCTAAATGCACCTTACATCAAAGAAAGTACATCAAGTTGTGATTCTGTGTTTTTGTTTTCTTCCTCCCTTTCCCACTAGAACTTTGATTGCTCCCAGGTCTACTGCGTAGATTCCGTTCTGGGACTTACTCACACTGCTTACCTTTTGGCTGAACAGCAGGTTACAGAGGCGGGAAGGGGGTGTTAGTCTTCCTCCACTGTTTTCTTCCAGTTCAGTCACGACTCCTCAAGAAACCCGACTAAAAGCTCCTCGTGATTTTCTATAACGCTGACGCATGAAACAAAGGGCAGGAATCAATTAAATATTTTAACAACCATAATCGGTAATCTGCGCCTCCAGTGTTACCAGGGTATCGCATTAACGGTTTTTGATGCACTCGTGTGTTAGCTCACAGTCTCCGACAAGTTCCAGATCTCTGAATTATTGATGGTAGATGTGGAAGCAAATAGCATGTATGTGGTGCTCTATAAGTTCTTTCATTTCCCTGGTGATTAGAGGTTGTGGAGGGAACCGTGCGTGAGGTAGGCTTGTGTTTAATCAGCAGGATAAGCGATTTTTAGATCCACATTGGTCTTTGGCATTCTTAAGAAATGTCAATATTTGTGAGCTTGTGTGAGCTCAAGTGGTTTAAGCAGCTGATTCAGATATTTATGCCTAATGACTCTAGGCTGTACTCTGACCCGGACGAGGATACAGTGTACTTTCTTTTCCTCACAATAAAAACTGATATAGTGTCAGCTCATAAGATCCAAAGATAAGCTAGTAACAGTTGATTTTCAAATCATGCCTGCATTTGTGAGGCTCTTTCATGAGACATTCGAAAACTTTCCTCGGGGACAGGCTGTCCTGCTCTCCCAGCATCACTGTGGATCTTGCTGAGGGGCTCTCAAAACTACCTTTTCCTTATTCCATGTGTGAGGACACGTGTTTACACTGTAAACATGGGTGAAAAAGCATGCCAGAGCAACAGTGGGCAAAGGGTTCGTGAAAAAACTGCACATACAGAATCATTAAAACATGCCACTAAACATATTAAGAGCATTGCTGCACTAACAGCAATTGTTGTATCTTAATGAATGCACATGTGCCATGTCCAAGAGTGCTTCTAATGTGTTTAAAGGTCAGGATCTTTAAAATCAGTCATGGCATGCTTATACTGTACATTAAGATTGATTTTAGAACTCAGGTTAGATAATACTTTTGCTATATTTCTGTAGAGAGAAATGGTTTAAGAAAAATTTGAAAGCAGTGACAACATTTCAGTTCAAGGATGGGGCCCTCAATTCAACACTGAAGCCTTTCAGAATCTCTCCTCGATGAAAATGTGAAAAGGAATCAGAAAGTCATCCATTCAGTGATTCACATCACTGTCCCAGCACCGCTGCATTCATACTGGAAAGAAAAAGAGAAGCCACATTGCCTTGGTGTCTGGAACATCTGATGGCATCCCAACATCCTGCAAAGTAACGTTTATATCAGACAATCATTTACTCCTCAATTTATCTGCTCTTCTCTGTGAAAAGTGAAGAAGTCAGTGAAGGGAGCCGCACTTGTGTAATGGAGACTAACATTGTGTAGTTTTTCAATAGTATTTACATTGGATACAAGTGAAATTGTATAAATAATAAAGAGGGAACATTTGCGATTAGGCATAAGATTTTGTTGTGACCATTTTTGTTACTCTTCTTTATGTGTTGGGTAAGTTCAGGGCACATGGAGTTAGTTAAAGTTAAAGCATGAAAGCATCAGATTTAGGTGGATTAAAGTGATTGAACAATTTGAGTTCCTTTCTTCCAGATGTTTTATTTATAGTTCCCATCTGCTGCAGTTGTTTTGTTAAATTAGAATGGGGCCGCAACAAAGTTCACAGTTCTGAGCACACAAAACTTTACTAACTAAGCCCAACTAAGGGGTTTACATGCCTGGTTTTTGTTTGCCAAGAAGCAATAATTGCACCAAGAAAATCCAAGGGCACATCCAAGGGTATGGATGGCAATCCTGCAGAACAGCATGGGCACAAAAAAGTGGTTACTGACGGGGGAAGAAACCCGGAAGAAGAGATAACTCAATTACCTGTCCCTATAGTGTTCTTTTTTTGTGTCAGTCAGGCATATGGTGCTCAAAAGGCAATCTGCCGTTCGTGACTGCCTGTGAGGCTAAAGTCAGACTGCCTGACAGACTGCCCCTACTTCCTGTCAGGCATCTGGCACTGTCTGGCAGCCACCTACTCTAGCTCGGCTTCCTGGGAGGCGTAATGCGGCATTTTGCTGCCAAACAGACTGTGTGCTTAGCAGCCTGTGGCTAGTATTACTTTATACTTCCAGTGCTGCCTTGAAGGCATCGTTTTTAAAAATGCAGCCCACAAGGCCAATTCTACTTTTATAGAAATTGACGCCAATAAGCTCTGGCAAGAGTGATTGAGTGCATCAGTGGCAAAGCTACTGATGTCACAGCGACTGTTTAAGAGCACATTTCTGCTTCTCCAAGTATCCAAGAAGAGCTATTTAAGGATTTCTATGCAATGATAGAGGGTTTATGAGTAAGAGTAGCTGGGTTGGATGCCAAGAGGTCGAAAGTTTGTAAAGAACCAGAGGGAGGCAAGTAGGATAATAAAATGCAAACTACCCTGCACTTTAATTTTCCTTTGGAATAAAAAAAAAAAAGAATAGGTCATGTATCTCATCTCACTATAACTGTTGTACTGCCCACAACTTCCAAGGTGGGAGATGCTGAGAATTTTTAGTTTTTGTGACTTAACATGCTTTGTTTAAAAGAAAAAGAAGTCATACAGCTAAGTCATACAGCTGTTTTCTTTCCTTAAAAATTTGAACAGAGCTCGCATCACTTTCAAATTACTGATGACTGCTTAATTTCATTAACTGTTAAATCAACAGTGATGTGCAACAATCTCCCAGGTATGTTATGAAATTAAAGTAGGCAGAAAAAAAAATCTGTTGAGTTCAGTTGTAGCAGGCCTGCTTCAGAAACTAAAATTCTGAAGGCCGCAATTCAAAGCTGCTGGGTGTTTTTAACGGTGTTTTTGCAGTTGAGCTCCCACTTTGCTACTTGAAGGCGAGTGTCAAACTGGTGTAATTTAAAGTCGATGATATGGAATAGCCGCAGTCTGGCTTATTGAGGTAGACGTAAGAGTCAGAAGCTGGAGGAAAAAGTAATGGCAGCCGCAATTCAGGAACATAAGAGTCTTTAACCCACCATCTCATCAGGTGTGTTGTTAGAAGCTTGTATATCTAGAAGCAAGGCTGAGGTTATAGAAAGCTTCATGAATATACCATCATCACAAGTAATGCACCAGGCAGTAAGTGGTAACCTGAAGTACAATATAACCCTGGTTGTGGCTTTTGTGATGTATCCGTCAGGGTTGCGTTGAGCTCTTCAGATGAATCTGAGTATGAGAACGGCTGGGAAAAACAATATATTGCTGCAGGCAATCCCCCAGCACAATTACCTCTGGACATCTGGGCCCTGTAAGCACACAGCCACTCTGTTTTTTTTCCTTGTGTCTTCATCAGTTGTCCTCTGTCTCCTTTATAGGATGTTGTTCTTCTTTTCTCTCCTTCCTTTTGATGCTCATGTTAGCGTTCATTTATTTTTTTGTCCCTCTGCCACCATGCATGCATCAACGATGCTCTTTTCCTCGTGTTCCACGATTTTACCGTCTCTACATTGGCATATCTGCACCATTGTTCTCATTTTTTTACTCCCACAGCATGTGGTCACCTTTGTGTCCTCTAACTTCCTCCATTCTTTTCTTTAGTTCATTCTGCAGTTGCATGTCATTCTCTCTAACTCTCGTCAAAACATCTCCTTCGCCCCAAGCAACAGCGATGGAGCATATTTGCTATTCCAATGGATTTTTTTTTCTCCCCAGAAGATTGTCACCTGGTATGTGACAATGTTGCATATTCACCAAATAAATCACCATGCAAATAACTGCATACATGATAAACGGTTCCTGAACTAAGAAATTACCTGCAGTAGATGCAGAGTCATGCACAGATGCACATTTGGGACATTGCCGATGAATTGATGGAATTGTGATTCGTGTTTCACTTACAAAATCAGAATCATAAAAAAAAAAAAATTCTAATAGTAATTTGGTTGTTTTTTTTGTTTTTTCCACCAGACCCACTATAGAACTTGAAGTGAAAGTGTCATTTTTGCCTCAGGGTCAAAAATGACATGGCCTCTTCACTAAAATGCCTAAACGCCCTTTTTTTTCCAACTTGAATGCTGCTGATCACTTTTAAGGTGTACACTACACCTGGGTACAAAGATCCGCTTCAGGTCAGCAGTGAAAATCAGTCATGGTGGAGAAAAAACATGCATCAGCATCTCTCTCTCTCTCTCTCTCTCTCTCTCTATCTCTCTCTCTCTCTATCTCTCTCTCACACACACACACACACACACACACACACACACACACACACACACACACACACATGTAAAACCACAAAGGTAGCACAGAGACACACAATGAGATATTGAGATGATCTACTGTACCGATTGATCTCAGGAAAAGCCTGAACTCATGTGAAGGCATGTACACCCTGGACAGGGTGATTGGAAGTTAAAGCAGCAGGAAGATGACTGGCCCTCGTCATCATCCATAACATCCTTGATGTATTTTCACACAATGCCTTCGTGATGTGGAACAAGATCAGCCAAACCTGGATTCCTGATGAGCAGAGGGTTTTCAACAAGAGGAGGGTGTTCCTGGGGCAGCTGGGAAAGGCACTTGTAACTGCACAGACTAAAAGAAATGAGTGCCTCCCTCACACAGCAGCTCCTGCAGCACTTTTAGGGGGCTGAATCTTGTAGTGGTCCACCTGAGGCTGTGGCTGTCCTACCTCCTGGCAAGAGGAGATGACAATACAGCACCCCAAAGAAAGACTGCACATCATCATCACACATATGTGCAGCACATGCAAGAAATTCCTGAAACCCTGCACAGACACATGCCTACTGTCTTACATTCTTATGATCATGGTAGGTTGTCTGTGTAGATTCTCACTCATCCAGGTCATAGTTATCCAAAGTTAGTTGTCCAAAGTTGGATCTCTCAGTGTGCAACTCTCAGGTGACCGCCCGGATCATTAGCATGCCAATGGTCCACAAGGGCTACATTTTCAAGCTCTGCCCCCAGCAAGTTTAGAACTGAAGAAGGCTTCTGGAGAAAAGGCGAAATGTCTTCAAGGAAACCTTACAGTCCAGTTGCACACATGTAGGGATCTATAAGTCTCTTCTAGCAATTTGCAAAAGAACAGACTACAAAAGTCACTGTGGTGCAATGCATATTTCAATAAACTATAACATGATTGTAGGGGAATGTGTTCATAGTGTCATAAACTTGAAAAAAACATCCACATTTTGTCCTGGATTTCAGAATATACGCATGAATAATGCGTGATATGAATAATAATAATAATAATAATAATAATAAAAATAAAAATTAATCAATTTCTCAGCAGTAGGAGTCTCCTGGTGATTGGATGTAAAAGTAGAAAGAAGAGGCCAGCCAAAGATTACATCCTAGAGAGCCCAAGTAGGCTGTCATGGACAATAAATCTGACTAGGGAAAAAGGCTAACCCTTTCCATTGTCTGATTATGTATATTTTTAGGAACGCCTTGAGGTAAATTTAAGGCTATGAAAATATCTGGAAATATGTTTGCATTTTGTAGTTAACACATCTGTATACATTTAGATAAGTTCCACCTCACAATTACCCCTGTTTTGTGGTGGAAAAACAGCCCTTCCTGGGTCTATGCTTCCCCTTAATGTTTGTGCAAATAGCTTGCAGTGTAACATTCTGATGTGCTCGAGGCATTAGAAGGCCACGTGGTAGCAAACAAAGTCATAACACGACTGGCTTAAACATAAAAATTAAGAAAAAGGACACTCTTTGTTTCTCCGAGAATCGTAAAAGGCCTCATTCTCCGTCTCCCTTCTTGAACCCCCACCCCCAATTAGTATTGACCCATCTGGTCCATGGATCTAGCATTCTCAATGTGGCTTGTCATTACTTTTTGGGTGCCATCCTTCTTATGTTTGTCCTTGTCATCTGGATTTCCTGTCAGGACTTTTGACCTTGTGAAACTCGAGAGTGGTTAACAGGCCGATTCTCACCTAGTAAGAAAGCAAACAGGTACATTATTCCAGATTATTGATGCTATACGACGACTGAGCCTAATGCCCTCTAGTGGAAGGCTGCACTGTGTGCCAAAAAATTGAGGGCAAAATAATATTTTTCAACTTAAAAATCCAAACAAATAGTTAAACTATATCAAAACAAATAGTTTTAGTACCTACGTCAGTCTCAAAGTGTTTAATTTCATATCTGAACAGTCCAGAAGTTACCAAGTTTACCCCGGATGCTACTGTTGGTGGCCCGAACAACTGATCTCGCAGAGCACAAGGGGGAGTGGGGGATACAATTGTTTAGCCATGATTACAACTTGGAAGCGACTTTCTTTGAGCACAGTTGTGTCCCCTTCACAGTGGGTCCTGCCAGAGCGCAGACAAAAAGAAAAAAGGATGAAACACAGTAAATTTTAAAGCTTTATCTTGTTTACTCTGAAGCTACCTACATTTCATCAAACAGTCTAATTTCTGCTCCGCCCCTCAGCTAGTACAAAAACCTTTTCTGGCAGCAATAAAGGCAGCAGCGGGAAGCGTTCAGTTTACATGATCGACACAACTCATCTGCAATGTAATTATAAACCCAAACGCAACAAAACAGGCTGCTCTATAAAGAGAGATTAACTGAATATAAATGTGCTGTGGGATTACTGTAGACAAAATGCTGAGTTTAAGCGCCATTACAAAAATGATTAATGGAAATGTAATTGACTTTATATTTAGACAAGCCTTGACTCATCTGATTCAAGTAAACTCTGAGACGTTATGTCCTTTTGACTGCGTCGTAAATGCAGTGAAGAATAACTCTGACATAACAGCGTAGTAGAAGTACTGACAAAGTACAAATGAAATATTTGGCTTAGTGCCTATGGGCACCTCTTTCCTTATCAATATTTAAAGAAGTGTTTCTCACTCTTTTAACACCTTTTGGAATTCTAAACTTACAGTCCGGAGAGAGGCCTTCAGCTAGGTTGGCTTGAAACTTTGCGGGAGGTGGCATCTGATGGGATGACCACGGGGACGCAGCCTGGGTATCCCATTGCTGAAACAGTAGAGCTGTGCTGTCAAAGGGTGACATATGAGCTAATAACCTTTGGCCTCAGCTGTGCAGTAGAGTGGGGGCGTGGAAAGGTAATGCTTCATTCAGGCACCTTTGCACAGGTGTTTAAAAAGAACCAAAACGTGATTCGCTAAACGTTTCCCTCCAAGTTCCCAGAATGCCTCATCGTCACTTAACACTGGCAAAAAAGCACCCCACGGGATGCACACAAAGCTCTGTCCTGATTAGATATTTCATACTTTTCACTCTTTTTTTTTCTCTTTTTGAAAAAGATGTGTGCTCTATTCCTTCATATAATCCTACAGGGCAGTTAAGAATTGAGGCATTAAGAAGACAATTGTTTGCAAAATACTTTCACATAATCTCATGACCCACTTTTGGCTTTCACAAGAAAAAAAGCTTCTTCATGGCTTTATCACGAGCCTCTCTCGAGAATACATTTCCATCCTTTAATCGAACGTGAACTCAACATTTTCTTTATTTTGTGTGAAGATGCTTCTAATACAGCCACTTAGCACAATAATGACTTAAAGGGTGCGCGAACAAAGCATTTGGCAAACTATGTCCTTGCAAACGCGAAAGCAACTTTGGTTTTGATGCCAAGGATTATCTGTGCAGCTCTTTTCCAGGGTTCCACTTTTCTGCATCAGTCATAAAGTGATGATATTGCAATTACTGAATCGCTGCAGCTTGTCCTGCAGGAACACTTTGTCAGTTTTGTAGGGTGTTTCAGGCATAAAAGAAAATACTGTTTAGCCTCAACTAGACAGTTTAAACTCAGAGGTTATGTTTATTTCCTTTCCAAGTAAGTGCTTAATTTAAACTGTCTTCACAGTAAAAATGTTTTTTTTTTTTTTTTTTTTTTTTTTTAAAGACCACATCTGGAATGGATAGACAAAAAACAGCCCACTGACAAACATGGAACTTCCTTTGTGTAAACGTTTGCCATTCGGCACCATTTGTCACGATTAGCGGTGTAAACGAAAGCAGGTTAGCCGTCAGTCAGGTTGCTTATTCCTTGACGTAAGAGCTTGGCTAATTAAAAAACTTGTTCCTGTGTGCAGTTGTCTGCTTTTTAGTCTTCCTTAACTGGTTATGTTTTTTGTTTTTTTTTTTCTGGCAGGTTTATTAGCAGGTGAAGGTTTTTTTTTTTTATGCATATGTGTTATGGCAAACATTCGAGTTATTCATTTTGCATTTTCTTCTGTGCCCTTGAAAAAAACCTAAATGGATGTTTGCGTTTTTGTTTTTTTTTAATTTTCCACAAAGGAGATGTTTTTGTTTCTCTCGTGGTTTTTATATCGTCACTTTTCCTGATTCAGATTTGATGAACGGGTGCTTAGTAGGATTTAAGACCAACAATGACAGTGCACAAGTCAACAAACATGAATATTTGTTTGTGCAATATACGTTTCTTTGTCTTTACTGCACCAAATCGACAAACCACCTTTTTAAAACCATTGGACTTTACAAAAAGTAAAATCAAAGAAACTTTTCATCATATTTACTTTATCATGCTCATATTTTTACCAACCCAGGTTTGGGTTGTGAAATTTGTTTATGTTTATCTTCCTCTTCGGAACCCCTCTCAACTGCCCAAACTGGAAACAGGAATGATGAGGTTGCTCATATGCCTTTGTGTAGGTCAAAGGTCAGGATAGAACTGGCTTCTCCTCTCGGTTTCCATGATGGACTGCTGATGGGTTTGTTGTCTGTTGTAAACATCCAATTGTGGCTAATATGTGTATGGTTGGTGGAGAGGAAAACTGAAATTGAATGGTATTGATGGTGTGGGGGTTTGAAAAGGTCAAGTGTCCTTATAGATTTCTCACTGGATGCAATATGTTGGATGCTGAATTGTCATTTGTGCCATGTGTGTATGGACCTTTATCTGGAAAGTATTTGGTGGGAAATTAGTGCTTGGTGTCCGCTGGTTTTATTTTCCAATAGAACATATTGAATGTCAACTCAAGGGTGTCACAGGGGTCACTGCATTCTCATTTTGTTGGTGGAGCTGCATCCAGTTAATGAAAGCGGAGGTTTTACTTTAATCTATCCAGGTCCACCTTAAAGTTTTGTGTAGTGAAAGTGGAGTCAAATTGTCTTCTAAATCATTCCAATTAGTAGAAAAGTGGATTTAACTGACATGGTTGAGCAGTTATAGGGTGGATCCCTTGATCTCAGTACCCAGGTCAAAGACGTTCAGAGGCAGAATCAAAGACTGACCAATTAATAGAGTGGTGTGAAAGTTTACCAAAGCTGTTGATCAGGATGTACACAGACCAAATGGAGGATGATGAGTTTATTATGTGAATTCTGTATTTTTTTTCTTGATACCACTGCTAACACCATTGATAACACCATTGTCGTCAGTGGTATCGTCACCAGCCTTACTGGCTTTTCAGTGACTGAATGTTTCTTTTCCTAGTATCAATCCTAGTGGCTTGTGGCTTCACAATTACTTTTTGAGAAAACAACTAGCCACGGTGCTGATTTTGATTTACAAATGTAAAAGAGGAAAAAT
The DNA here is from genome assembly GCA_015343265.1 of Pao palembangensis. Lineage (NCBI taxonomy): Eukaryota > Metazoa > Chordata > Actinopteri > Tetraodontiformes > Tetraodontidae > Pao > Pao palembangensis. The sequence goes on along the minus strand of CM027085.1, from coordinate 5,343,812 downwards.
GCCAGCCTCAGCTGAGAAAACAGAAACACCTGAGTCTCATATTTTTCCCATCACCAGTCACAATAGCCGGTAAATTGCCGCCATGTGGTAGGTTGACAAGCATGCTTCTGGCAGTAATCACTGAACTTCATGCTAAATGGCCATCAACACAAGATCCTTTATGTCAGAGGCGAAAGGTGAAAGCAGATAAGTCTTGCAAGGGTCTGACTTAAACCAGACTAAGTGGACTCGTATGGTCTCGTAAAGAACACGGCCTCCTGATCCGTAAACACTTCCCATTTTTAGAACTCGTAAGTGTCGCTGCTAAGCAGACAGTAGCCTTTGCACCACAGAGCTGTGCAGACTTTAGCACACCTCCAAAGAATCTCTTCTTAAATTTAGTTTTAGCTCTGTGATTTTCCACTTCAGCAAAGAAGGGAGACCCTCACACTGTCACATCGCACCTCTGCATTTTCTTTGTACAGCACCTCAGCCTGATACGAACCGAGGATAATCTCACTGACAGCTATCCCTCACAGCACATAGTGATGGACAGGCTTCAGTAAACACGCCCTCAAAAGATTTTAGAATTCACTAGTGATGGATTGCTGAAGATGTTTACATTCTACTACTCTAAAATTGAAGTTAAATAGATGGTTTCCAGTTATGTGAAGTCAATACTACACTGAGAATGGCATAACAGAATAAATGACTGACCTATAGGTGAAAATATAATTTTACTTTTCTTTGTCGTTGGTTTTTGCAAGTTTTAAGGGTATAATTTGTAAATTCATGGAAATTACCCACAGTTCTCACATGAAAATGGTAAAAAAAAAAATACAAAAAAAATCAGTTCCCACAACTTCTTTCACAAAAGAGTCCCAATTTCACGCATGGATCTGTGATACTTTGAAGACTGCACTGTCCGTTGATGACACATTGCCTCAGAAATGCTTTGAATGAGTAAAATGAGCCATCAGAGTCACCAGATTCCCCTTTTTTAGATGCAGGAAATACCAAAGTGGAGACAAATCATGCAGACGCTGTGCTGCCATTCATAGCTGCATTGCTTTGATTGCCGCCGTCCTCTCTTCTTGGCATGACCTCAATTGAGACTTTTTTCCGCAAATTATTCTAGAAGAAAGTCATGTTTGAGCCACTGATCTTAGCGCACAGGCCCCTGGAACTTCACAACGGACCCTTACTTTATTGTTACACTTCATCTGACTTCTAGAATGTTTGACCACAAAACACTTTTGAAAAGTCCGTCTGAAATGCATGAAAAGTCAAAGGAGGGCGAGCGCTTAGAGGAGTAATGATGCCATTTAGCATCGGCGTCATCTCCCAGTTTGTGTGACCTAGATAGGGGATGACACGAGCAGACTGTGCGGTGACTGGGCTCCATTCGCTCCACACTGCAGCGCTGCTGATGTGATTCTGCTGTGAGGTAGGGCGACTCTGTCAGGCACAATATGCAAATTTCAGTATTTTTCACAAAAAGAAATGTGACGTTGTGCATGAAACGTAAGGGATGCGCTGCCACGGTTCGGGGAAAGTTTGGGCTAGTTATAAAAAGAGTTTTCTTGTCTCTATTTCCTGCTGTATTCCCTGTCTTTTTTTTGTTTTCCTCTCCTCTCTTTTACATCTTTTGTGCATTAGGTTTGTGGATTTTTCGATGCTAAATATAAGGAAAACATGATCATTATGTAAATATGCTGGGACACGGATGAACTCCTCATCAGGATGTTTACATATTTATGAACAGCAAATTATATTTTGGTGTAGAAAACATTCATCACTCTAGAGGAGACATTGGCGTGCATCTATAAGCACAGATACGCAGAGGAAATGCACACAGGTCCACTAACAGAGACGATCCAAGGACATCTGGGGATCCCAGAAACTCTGGTTGGACAAATCTGCAAAGGTTTGCACAGTCTGCATTATTTCCCTTTCCGGCTGGAAATGACCTGTGTGATTGGCCATGAATATCAATGTCATGCGTGTCAGGCTGCGTCAGTTCAGCTTCATTTGATGCATGTCACCAGCTTGGCTGTTAAAAGGCTTCAATGGGCTGCAGGAGAAGGAGGAGAAGGAGGAGAAGGAAGATGATGCACAGGCTGGAAGATGATGCACAGGCTGGATTCTGGCAGAGGCACTCACTTGCTGACTCAGTCACCTGAGAATGAAATGTGTATGTCACTTTGATTGACGTAATAGCAATCTGAGGCTCTCGATGCCGTTTTGACACCTTTGCTGCACTCTGAAGCGTTTCTGTCTCCTGCTGTGGAAATATTAATCCACTTGACCTCATGCACAAACACAATCAAGCCAACAATTCTCGACACAATGTTGAAATCGTTTTGGGCTGTGGAAAATAAAAGCTCCAACTTACAGTAAAGCATATGATTTGTGATTTAATGTTAATGTTTTATTAATGTTTTAATGATCTCTTGAGAAGAGACAAGCACTTGACAAGAGGTTACAAAATTTATTCAAAACCAACTTCATTTTTTGCTCTTTTGAGGCCAACTCCTGTGTTGTTTGAGTGACAGCTTTTATTGACGTTTTCCTGTAATGCTTAAAGGCCAGATGTTTTACCAGGTACATCATATTTGTCACTGACGACAACAGATGCAGCTTTTTTCAGTTTTTTTAATTATCCATGCTAACTGCTAACATCTTTGTTTTTCTCAGGATAGAGTGTGTGCTCTTACAAAGATAAGTGATTCTCTAAACCTAGATAGATTACCATGGCAACCAACACTGGACATTTTAACGATACGAGTTATACGAGTTGTTCCTCTGTGAGATGAAATATGCTTTGCTGTAAAATCATATTCATCTCAAGATGTTATCATTGCCATGGCAACACCAGACTTGTATGCTGAAATAATCCCTTCCTTGCATTTCATCAGGTAATCGGAGTTTTACACGTCCATCACGGCTATATAATTTTTAAATGAAAATGACACAACAGCTATAAATAACTTTGAATTACTGATATCAACCTGCTTCTGTTGGTGCTCCACCTAAAAGGCTTCACATAATTAACCTAAGCTAAGAGCTAACATTTCCTCTTATGGCTTTAGCCACGGTGGTGTTTTTAACGCGAGCCCTCCATCACAACCTCCTGACTGCAGCTGGAAACACGTGACTGAAACAAGAGTCAAATGATGCACAAAATGTCCCTTTATGTGGGAACACGCAGAGCCTGGAGCGGAAAGCCTGAGCGAGCACAGAAAAGTTGAATAAGCACGTTCGGGAGAAATGAAACCCCGCGCGGATATCTGTGGCGTTATGAGCGGGCACGAACGCGCCTGACACAAACAAAATAATATTGAGGTGAAGATTTTACTTAAGTGCATCACTGAGGCCAAAGTGTAAAATTCACAGCGCAGCAGATTTAACACACTCTATCTGCATTTAACTAAATCCTTGACCCTAATGCCTGGATAACTGTAGCTAAACTGTCAAACTGAATGATATGATCCTGATTACAGCAGATTACGCCAGAATGGCCTCCTGCTGTCATTCTGTGTCAGTTTCCTCTAATCTGATGCAGTCCGTTGCTGATGCTTGGCCGAAATTCAGCATGAGTCGCCATTAGGTTTAGCTGTTCCTTCCTGTGACCCCTACTACGCCCTCCCCCCCACCCCCCCGCCCAAAATGGTTTCTGTCCACCACATATTCCAGTAGTCATATGGAGAAAAAACAGGGCTTGGTTTTAATGGCTCACTATTTTAAAATAGGGCGCTGCTTTATTTATTAATGTGTCTGCAGAAGAACACGACACGTGAGGAAGACATGAGAAAATACTGGAATTACCACAGGTGCAATGCACCTGTGCACGGGGGTGCTGCACGTTGCACCATCATTGGACTACAAAAATACGTGCATTGATAATGTGCCAAGAGAAATTGTCTTAATTTTCCCTCACACTGAAGCTTTTTTTTCCCATAATGCAATCCTGCTGTTAGGTGCAAATCTTCTCCTTTGTGCTAATAATTGAGCAGACAACAGCATGAAGCTTATTCTTCCTGATGCTTGGCTCGGAGCGAGCAAACTCGCATCTGAAGTAGGACAGAACTGCCTACTGTGAGCTAAAATGCGACGCTTTTGAAGTCCGAGTAGCAACGAGAACAGAGAAAACATGCACAAGCTCTTCCAGGTCTCAATGCACGCCGCAACTTTTTAAACTCGAGCTTCTCTGCCACACCAAGATCAGACATTTCTCTGGCAACAGTAGGGCTATTAATAATTGATTTGTCAGAAAGTAGAAGTCTGTTTGCAGTTGCTGTTTTATTAGACAACAAAAAAGATCTTTTTGGTGTGTTTAAAAAAGCACTTGAATGGAAATGACAAGTCCAAGCACAGCAGTTTAGCGTTTTAAAAGCCGTCTCTCGCAAAAGCACTGCTCCAGATCCATTTACGGCGCCAGCACATCTTTGGAGTGGCTCACGAAATGGAGGGTCAAACTTTATGCTATTGAAACAGTAACGTCGAGACAAAGGTATTCATTTGCAGCAAGGGTTAGAGTCTCCCAGAACATGTGCTGCTGAGTTCCGTTTGGCCCATAGGGAACATATACATGGTTCTTCCATGTTTCATGTACATTAAGTGAGCACTATGTTGAAATGCACTCGGAGGAAGGTGCGTAGGAAACGAGACATGGCACACACCGTGGCTTATTGCAAGCGTTCAGACTGAAGGCGTCGAGTGCTAAAAGTACAGTTTTTATCTGCTTCTCTAAAAAAAAAAAAAAAATGCTTTGTGTTGTGTCAGATATGGCTTGATGTTTAAGGTGTGAAACTGTTTGATGATATAGTATGACTTGAAATTCACAGTTACTGGATGAAATCACAAGGTTGTGGAGAATTCACAGAGGCTGGATTTTGTCTTTATTCACTTTAGTGGTGAATTCCTGAACAAGTAGGAGTAAAACTGGGGAGACAGGAAGAAGGTGGTGTCACAAAAGAGAAGCTTGTCGGCATTCTAGGTCCATGATGAGATGTGATCTTGCCTTTTAGTGGGGGTGCTGAAGAAAGAACGTCCCTGCTCATTAATGTAAAAGCAGCTCAGCAGGACACTACTGCATAGGGACAGCAGCCACTACTGTCACATACTCAGCTGTGTTTTAGTAATTCGACATTACTCAACTCGGCCCCCCACACTCCTCTCTCTCTCTCTGCAGATGGACAGAGATGACATAAAGCACTCATGAAAAGGTCAGATGGAAGCATGTTTAGATATATTCAAACCAAGATGAGATGTTTGGAAATCCAGATGGTTAGTGTTCCATCTGGAACAATTTGTTACAATTTGTTAGTTTTTTACATGTACACTACTCTTAGGGTTAGACAGTCTTTCTTTCAGACTGCTGTGAAAAAGAATTACTGCAGGAGTAATTTTTGATTTGCTTCAATCTTACCCAAAGTAGCAGAGGAGGAGGGGGTTTCGGACTAGCCAGCCACTAGGGGACTACATTGTCTAAAACATCAGCTTCAGGCTTGGATGCACAATGTGCACAGGAGAGCAGCAACCCATTTTTACATCATGCAAAAGGTTCAAAAAACTTAGTGAGCAGTTAGAATTCACCTACATATTCTCACCATTCTAGTTCAATAATGTGTGTGCAAAATTCGACCGGGCCGCAATACAGACTGTGTGTCTCTCCAGAGGCCTCATTTTAATTTTACAAAGGGGTCATTGGCACTAATGGGTCTCTAAAGTTCACTTCATCCTTACTGATGTCCTCATTAATCAAGATAGCATTAAAAGGAGTCACATGAAAGATTAAATTTATCTTTCAAAGCTCACACTGTTATCAGCAGAGTTATTGAAGATGAGAAAAGCCCTTCGCTACTTGGATAAAGTTTTGATCACCCTTAAACAAATGTCTCCAAATTGACACATGCGAATAAAGGATGGACTCTGAGCCATCCTGTCAATTAAAGCGCATTTTTGGGTTAGCATAGATGGAGATTTACCATAGCTCAATTAACTCGGCAAATAACCTGAATAAGACAGGACAGCACTGCAATAATTTCCAGCACAGAAACGCAAACACCGTGAATTATTCAACAAAGGACTCTCAGATCGAATGGTGTGTCCTATTTGAACTTGGAAATTAGGGCTTTCTTACTTCTCAGTCGAAACTGCAAAGAAACACTGAGCAAAGCAAGATTACAGTCTCGCAACTAGAAAAATGGAAACTTGTTTCAACGACGCTTGCGCCAAGAATGTTAGCAGTCCGAGGCAGCCGCTAGCTTATCTTTGGCCATTCTGCTCAAGGTTTGCATGGCCGGCACCTGTATATTGGTACATGGGTAGTGAGTTTGTTCCTCTGCACAGAGAATACACAAGTCTGTCAAGATAAATAAGAACTTCCTGGACAAAACTTAACAGATTTAACAGTAAATAAAACAGAAACCATGTAAAGTAAACTACTCACGCCTTGTGAATATAGAACAATAATATTTTACTTTAGAAAGTAGTAATAAAGATAAATGCATAAACCTGGAGTGGACACATTATAAAATTGCAGTGGTATTCTGATATGAGCTCACAGTGCTAACAGCCATGTTAATCATTGCTATATGTTGGATGTTGTTGCACCACCTGCAGGGTAGAATGTGCAGTCTTGCTGGACTGTCAGTCTGACTGGAAGTGAGTCTCGGTTGTTTTTTTGTTTGTTTTTTTGTGGCTAAATATGTATTGTGTTCTAATTTTTCAGTCTGATATTGTAACTGGTCAACACTATGTGACAAATTTGCTTTTCTTCTTTACAATAAATTGGAAAGAGAAGAAAGTAACATTTTTTTCATGCAATGGGGCAGGAAAATGTCATCCCTTTTCACCCCTTCATCTCCAAAAGCGCTCTTTTAACCTTTTGTGCTTGGAGCTTGAATGTGAAATTTAGTGGCTCGCTGCAGGAACCATGGTCTTGAAAACATACTGGACTTTGGCTCATACTTTCTGTATTCCGGCCGTGAATATGCATTAGTTATGTGCCGGGGCATTATTTGTCTCAGCCAGCTACATGGGAATGCTAGCTTCCAACCCCGGGAGGTAAACATTTCAAACATCTCAACACAATGCTATCGTTATAATTATGAAAACATTTTGGCATTTGCAAGCTTCTTTTAATTGCTAATTATTTTTTTAGAAGAAACTGGGGTAGTTATTTCCCTTTAAAGTTTACCTCAGATAACTTTTGATGTAATCTAAAAAAGACTGCATTGTTAATGGTTTAATGTTAACTGTTTCTAGGAGAAAGGGTGCTAGTGTCACATTTGAGTAAACACCAGATGCCTTCAGAGGAAAACCACTGCTCTACAGCGATGTGCACTTTGTAAATTATTTTCCTGCTGACAAATTCGCATGATTCGATCACGTGGAGCAATGACGGTGTGATTGACAGGCGTCTAGGAGCTCAATGTTCCAGGCTCAGTGCATCAAATCACTGCAGTTATTTAGTATTTCACTACTGCAGGAAGTTCTAACATTGTTAGGGTTAGGGTTATTTAACAGCACAACCTGCATACCTGAATCCCAATTCCCCTCTTCTACCGAGGATCATTTGTCACCCCCGATAAGCTCCAACAGCCTGTGTGTGGGCTGCACACAGCTGATGCAGATTTGGCAAGCGATTTCCCTTAGTGAGTAAGCAAAACGACTTAGAATTAGGACGGATTTACACAAATTCCAAATAATTTCTGATGACACTGCTCTTACTGACACAGTTCTTCATCATTCTGCGTCCAGCCTGCAGCCTGCCAGCATGGTGCTCGGCCACAAATGTTGCCCGTCACTCGCCCCCTTCGGTTTGATTGCTGAAATCCGTCTGATTTGTCTACCATCTTCTAGTGCTTGTCTGACGAGATGGCCGAGTAATGCTATAATGACGTGTCTTAGGCTGGCGCAAAGAAACCCAAGGGGACAAGAAATGAGGAAAACAGAAGATGAGAAGCTAAATTAAAGTGACACAAAATGCCAAATTTAAAAGCTGAGTACTGATTCTTCAGCATGCAAACTCTCAAAACTGGAAATGCTCCAATCATATGAAGAATTCAATTGAACTACATTCACACTCCAAGCCTGAGTGGCCTAAAACAGATTTTTTTTTTTTTTTTTTTCGCTCTGATGTGACCCAGAGTTTTTTCCCTGACAGCTTGATCAGATCGGATTTTTTCAAGTCAAATTTGGGCCACTTGCCTGTGAGACAGCGTGACTGCTATTAGCATCCAATGTGACCTTGACATCACTAGTGGGCGACGTAATTTAAAAAAAGCCTCTGGAAATACTTCACAACAACAAACACGGAGGACGGCAGCAACGGTGGGTCAATGGAGAGATCACATGGTTTTGGACTTCAAATATTTGGGTGGGAACAAAGATACAGGCTAAAGAGACAATTCGTCTGCCTCCTACTCATCATAACTAAAAACACTGGCATGTCTCAACTTCATCGACTTCTTTCAATCTTCACTTCCATAAACATCGCACTACGCCAATGTTCATCTGCATTTACTGCACATTTGTGTTACAAAATGCATTTAACTTGACAGTCACATTTTTACATTTTTAAAATAATGTAAACAGCCACTTGAAAAACTTGGGAATCTGGAAATGAATCTGATTCAGGCCACTTGGTCTGCAGCGCAACCTTGTGTTAGACTGATTGGTGTGAAGCAGCTTGAGCATTACTTCTTGTAAAGATTGCTCACTAACTCATGAGGTTGTTGGTTTTTAAAAGGTATGAGTGGAGTATTCTTCTTTTTTATAAAACCACGTCAGCATCATTTCAACACTGATGCTCAGTAGTGCCACAAACAGAATTTATGTTGAACTATTAGTAAAACAGATGGGCTTTTTTTGGGCGGAATTCAAAGCTTGAGTGAAAAATGCTGATCCATCAGCCATTTCTGTTTTAGTACTCAATATTTCACAAAATGTGAGTCAAAGATTTGTTGTGGTGACCTCTAGCTGTTGTTTAAGGGTCTGATTGGGTACACCTGGGCCCAGTGTCCTGATTTGATTTAAAGTCTACTTGTCACTTCCTCTGCCAGCCAAGGCCATGATATATGGGAATAGACAAGCTCATCTGTGTGTGTGTGTGTGTGTGTGTGTGTGTGCGCGCGCGCATGTGTGTGTGTGTGTGTAATACATATTGCTCTGGTAGAGTGAGGGTATTTTGGCTAATTTTCACAACTTCAAGGGGCAGTTTGAGGGTGAAGCTGGGTTAGGGTGTGTGTAAGGGGCAGAGGAATGCGTTTTGTCAATATAGGTCCTCACAAAGTTGGAAGTACAAGGAGATGTTGGATGAGGAGATGTACAAATCTGGTTATGTTTAACAGAAATCTTAATATGTGAGGAAAGTGAGGAAGTACGCCATAACCTCGAGAGATGGGTGCTAATTAAAGGTGTAATCTAACAGAGCCATAATTGTGAGTGCTTTGCAGAGGAAAGAACATGGCAGTAAGTTGCTCAGTATAAGAGATCACTTGTCCATCATCTGCACATTGTTGTCAAAGCTTGAGTAGGAGTTCTTCTTTCCTCCTCATTCTTCTTTTGTTAAAACGTCTTGTGCTAATTAGCTGTTTGTACTGCTGTTATTAGGATTATAAAATGCTGGAATTATTGTCAGTGTGTCACAAAATATATTGTTATTTTAAATATAATGCCGATAATTATTAAAAGCAATTTCTAAAAAGGAAACATCAGTTATTGCGGTAATTCCAGGGGAGGTGATTCAAAGACCCCTTCCTGCCCACCTGCTGTTTCTTGTCGACCCCTTTCTCTTTACAGTATTGCGCAAGTGTTTGAGTACAAGAGGTTTTGTAAAATTTGTGGATGTAAACAACTGGATAGCCTGACAAAAATTGCGCCCAGTAAAATAACAGCGGCCCGTTCCCCAGCGGTGCCATTTGCTTTCATGTTTGTATCTTAAATGTGCTCTTAGCTAAAAAAAAAAAAAAAAAGAGGAAAAGAAGAGTGAATTGGCTTCCAGCACTGGTCCCACAGTTCTCTTGGACTTCAAAGCGCAGTGATGGAAACTTTCCTTCATCCTGATGCCGTGTTCACCTCTGCGCCTCAATCGGAAACGTTCCATCTTTGGCTGCTGACTGATACAGCTCTGGAAGGAATAAGAATTTCACCTGTTTTTTCCTCAAGTGCTGCTTTCTGACTGATCCTCATCCTCTGAACAGTGAATCACACAGCACCTGCATTAAAAAGCAAAAAGCCGCCAGGAAAAAGTACCCAGATAGAAAAATCGTAAAAAAAAAAAAATGTGTGTGTGTGTGTATATATATATATATATATATATATATATATATATATATATATATATATATATATATATATATATACGACAATCAATTTCACATGTGGTCAGCACATTCAGCTATGTAAAGAACGAAGTGTTTAATAAGAATATTTCATTCATTCAGATCTAGGATGTGTTATTTTAGTGTTCCCTATATATATATATATATAGAGAGAGAGAGCGACTGGATAGCTCAGTTGGTAAGGCACCGGACTGGTACACGGGGGACCAGTGGACCTTGGGCAAGACCCTTCACGCTACTGCCTACCTCATACCATGATCAGACGTCGCATGATCAGACGTCGCCCGGCCAAACAAGGTCTGCGTCAGGTGCACCTTGATGAAAAATGGGCTACTGGAACAAGGCGGAGATGGGCGAGAACAAGGAGCTGTTGGAATGCTACTACTCAAGTAACTCTAGTCAGAGGGGTTACATGCAAAGAATGTGGGCAGAATGGTTACTACAAAACCCACAGTCACGGTTGACCGCGAACAATTAGTAGCTCAATGTTCCAACATCCGCAAACGGCAACTGCTATCACAACTTGAGATTGACGAGGTACAACACAAATGCTACGGCCAGGACGCCAGAGGAGGAGGTTATACCAATGCCCCAACCAGAGATTGGGAACAAAGCCTCAGTGAGCGCAGATATACCGATAATGCTGAGCGAGGCAGCAACTGACGTGAAAGATAGAATCATGGCGAGAATGAACACAAGGCAACCCCAACACCCTTTACAACGGCTAAGTGAAGTACCATCTGTGTCTCCTGGAAAGTGTGAATGCAGCAGTGAGAGCGATCCCTACCTCAGCAATAACTGAAACCAATGAGCTGATATACACTTCAGCAGCAGTGATCCTAGAGATGCTTGGCTATAAGAGCAACCATAAAAAAGAATACCCACCATGGAAACGAAGGTTGGAGGCTAAAATCAAGGCAGCACGGAGAGAAGTGAGTCACCTGACAGAGGCCCAGAGAGGTGCAATGAAAAAAACAGTACCCAAGAGGTACGGCCAGATGCCCATACCTGAAGCACTCGAAACTGCCAAACAAAGGCTCCAAGCCTTGGCCAGCCGCCTACAGAGATACACGAAAACCAATGAAGCCAGACGAATAAACAGGCTGTTCACAACTCAACCTGTCAAAGTGTATGCTCAGTGGCAGGGTAATAACAGCAGAGTAGACCCACCAAGGCTGGAAACCGAACAGCAGTGCTCAGTGGCTGGTCTCTCTGAGAGAGGAGTACAGCAACCTCCCTCAACAGAAACCAGTTACTATCACAGTGGCAGACATCCAGGAAAGAGTCTCAGGTATGAAAAACTGAGCAGTACCAGGCCCTAACATGATCCATGCCTACTGGCTATAGAAACTCACCTCACTCCATGAGCGCCTGGTAGCACAAATGAACCAGCTGCTAAGAGATGGGACTCACCCAGAATGGCTAACCGAGTGGCGAACGATCCTAATCCAGAAGGATCCCGCAAAGGGTGCAGTCCCACCCAACTACCGGCCAATAACCTGTCTCTCCACAACATGGAAGCTCATGTCAGGCATCATTGCGGTTAAGATAAGCAGGCACATGGATCAATACCTGAGCAAAGGACAGAAAGGCATTGGCAGAGATACCAGAGGAGCCAAACACCAGCTCCTGGTTGATAGAACAGTTGTCCAAGACTGCAAGTCCGGAAATATCAACCTGTGCACTCCTGGATTGATTACAAGAAAGCCTATGACTCGATGCCACACACATGGATCACTGAATGCCTGAAGCTGTACAACATCAATAGGACTTTAAGAGCGTTTGTGGCAAACTCGATGAGGTTGTGGAAAACCACCCTTGAGGCCAATGGCAAGCCACTTGCACAAGTGTCCATCAAATGTGGCATATACCAAGGAGATGCTCTGTCCCCACTGCTGTTCTGCATAGGCCTGAAACCCCTAAGCCAGATAATCAACAAGACTGGCTATGGATACTGCCTCAGGAATGGGGCCACGATCAGTCACCTCCTCTACATGGATGACATCAAGCTGTACGCTAAGAACGGGACATAGACTCCCTGATCCACACTACCAGGATCTACAGCAATGACATTGGGATGTCATTCGGGCTTGAGAAATGTAGTAGGATGGTAACAAAGAGAGGCAAGGTAGTCCACACTAAAGGGGTCTCACTCCCAGAAGGAACAATAGCAGACATTGAGGACAGTTGCAAGTACCTTGGAATACCACAGGCAAATGGCAACCTTGAACAGGCAACAAGGAAAGCGGCAACAGCCACATACCTCCAGCGAGTTAGACAAGTCCTAAGAAGCCAGCTCAATGGCAAGAACAAGTCCCGGGAAATAAACAGTTACGCCCTGCCAGTGATCAGATACCCTGCAGGAATAATAAGGTGGCCGAAGGAAGAGATACAGACCACAGATGTTAAGACACGAAAGTTCCTCACCATGCATGGTGGGTTCCATCACAAATCCAGCATCCTGAAACTGTACACAAGCCGTAAGGAAGGAGGCCAAGGACTAGTGACCGTGAGAGCCACTATCCAGGACGAAACAGCCAAGCTCCATGAGTACGTCAAGGACAAGGACAACGGATGACGTGCTCAATGAATGTCTCAGACAATGGCAAGATCAGGAGGTGCTGGAGGAGGGACAAGCCCCTACACGGGATGTACCACCGGAACATAGCTGAAGTGGCTGATCTCAAGAAGTCCTACCAATGGCTAGAGAGGGCTGGCCTACAGGACAGCACAGAGGCACTCATCCTGGCTGCACAGGAGCAAGCCCTGAACACCAGAGCGATAGAGGCCCAGATATACAACACCAGACAAGACCCAAGGTATAGGCTTTGCAAAGAGGCACCTGAGACAATCCAACACATAACTGCAGGGTGTAAGATGCTGGCAGAAAAAGCATACATGGAACGCCATAACCAAGTGGCTGGCATAGTCTACAGAAACATCTCTGCGGAGTATGGGCTGGAAACCCCAAGGTAAAAATGGGAAACACCTCCAAAGGTGGTGGGGAATGACCGAGCGAAGATCATGTGGGACTTCCAGATACAGACAGTTAGGATGGTGATGGCGAACCAACCAAATATCATGGTGGTGGATAAAGGGCAGAGGAGAGCTGTTGTGGTGGATGTGGCAATACCGAGTGACAGCAATATCAGGCGGAAGGAACATGAGAAACTTGAGAAATACCAAGGGTTCAGAGAGGAGCTGGAGAAGGCTTGGAAGGTGGAGGTGACAGTAGTGCCCGTGGTGATCGGAGCACTCGGTGCAGTGACCCCCAAACTGGAGGAGTGGCTACAGCAGATCCCTGGAACAATGTCAGACATCTCAGTCCAGGAAAGTGCAGTACTAGGAATAGCAAAGATACTGCGCAGGACTCTCAAGCTCCCAGGCCTCTGGTAGAGGACCCGAGCTTAGAATGGAGGAGGAACCACCCGCGGGGGGTGAGAAGGGAATTTTTATATATATATATATATATATATATATATATATATATATATATATATATTGCTGCAGTTTGTTCAGTGTTTAATAGAATTTAAAAGAAAAAAACATCACTTTTGTGTTCAGGTGACTGATAACGCCAAGGAACAACTTTATGCATGTGAATACTTTGCACTGAAGGTACAATTATCCAAAAAAAACTTAAGACCTGAACAAATAACCAACAACCTTGAATGTTGACAGTTTTTAAAGGAACCAATAAACATCTTCTCTTTCTTTATGACTAACATTGATGTTTTATCCATAAATATATACAATTTTGAGTCACGCAGCATAAACTGAAGCAACGTGTTTAATAAAACTAATGTAAAATACAAGATTCTTCATCAGATAAATGTACCTATGTTGAGTTTCTGCAACATGCTCTCATTCAGTCTCACTGATTACAACGGCTCACACCAGAGATGGAGCTGATTGGGAGGAATAATCAAGACGGAGCTGCTGAGTGATGAAATGCAAAATGGAGACATTCAGTCCCTCTCATATTTGCATTTTTCCCATTTAAAACCTTTTCGCTATGCGACACCTCCAGCCTCCCGGAAATATCGTTCAGTTTTTTAATGAGGTGTGAGGTAGCTAAAACCCTTTTTCGGAAGTCCCTGTTTCTCCCCTTATCCCCCCTGAGTAAAAAAAAAAATTGTTGTCCCGATCTCGATCCAGACAGCTTCCTTTGTTGCTCCAGGTCTGCACACTGGTGTGTAGCCTCAGGTAAGTGGCAAGTTATTGAATACATTTTTTTCATGGGTGAGCGGGAGGCGCTGGGGGAGGGGCTGGATTAATAAAGAGAAACGAAGCTTTATTGAAGCCGGCGGCCTCCGGAGCGCACACTTGTAGAGGCAGTGATGAAGACTCAACAGTGACACCCATTATAATCTGATTTGCAAATTATTTTTTTTGTTTTGGCTAATTATTATTCACAGAAGGGTGTGGGGGGGGGTACAATGCGTCATCTTCTGTCTGCTCAAAGATTAGGCTGATACGGGATGATATGCACGTTTCTCACAAGAAAAAGAGACGCCAGGGGCCCAAACATTACACTGGCACTTCATTTGGAAAGCTCTTCATTTTGATAGCTTTACAATGAGAGACCCTGCAGGCTTCATCAACATATGGCATTCCATATAGCTGAAATGCTCAAAAATGCTGTAATATTGCATTCCTTCACCTCTTGGGCTCTGCGTGTTTGTTTTTTCCAAAGATAACCCAAGTTAGATTCCTCTTAATCTCACTCAGAGGAAGTATGAGAAACTGAGATTTGTTCCTTTGTTTGGTCTTTATTTAATCTCTTCTGGTGCTTTTGCTGCATCGTGTACTGAAATAAGAGATTTTCTTAGAACTTCGGGATGTGACTGCAAGGACAAAGTGAGTCAGTGCCTTTATTTTCCAGTCATTATTTATGTTTATTTTAATAACTTTTCACAGTGCAATATGAGAGAGAAACCCATGTCCTACTTTTGCTGTGGTCTGCACTTTGGAAAGTGCTGATTAGTTCCATGTTCGATGTGAAGCATGAAAGTACGGCATGCATTTGATGTTGCAAACAGCATAACGAATAAGTGGTGATGTTTTAGTAATAACAGATTGCACTTGTGGAGCTTTTTCAGAGAATGGCTGTCCTGCAGATGTGGCTCCAACTCAGCCACAAACTGCTGAGGACATGATCCACCATCTTTAAACTCTTCAGCATAATAACACAGACAATAGTCTCACTGATTGTAAAAGTAGCACAGAGACATCTTTTCTGACACGAAGGTCACTTTTTACTCGTCGATTATATTTTTGTCCCTCTATAAAATGCATTCAGCCATTTTCTGTAGTTTTTCAAACCAGGATAAAATAACGTAAACATCTTTATCACAGGTTACGATGGCAACAGTTAAAAATAGAGCAAGTACTAACCTTCATCTGTGGCAGTGAACTGGAACTCCCTGTGGGTGATCGTTTCAAGAATAATGGTAACCAGCTGTGTGAAAATAGGTGTGGACCATTTGATGTATCACCTGCTGCGTTTCTCTACGGTGCATACGTTTTACAATTGCCCGAGCTTTAGGGTCGGTGCATTTGTCATTATTATTCTGCATTTCTATGTCTACTGAGATAAACTCAGAATTCGTCATGCACTCTTATATCAGTAGTAGTTTCCTTTGAAGCTATTCAGATCCTCAGGTAGGAGCTAAATTGCTTTCCCCAAAGCCCATTTCAACTAAAATCTCAACTCTCAAGTGTGCCAAAATCTTGAGAGGGTGCTTCTGGTTAATAGCTTTAGGAACTAAAGTATTTGCTCCAGTGGTGGAGAGCACATATGTGACCAAAGCAGAGAGGCCATTATTGCCAACAGGAGTTCTTTTTTTTATTTTTTATTTTTTTGTTAGCTTGTGACAATGGAACATGAAATATTCTTGGCTTAGTAGCACAAGAAGGTGTGACAGTGTCACACCGTAACATGTTTTAGCTGGAACTGGCTCCTGAATTGAGCTTTCGTAAGTGAGCATTCCCAGACTGAAAACAGTTTTTTGCTTGTTTTTGTCATCAAACTTATCGAACATACACACACGCACACACACACACACACACACACACACACACACACACACTCATACATCACTCATAGGTGATCACACAAGCTGGATCAAGGCTGAATTAAAAAAAAAAAAAAAAGTTGATTGTGTTTCCGTGAGAGTGACCTATCTCACATTGAGGACAAACAAGTTTTGCCTTTTCAGATCCTGATGGTAAATAATTAGACATTTTATGAGGAATAAACCAAAAAAAGTTACTCTGTGTTGATTTTGTTATCTTCACTGATTCCAGGGATCCTTTCAGGGCCTTATGAATGTCTGGTTCTCACTTTTTTAGCTCCTTTTAACTTTGTTTTGAGAGATACTGTCTCTACGCATGCAACTGAAGTTGACTCATGACGGGGCTACATTTCACAGGGGCCTGAAGGTAAATAGGTGACTGGCAACTGTTAGCTTTGCTTTCATCAAGAGATCCTGTAGCAAGGATCAACAGATGTGTGACAAATATTTGGAGAAGTTGAGGAGCACTTGGATTCACATGTCAATAGGTAACCAGTACTGTGCCGCTGGAGCCATGCCTGCTGTGAAAGTTTCAACCATAAATCTTTCACTGTCACATGACTGCTGGTTGCGCCGTTGTGACAGGACTGAACTATGTACAGTAGTTTGGCTTGAGTTCTGCATTGAGCACGGTAGTGTACAGGGTGTCATTGTTGTCATTGGTGCCATTCATCAGCGCTCACAGAGCCAGGTACCACTCCCCAGCAATAACCAGCAGTTATTTAGTCACACGTGACTCAACATGCTTGTGTGTTTACCTGCGTGTTTACCTGCATTTACCTTACTTGTGCAAAAGCAGAGTAGTATTTAGGTGAGAGGAAGACAATCAAGGACACTCTTGCAACATCTCCTGTGAACTGCCTGTTTGTCGGCTGTGACTCACAGACTGGTGTACTATCACTGAGGGGATGAATCTCTACTAAGCCACTAATTTGGTATGCTGGTGTAATGGAACCAAAAAGTGGTGCGGTTTATTTTGGTACCCATCCCTAAGAAAAATGTGGAGTCATAATGAACCTTATGGAATGATAGAAAATACTACATTCACTACATCCAGATGTGATGCTGTTGGGTTAACAATTAGATTATCACACAGGTCACACTTCCCATTCCTGGCAAAATAGAAAAACACGCAATTTCTTTTTTAGAACCTGTGATAAGAGGCATTTTCACAGAAACAGGTCTACCTTTACATCGTGTTAGTGATGTAAATGAGAGTAACCAGCCATTAATGGCCTTATTTCACCCCTCACCACAGCGACGTTTGCAGTGGTTCAATCTCCACATAATTAATTGCTGTTGTGAACTACTTAGTAGTCCCCCCTCAATTATTGTTAACAACATGAGAACCGTCACATCTTTGCTTTACAGAATTTATATGCAACACGGCTCGTAAAACAATAGACATTTATTGTGACCAATATTGTGACCCAAAATGACTGTCTTTTCTTTGTTAGTATTATTAACACCCGTTTTTTCAACTATGCAGAGACAGATGTTTGCATCTTTCCTATTTGTGATCAGTCGGGGAGAACCACAAGATATGGGTTTCTACTCTTTTTTGCACATTTGCTATGGCGCATTCATCCATCTGATTTTATTTTTATGACACTTCTCCACCAAACTGTCTTTACTCCAGTGATGCGCCCACAATGCACTCTTCCACCTCCTTTCTTCTTTTCCTCTTGGCGTTCGTCCTTTTGGTCCAGAATAGCACACACCTCTAATTGCCAGCTCCTGTCTTTTCTACTGAGTCATTGGACCCATAATACACTGTGGCATCTATCTTTGGGCCAGAATGCTTTGCTCAGCTCACTGAGCTCATTCATGCCAACAGGAATGTCAGCGAGAGTTCCTAATATTAGGTTCAACATGTGAAAACTATATTCCCGGATAGGTTTTTTATTTATTTATTTATTTTTTGCGAGAACAATATAGGTGAGCAACTCTTGCCTTTTTCCTCCCAAATGTGTATTTTAATAATTTAATTAATAATTAATTAATAATTAGTAATTTTAGTAAAAGTAAGCAATGAAATCATCAGCAGGGGGTGATAGATATAACCTAAATTTATTTGTAGTCTTTAGATTTGTATGGTCCTCCATACGAACGCCCTGTTTGCATGGAGGACCAAATGGGACAGAATGAAATATATAAATACATCTTTAAATAAATACTTAAATGTATCATTAATTAATTAAAATGGGAATTAAATAAATAAAAGTGTCATTAATTCATTAAAATATCAGCTCATTTAATATAAAAACAAATATAATTATCATATATATATATTGTTTAACATTAAATAGACTAGTATTTTAATGAAATCGGGTTTGCGTTTCCACAAGCAGGTGCGGCATATTCCAAGACTATCCCAGAGTTGCTCACACCAGGGCCCCATGTAGTTTCATATTTAAAAAAAAAAAGTGTAATCATAACAGAATCACTATAAATCACATCAAGCATGCTCATACCTGAAATGTTGCCCCGCATGACCAACCCAAAAATGCATCATAGTGAAAATTCTAATATTATTAGCTTATCTTTATTGGAAGGAAAAAAAATGCCTACATATATACTAGCATTACTAATAAAGACTCCTAAGTAACACATTTCCACAAGCATCTGATTGTATCTCAACTTCTTCTATATAAACTAAATAAAGTGAATTGAGCACAAAAATGATTGAGGTCTTGGGGGAGCAGTCTCAGATCTAGTCTAGAGATCTCTCATGAGTGCCATAGGTCTGCCCAGGGGTCTTCTCCCAGATGGACATTTCCCCCAGGAGACGGCCACTAGGATTTGTTAGTTCGTCTTTGTTACCAAAAAGCTAGCTCATGAGGATTGGAACAGAGATTAAGCAGATTAATTGTGTTGTAATTGCTTCAACCTTCACCATGTGCTTAGTGAAGTATTTCTTTATTTTTAGTTTTCAAATTGTTTTTTTTTTGTTGTTTGTTTGTTTGTTTGTTTTTGTTTTTTTTATCACATTTGGAGATGTAATTTGGTCAATCTTTCTCACTTTCTAGTTTAATAATGCAACTTTTTTTCTACGTTTGATCTTTCTGTAATATACATCTGAGAACTTTAGCATCAATAAATGAATCATGATTGTTCAGGATCACTAAAGGGAGACAGTGAAAGTTTTACTCGCCTCTGCAGCTGGATTTTATGTGAAAATTGACATTTGTTGCAGAGCACAAAAGCATAATAGAAGTATGAAGTACTGATGCAGGAACTGGACATCAAAGAAGAGAAACTTTCCTGCGCCAGCACTAAACACACACCAGTGATTATTTCAATGAAGTAAACCAGTTAGGAAACTTCATGTGGTGGACACACTCTGCCTGCCCATTTTGCTGTACCTGAGTTTGTAGTAAATGAGTTTTCACAGCATTTAAATATTTAGAAAGAAATTTGATTTGACTAAACAACAAAGCTGTAGCAAGGCATTAATCAACCACCAAGGAAGGAAAGGCAGTTTTCACCTGCACCTTACATTACACGCAAAATAGGATGTTCTTTTGTAAAATTCCATGAATTTGTGACACTTCTATAATTATCTTCCCATTCATTTGTTTACCAACTCACTACAGTCTTTTTCACTATTATCCAGGAATTGTAAACCAGAATTCTGATCTGAATTTTCCCAACTTCCATTTTAAGTTGTAAAATTCAGAAAAGAATCCCATTTTCTCTTTGGCCAATGCATCATTTAGTGGCGCTTTGAAAGTAGCCCCGTGAGACTTATTTGAATATCAATAGGCCAAGAGGCTGTGCGTGATCAAAAAGACACCAGAGTTTAAAGTTTACAGCCATGCAAGGATGACCCAGACAGATGGCGGCTCTCAATCCCTGGACAGTGAAAACAAGACTCAAGGCAAGACTTGAGAGGAATGAAATATGAGAGGGCTTAAGAAGATTGTATTCATCTATCCAGGTGGTAGGGGTGGAGATGGTGGAGGGTTCTGTCTGCAATTTGGAGAAGGTACTGATACCACATAGGTGCTGGTATTTATTTTCATTGGAGAAGTTTGTATTGTAAATGTTGCTTTTGCGACTGGAGTCGGCACTTTGACTTTGCGAGGTTAACCACCCGCAGTTGTAAGAGAGGCCTTTTAAGAAGGTACACTTTCTTTACTTTTCTCATTGTGACATTTAGTTTACACGGTTAGATAAGATGCAAACACAATCAACTGTGTGGTGGTATATCCATTATCTTATTTAAGACTATGTTTATAAAATGTAGCCGTAGGTTCATGTAGGAAGTGATGAGAACTTACATGAAAGTATTAGTTACACTTAGAAAGTTATGCCACACTCAGTTAATGGCCAGGACAAAAAAAACTAGTAGTTTCTCTAATTTGAATCATATGTTGGTCAGGATTTTTCTTCATTTTGAGTATAAACTCTGTTTTCAGAGCCTTTAAAAAAGCAGTTTTGTTATATGTAGTTTGGTAGAATCTTGTCAGTTCCTCTGAGGTGGAAAACAACAAGAGGTGTGTACTTCTGGTAAATGTCATATTTCTATGAACTGCAGAGTAGTTTAAAGAACATTTTCCCATTGTTCTAGCTGAATTTCTGCCTCACTGACCTCCTAAGATCATAATCTTGTGTCACAGGGGAAAGGGGGCTCAGCTTTACACACTTTGAACTGGGACTGGGAACAGATGTGAGATCTGAGACTCGTTGGGTAACAGGTAATGCAAAACAGATAGACTTAAAAGTTGTATGCTTTCAATTCTTTGATTCACTGATGAAAACAAGAATTTGCTTTATAATAATAATAATAATAATAATAATAATAATAATAATAATAATAATAATAATTATTATTATTATTATTATTATTATTATTATTATTATTATTATTATTATTATTATATTAAGTTTTATTTTGTTGAATACCTAAACATTTAGGGCATGAAAATTTGCAAAAGTAACCATTCAAATACATCACCCATTTAAAAATGTTTCTCCTAAAACCTAGAAATAAAGCCGGCATGAGTCCCCGCATCTTTAAAAGGAACATCAAACCACGGAAGCAGTTCCTTAGTTCTAACCACGGATTTTCATCACAGGCTGATTCAGACACAGTAAAATGCCTCTTCAACAAACTGACAACAAGCTGACAACAGCAGCACAAGGAAGCTGCTCAGAAGTGACAGTGTGCTCAAATTTGCATACAGTAATTAGTTCCAACAGCCGCAATTAAGACGTCAGAAATCGTTTATCAAAGGCAACAAAGTCTGGAGAAGACAACAGTGGGGTAAAAAGTTAGTGCAGATGAAAGATTGGAATTTGCTTTTTTTTTTGTATCCAGCATTGTCTCAATAATTAATGTTTAGTCAGGACCTGTTTTAGCACATCTGGGTGTGGGTTCTGGGGAAGAACAATGATGAGGAGGTGGAGGGTCACCTGTGATTTTCATCGCTCATCTGTCTGACTCACCATGTGCTCTTTGAAAATGCAGGCTTAGCAAATAAGGCTGTCCCCCTGAAGGGGAACGATTCAGATGCTAAAAATGCTAAAGGTTGCGTCAGTGACCGAGTAGGTAAGGTTGGAGGTGTGCAGCCAATATAAATTGATCTAATTCTCTAATTAAACCCTTAATTTAGCAACAGGATGAACAAACCAGTAAGGACGAAGTGCAAAAGACTTTGCAAAAGACAACTTTATATGTCATTCAGTATATAGCAGGTGTACAAAGAACAAAATTTTGTTGCAAGCAGCTCAGCGCAGCACAGAATGAAGATTTGAAGTAGCAACAAAATACTAGGAATTTTGTAATAGTAAAACAGTTATAAAACCGTAAAAAACAATTATAAAACTGTAAAAGTCTCCACACTACACAGAGATGCAGCTGCTCAAGATGCTCTCTATGGTGGTTTTGTAGAATGTGGTGAGGATAGGCGGGGGCAGGTGGGTTCTTCTCATCCTCCACAGAAAGTGCAACTGCTGCTGTTTCTTCACGCAATGTGTTCATAGACCAGGTGAAGTCATCTGTGATGTGAACCCCCAGGAACTTAGTGTTGCTGACCATCTCCACAGCAGTGCTGTTGATGAGAAGTGGAGCATGGCTGGGCTGATTCTTCCTGAAGTCGACAATGATCTCCTTGGTTTTACCCACCAAGAAAGTCCTCCATAATATCATCTGAGCGACCTTTCGATATATTTAAATGCTGTGACCGCAGCGCCCGCAAGGTTTCCCTCTGTTGCTGAAGTCACCACACGGATCGTTAAAGGTTACATTCAAGGTTGGAAAGTTGTTGTTCGTGCCGTTGATCTCAGGGGTAAAATGAGGGGCAGCGATTGCGTTCTGATTTTTCTCCTTTAGTTATTCATGGTGGAAGTGTGACATTTGGTGACATAAGCTTAGAAATGTCTTTTTGCACCAAACAGGTTCTTCGTTCTTGTTAGGTTTGAAGAGATGCTGAAGTTTTAACCTGGTGCGTTCTCTTGAATCCACCCCAGGTCATATTGGACGTGCAAATAGATGCAAAGAAAAAGAAGCCTGCTTCTATGACTTCAGCTTTTGCTACACTAACAAAACGTCTCTGAGGTCCTAATGTTAGCTTTCTTGTTTCATTGCTGAGTAGCTGAGGGTCATAATGTGGTTTAGCCTAAACTGTAGATTATTTCAGTCCTTTCTCCAAGCCTACACAACTCAAAACACACACACACACACACGCACGCAACAGAAATCAAGTTAGAGGTTCGTTCAGGTCATAAAAAGTTGAACACCATTGACAGATTCTAGTAGCCATATAAAAGTAAAAATGAAATAAAACTCATCCCTAAGATTGCCCCTGGTCACTCAGCCATCTGGGGAAAATCCTGTCTTCTCCTTTCAGTTGTCTTTACTCTGCAGCCAAAGTTAATAACCAGCCAAATGCAATGGAACCAGATTGCCGTCTTTCATTTGGTCTGGAAGACTAAGCCTATTTTGTCTTTGCTGAAGGTTATTTGACATTAGGTCTCTGCAAAGTCTCACATCCAAATAAATTTCCATTTCATTGTGGCTTCCCAATATCCCATTGGGCACCAGACTAAGGTCACACTCCTATAGCTTTTTTTTTTTTTTTTTTGGTCTGTGGCTGATTACATGGGCTCAGTGGTACCAATTAAATTCCCTGAGACAGACAGCCCGGCCGTTGACTGAAGACAGAAGACGACAGAGCTTAAGAGTTGCTTTAAAGTCACTTCTGACAATTTCAGATCCTGTTTTTCTCACCGTATCAGTCAACTGACAATCCCACGGTGATTACAGACAGAAGGATTTCATCCCCTGAATCTGGATTTAATGATGAAAAATGCTGGCTTGCTGGATCTGAAACAATTTTGTGAACGCAGTTTAACTAAATTAATTTTTTCCACCCAAAAAACAAGCAGCTACCCGCTAGCGTTTTTTCCTTTTTTGTTGCACTAAAATTGGATGCCAATAAATGAGCTTTTTATGTGATCACTCTTGTCACTGCCAAGATTGAGTTCATGTTCATTTATGTAAACAGGTGCATTTTTTGTGCAGAAAGCCCACAAATGTGTATTTGAAAAAGCCATCATGTCCCTTAAGTATTTATTCTATTTATACCAGAGAGGCTTAATGGAGAAAATATTATCCCTCCATCAACTTTTGCCCCTGATGAGTCCAAACACATGCTTTAGAATCAGCATGTCTCTCCCACAAAACAAAATAAAGGCCAAATTCAATTACCCAAATTATTCTCTGATGTTAAGATTTGCCTCACCCAACTGTGTCTAAAAAATGTTTCCGATGCCATCACATTTTCTTCTCTGTAAATTGTCGACAGCCCAAACTTATGGAGTGCGCTCATGGATTTTTGTTTTTTCTACTTCTCACACATAAAGTGAAAACCGAGCCTGGAGAAGGTGCGATGAGGATGAATAATATAATGCAGATGAAGAGGAGCTTGTGTATAAATTAAGTGGGAAAGTACAGATGGCTGCAAAAATAAAAAGACTTCAATGTTCTCTGGCTCCGTTTCCAAAAACACACTAAATCTGAGATAGTCACTTCCCCGAAAGTTTTTGCGCAAAGCGCTGAAACCAGCCTGAACTTAAGGAAGTATCACTGCTGTTTCTACTTCAAACAGCAGAGCTAGGTCCATCAGATGAAGAGACTTGAGTTAAAAGAAGAAAATCGGAACTGCCAAGTCAGACTAAAGATGGCTGGCCTCTTTTATGGTCACGCTGGTCCGAAAATACGGGTGGCGGTGAAAATGCTGAGGTAACAATGCACAGGGTAGAGACAAAACCAGCGGAGACAGCTGTCGGGCGAATTAGTTTGATGCACGAGCATACAAATGCATGTCTATCTTCTGTCTTGAATATCAACTCTTTGGCATGAGTTAAAAAATCCATGTCCGGCGAGCATGAGTCACCTCATGTGATGCTTAAACACATACAGGAGAACAGGTCAATAAAAAATGAGGCTGTTATTCAGAATTAGAGCGTGTAGTTCTGCAAGAACCAAAATAGATTTTGGCAGTCGGTTCTGTTTTAAGCAATCAGCCCATGAAATTAGCAAAACAACGTTTTATTCACTATAATAATCCTTAAACAGTCTGAAGTTTCAAGCAATGTTTAATGATGTTTCTGTAGCTTAAATGAAGCACACACAAACATTTGTGTCTTTATTTTTTTTCAACAGTTTTTTTTTTTTTTTTCGAACAGTTTCCATCTGTGGCATAATCTGAATTCAGCACCTCTAAATGCATTAAACACAGCCTGAAGTACTGCGGCGAGATCTCATTATACAGAAGGTGAAAAACAAACAGAAAAGCACACCCTAAATCTGTAAAGTGCTGTGCAGATTTACATCAGGGTCTAGTGAAACTAGAATGTGATGAAACACGTCATGCAGTACTCGCATTACAGTAAAATGCAATGTTTAAGTGGAAAACAGATGTTCTGATGTGTCCTCATTAACCCATCGGGAGACCTTGCCCTCCAGATAGAGAAATGCCGCCATAGGACATGATCTGTGGTGTTTCCACATCCACGCTCCTGCCTCTCTTATTTATTCAGCTGCTGTTCTTCTGCATCTGGAATCTATTCACAGTGAACTTTTCTCAAGTGCCTACAATATAAACCTTTCAACGTTGTGTTGATCGGAAAAGTGATGCATGTCAACGCATAACGATAAAATAGGCTATAAATTTAACCCCTGCCTGTGTTTTCCGAGGACAGCAAAAGATATGAGCCCGACTTTCCGAGTGAGCGATACTCTGGATCTACCGTATTCGTAACTCCTGATAAGAACACTGTTGATGGTATTTGTCAAAGAGGATTGTGCGTCAGAAAGAATCTGATTTTGAGCTGATGAATATGGAAATGGAGAGCATGTTTTTACCAGTCAGGGTCAAGACGAGGTTAGGCAACGCTGCAGAGATTCAAGCTACATGGCAAACATTGTCGTAATGACTCCAATTACAAAGACCCTTGTGCTGCCACATTTACGGCTGAACAGGATGAAAAGGCACGTATTTAACCTTGCTGCATTCACCTCCCTGCAAAAACACAGCCAGGTCTCTGATCAATAGATTTGAATGGTAGGGGCTGTACGTCAAGTGGCAGAGAGGTTGCTCCAGTGACACGAAGGTCATCGGTTTGACCCCTGTGGTTTATGAATGTGGCCCTTTTACCTTTCATTTCTCTGTCCATGTGCTATTTACCTCAAAAATTGTATTTTAAAAGCCAATTTTCATCTTAATTCAACACCAGTGAAAAAATAACAAACCCATATTTTTGACTCGCACCCGATTTTTGGTGATTGACTGCAGCAGTAAAATATGGTAATTAGACATCGATCAGCTTGGTTCAGCTCGTAAACCTCCTCTGTCTCTGCTGAGTGATAACTTGTGTTAAGGTTTATAACTAATTCGGTGGAATAAAAGCTAGATGCAGATTACAAGATGGTTGATTAAAGGCGGCAGTAAAATTGCAAGGTCAGTTGATTTCGGACCAGTTTCTCTTGGTTCGGGCTTTTGTGTTTGGTTATCATGCTCGACACTCTTGGATTGTAATATTCGTGGGTATTGACTCAACGGCATCAGTGTCTGTCACCTCGCTGCCTATAAAATTAATTTAAAACTGCGCAGCCTTCTTTTGGATGCAGCATACATAATGAACCCTGTTTGGATTCTGGGGATTTTAGATTTAAAAAAAGTTACCAATATTCTTTTCTTTAGAAAGAAAGTCTGATTGCCAATATAAAATACAGCTATCTAAATGTGCAGTACTTTGACTCTCATGAGCCATTAAATCTGCAAAGTCATGATTAAGTAAACCTATTCATTTCTATATTATTTTCATCAAAAAACATGCCAAATAGTAATTAAAATGGAAATAAGACAAATTCTCCTCTTAGCAATACTTAGCAGGTTCACGGCACAGCCCCAACCAGAGCCAAAAACCAGCATTTTCTTTCTTCCACCTTTTCATATAGATCCATCCACACATTTTGGGGAAGATATAATACGATTTTAATGTGTTTTCCGTTCCCAGGGCTTCTGAAAGCCGGTCGGCATTGAGCCATCTTTCCCGTTTTGGATCATTAAGCAACTTAAAGAGTAGAAGATGAAGCATCAGTGGCGACCTGTTTTAAGCACGCTCTCAGTCACTGCAAACTTGGGCCGTCTTTGTGTAAATGTTCCTCGTAAACGGCCGTCATGCTACTTTTAGGCTCCAAGGATGAGCCTGTGTTTATCAGGTGCAGACTCTTTTCATAAACATCACAACTCCACCTCATGTGTCACGGTGAGCAGGGGGCCGTCGACCAGTCACTTTTTAGCACTTAACGAATTGTGTTTACAGGGAGTGACGCAATTTATAGGTCCCATCCTGGACTGTTTGACTAGCTGCCTGCACACTGTATTATACTTTCCCCTTGCAGCAGGAGTGCAAAGTACAACCTAAATATACATCCATGCATGCTTGCATTAAGCAAAAACACCAGACTTGTTAGGACATGTGAAGAACTCCGGCGAGGTACTGCAGCGATAGTACTGCAAGGTTCCTGCTGAACGCGACTGCACCTAAACTAAAGATGTTGACCCATTTTAGCTTCGTTGTTTTGTGCAAATCTGTGGGAACAAGCACACGCGCTCCAAAAGCATGAACACACATCTCAGCAGGGATAAAACAATCCCCTCGCTGCTAAAGAAGTTGACGGGAAACAACAGAAATAACTTTAATGTATTCACCGACGGGGTTTTGCGAGGCTCCAGTGCTCACATTCTTTCCAGCGAGACCGCCTTGGAACCAGCGATACCTGAGGTGGCGAAGGATTCGCGCTTTGTGGAAATGTCCATGTGCCCCGCGGTGTCCACGCTTGCGTGGCGGGTTGCGTGTGCGTTGATCCAGACCTATCTGCCTTCGCTGCCTCAGAGCCAAAGACACCTTCATCTTTAGGGGCCCATTGAAGTGCTGTCTGATTCTCACGCGTTATTCTGTCTTGACCCCCCAGGTCTAGTACGTGTACACTCTATGAAAAATAGTGTATATCCATCCCATTTTCTTTAAACACTGTTTTGCAGGTTTTATTATCACTGGAACGACAGTAATGATTTGCTAAAACAAATGTTTTGCCGTGTCTGTTATTCCTGAGTAAAAAAAGTAATGAAAAATTCTAAACATCTCCACTAATGCTGGATGATCCCTGAAGATGAACCTGAGACAGTGTTTATTTTATCCATTTTTAATCTCATTGTGTTTCTAAAGAAAAAATATATAACTTCATCGATTTTCCTCATTCAGCTGTACAGAAAACAAGCCTTGGGCGAGATGGTGCTGAACTGTGTCTGACCACATGACGCAAACTCGAATTGCAACTTCACTTTCTTATCAAATATTAACACCCCCCAAAAATCCCCATTCTCCTGGTGTTGAGGCTGGGCAACACAAAGAAAAGATTTTCTTGCATCAACAAGATTTTATTTCAGTTCTATATGTCACAGAAAGTGACTTTATTACATATAAAATACCCGGCAAGGTGTTATTTAGAGACATTGGTAACAAAAATATTTCTGTTAAATTTCTTACTGCATATTTTATATTGTAATTGACAGATTCAAAAGTAAATTTATGTGTGTTTATGTTTGTGGTTAATAGCATTAATAATAGTTAATAAGGATTTAATTATATTAAGGACCTAGTTAGTATGGTTTTGAAAATTGTCCTGATTTATTGTTATTATTCACCTTCATCAGCTGGTTTTCCTTCCCTTTTTGACTTCCCTGGGAGGTGCACAACCTCAAGCATCAATAAATTGCAGGAAAATTAATAAAATGAAAAAAAAAAAAAAAAAAAAAGCCTATTTGCCTATATAAAGGGAATTATTTACTGAAATGAAACTACATTTATTATGAACCTTACCCACCACTTAAAAAACCCTGATGGCCTTTTCTAATTCATAGACCTGCTTGGGTTTCTTTATATAAGGGAATAAAATTCGACCCTTCGCCTTCACAAAAAGCAAACATTTTGCCAAACACTTCATCTGCTCTGAGATGGCTGGAGACTGTGGTTTCTGTAAGGAATCCGGAGGTGACTTGACTGCAGCAATACCTGAAAGAACAGTGAGTAGGCCCTGTCAGGACAGAAGCAGTTTTTTAGATCCACATAATAGAAGGATTAAGGTTGCATATCAAGATACATGTGTAAAATCTGCCCCTCCCAAATAAACAGATGTTTCACACTGACTTGGGCAAAATAATAATGTCAGCTTCTGTCGCTTGTTCAGCACAAATCGTATCAAGCTGGTCAACCTCACTAAAGAAGAAATTGAGAATGCCTCCGAGGCTTGTCAAATGCCTCAATATATTTCTCAATGAGAAATTACACCAGACGAGAGCTGATGTTTGATATGCCACACAGTGACAATGTGAAATTGCAGGTTGCTCTTTTCTCATGCATTTGCTGGCAACACCACTCAGGAAGGAGAAGCCAGTGCGCTGATGGATGGTTGAGTGTCTTATCTGATTACTTCTGCTGCCTTTATTTCCCCTTTGAGCCAAGAAAAATAGTGGCAAAGCTCCTCATCTGCTCTGGGTCTCACTATGTTTCAACAAGTGCCTTGGAAGTGCCTTTTCACAAAGGTTTTACAAGGCTACACTAATTTTGTCAGTGAGGCTGGAAACAGACGATGCAGGCTTGCTTTACTTTAGAACCTTACAATCTTGGATATCTCCCCCTGATTTGGCTCTCTAGAGACCTGGATTACACAGAGACTTTACTGAGCAGCGTTATCAATGTCTTTCAGGTGTTTTTCTCTGCTTAAAATGCACATGGGTGATCTGCAGGCACAACTCTACCATGTGTTCCATAACCAATTGCAAGTTGCAATGACATCAGTGTCAGAAGCAACAATCAGCCCCTAATAGGAACATCTGTGGTGATCATAATGAGGTCTATGTCTGCCATCTGAATCTTTTATTTACAGTAAAATGCCTCAGGTGTCTTAGTTTGCCTGCACTATCTCTTCTGGGGGCAGGAAGCACCCCTGCAGAAGCCCCATTAGTAGCCTCAGTCATCAAAGGCAGCAGCCAGTGGGTAGGACTGTTGCAAATCCATAGACTTGATCAACAGCTGTTCCGAACGATCTGCCAGAAACAGAGAAAGTGTAAAGTAGATACAGATTTACATTTTTACAACTGAAATAAAGTGTGTGTGTGTGTGTGTGTGTGTGTGTGTGTGTGTGTGTGTGTGTGTGTGTGTGTGTGTGTGTTGGGGGGTAGGGGTTGCTAGCTTGCCCAGGATTCAATGTTTTCCACCAGCGTTACCTCACTTGCATTGCTGCTCCTCCATGCAGTGTTGCCTGACAACCAAAATAGCCGTGATAGTGCATTTGGACCACAGGGGTCCTTGAAAACTGCTTCTCCCCTTGAATGTCTGGACCTGTGCAACTTCTTGCATGGCTGAAGTCAAACTCTGAGGTACTGAGTAATTCCACCAAAGTCGCTGTGAACCATAACTACATATAATTATGTTAGCAGAGAAGGAATGACAGCTGCACAGAAAACTGCCATATTTATGAGGTTGATGAAAAGTAAAAAGAACATAAAAAAAAGGGAAAACATGAAAATGATGGAATAAATTGCAAAGATTTCTTTACCCATTACAGACGTCTTCACGGGCATGTCTATGATTCCATAAACGAAGGGACTATAAATGAGACACTAAAAAGTTGATGATTTGTTTTTGAGTTTTGTACTATTCTTGCATTCAGAGAAATGTGTATTGATATCCTGCTTAAAACAGTGTTGCACAAGTCCCTGCCACGAGTCTTTGAATCATGTTTGAGTTTTTTTTTTTTTTTCACAAATTATTTTTAGTTCATTTTATAATCCTTTTAATTTCAATCCTTTAAATGTGCCGCTTTATGAGTTTTACTAATCATTCTACCTTTAGGGGCACTCACAATTACTTTGATGGTTAATTCTAAGTACATCTGCTGTTGTCAGTGAAGGTAAATGTCCTTCAAGCTAATAAAATGATAACTAACAAAAAACCAGCAACGTGTGAATTATGTACTTTAAATGCAGGGCTGTCTCTGCCCCAGTTTGGTCAGTAAGGTTCTGTGTATCAAAACGTTCTGCCAGAGCTCATAACTTTAAAAAGTAGAAACAAATAAAACTCAAACTACTGTGAGGGTCATAAGACACGTGCGCCCATATGTATTATGAGTCAGGTTAACACCATCTCTGAGCTGGTTTTTCGCACTTGGCTAAATTGTTTTGCTTTTAAAGTGGAGAAAAAAAACGTGGCCGCTTGCTGTGTTAATCATGAGACGCAAGACTTCTGCTACTGCGCTTTATTCCATGCAAGAGGAAGGGTGTAAAAAACAATCTATGTTTACTGCTTTGACAATGGAGCTTTGTTCTTTTCACAGCGCGGACACGAGCACGTGTATCATCTGCTATTCACTTACCGCTGGTCTCAACCGCAGCGCAGTCATCCGACTTTCACACACTCAGATCTAAATCAAGAATGCGCTCAAGAATGTGAAGACATGCCGAGACATTGCTTATTATAAAACCACGCTAGGCGGTTTTGAAGGGGATTTTGATCTCAAAACTTTTTTTGCACTTTACATTTTTCCTGAGCCGCAAGTTCTAACAGCGGAGCTGTTTTTACCCTCAGTGGTGGCTCAATCAATCAGGTATTTGTGAGAACACAAAAAGACGTGTAGATAAAGGGAAAGTTGGCCTGGCATGATGATCTTGTAGCTGTGATCTCTAGGCGAATGTATACTTTGAAGACTTTTGATTTTTAAAAAAAAAAATAAAGATCTGGTTGTGCAACAGACTGGATTTCCCCTCAGGTTTTCCATGAGGAAAATCAGATTTAACAGTCAGCAAAACTGACTGAATCCTTCCTGGCTGAGCTGAGCTTAGCATGTGTAAGGCTTACCGTGTTACAGCAAATAGTGCTGATATATTTTTTTCCTTCTATTGTGTGGTTCCTTATCCTGTCTGGTCCAAGTGGGTTTAAATGAATTAAATGTAATTAAATTTTTACTCCTGTAGCCAGCGAACAGTTGTGACCTCTAGGTACAGACCACAGCTTTTGTTCTTTATACAAAACCTCATTGGGGGATTCTATAAGGGAGGATGTGTTGGATAAGCCCACGGTTCCCATCTACTGCATTGTGCAGCACTGTATAGAAACCACATCTGCCGTTATTCACTTGGATCCCTGCAGCGCGAAATGAGATTATAAAAATCCATATCAAGACGCCCCAAGGTAGCAAGTCAGAAGGTTGGTCGATTGTTCTGAAAAACGCACATATGTCAGCTTCTGGGCCACATTTAGATTGTATTTCTAGCACCTGCTAGAGTCAAGGCACTGAAGTGAGAATATTTGGAATCTATCAAGGACACGGGCTTGAGTGGAGATTCTCAGGTGCGAAGCGACAACAGGGAATCTTAATATCCACAATGTGGTGTTTGAGCCCGGAATGGAAAGACAACCTTTTCCGCAGTGCTCAAGTGCCCAACAGAGATGTAATATTACTTCTGTTTGAGGAGTTGTGTGTCATCCTCCATCATGCCAACAATATATCAACTAGATGTCCTTTCTGCCTAATTGGTGCATCCTTCTTATTCATCTGTGGCCGCTGGTAGTCTTTGGGGACCGAGCAGTGGTCATTACAGACATATGTTTGGCAGAACAGCTTGTGAGGTATAAAATGCTCTGCGTGTGGCAGCCACAAATAACAATTGGGATTTGAAGGATTTGGGAAATTGCAGAGCATGGTAATGTATTTCTAGGGTCAAAAATGTATTCATAAAAAAAACAGTAATAAATACACAGCCCACTGTTTTTTTCTTAAGATGCTGCATCAAAGGATGATATGAAATGCAGTGATAAATTGGTTGGTTTGTCCCAGGGGTTGATTTGTGGCCCCAACCATAAAACCTTCAAAACCCTTTTCTCGAGTCTTTTAAGTCTTCATCAGCTTCAGCATGGACATCTAGGAGAAAGTAACAAACAGAGAAAAGAAATCTTATTAAATGATACATTTATCTTGACACAAGCATATGTGACAATAAAAAGATAAGCAATAAAATGACATGGAACAAGTTGCCTTTGCATATCAGGCAGGCTGACTCTCTTGCAGCTTTTAAATCCTCTATTAAAACACATCTTTTCTCTTTGGCTTTTAACTCAGTTTGAGATGTTGGCTTTTAATGTTTTATGTTGTTTTAACTTTTTATGTGTTTTAATTCTTTGAAGTCTTTTATGTGTTTTATATGTTTTTATATTGGTGTACAGCACTTTGGCCAACAAGGTTGATATTAAAGTGCTTTATAAATAAAGTTGACTTGACTTGACTTGAAAACTGACGTGGACCTTATGACATGGTAATTATTGGGCTCTTTACTATCATGATGGACAACTTGGACAAATTCATGAGCTCCATAGGCTGTAGTATAGGTCACAAACATTTCTCCGTTTTTTTTTTTTTTTTTTTTTTTTTTTTTTTAATGGGCTAATTTTTTAATAGACCACTTTCTTCCTGACCTTTCATGTATATTTTGGAATTGAGTGAAGAAATCTAGACATAAATCTGAGTCACATTCTTTCTTCAGTTTTCCCAGTTTTCCCAAGTTATTAATGTCATTACCCTTGTGCTGCACCTACCTCGGCCTCTGACAAACCCAGGGTCCACTTTCAGGGTCTCACCTGCCTATGCTATTCCCTTTTTTTATTAAAACCTGCCTATACAATTCCTCTCTTTATAACAACCTGCTATGCGGTATTATGTATATATGTATTATATATATTATGTCTGATATGTTTGTATTTCTATGATTGTATTTTGTTGTATTTCTATGATTCTCTGATTGTATCTGTTCTTATGATTGTATCTGTTCTCCCTCTCTTTATTCTCTCTGTCCTGTCTCCCTCTTCTTTTCCTCCTTTACCCAGCCAGCTTTCAGCAGGATGGTTCCTCCTTGTAAGCCTGGTCCTGCTCAAGGTTTCTTCCTGTTAAAAGGGAGTTTTTCCTTGCTACTATGCTTACCTGGGGGTTCAGGTTCTGGGTTTCTACCTCTGTAAAGCACCTAGAGACAACTTTTTTGTAAAAGGTGCTATATAAATAAAATTGAATTGAATTGAATTGAATAAGAGAGTGTCTAACTGAGATGACAGGGTAATATAATTGTACAAAAAAGAAAACATGTCTTTTCATATTAACACCAGTAATTTTAAGATAATAACAGTACTTTCTATTAAAAAAAAGACACAAAATGTATGTATGTGACAAATGAGGGTTTCTGGCAATTTTTCACAGCTGTGTTATAGCTAAAGCATTTGCTGACAGGGTGGAGAAGGTTTCTTTTTAGGGGGTATTACAATCCCTAAATGATAACTTAACACCCATCCTCAACTGGAAAGGTGTGTCTGCACTCGGACTGTGAAGAAATCACAAAAGCCCAGAGGTCATCACAGGAGCCATGAATATCTTTTGGTTGGATGCAGCAAACATATATTCCACACTCAACATGTCCACTGAGGTGAGGAGAGGAGAGGAGAAAATTGCAAATAGATGATCTGAATTACTAAAGGTAATGAGGCAACAATTTTCAGTAGTGCAGCTTCCCGTTTTTGGTCATTTTAAAATATTTACCTCATAGCAACCAGATGCTTTTGATGCTGAAGTTAGAATCATCAGTAGTTGTTCCAAGATGCTATGAATAAAGTATTATCTAGTATTAGCAGGTGGAGTGGTGCCGCGCTGAGTGGCAGCCTGTTGCAGCAGCTCCTGTTTTTGTCTTTATCAGTGAATTTCCCATGCCTAGGATAAATAAAGTATTTCTATTCTATTTCTATTCTATTCTAGTAGACAATAAAGTAGTGTTGATTGATAATCCTTGTTTGTGAACCATTATTTCCTCCTTAGATACATTTTTAAATTGGGCCCTATCCTGGAGCTAGGACTGAGGATGGGGTCCTTTGTCAGGCCAGTTTAGCACACAGAGAGAGGAACAGGGATCGATCCGCCACTGGAGGAATCTTACAGGTTTTGTGGGTGAGTCAGGTGGAACAACTGCAGCCTTAGTGATCAAAGAATGAAGCAAAGATGAAAAGTTGGTACAAATACAGTCATGTATGAAATCAGTTTATTGTAAGTAATGCTTGGTTTTCAGAAAGTCTAAATCTGGCTCCTAATTTTTCCAGTTCACCTCGATCTTTAAATTAAATCTGCAACGTTCCCACGACATCCACTCACATGTGACAGCTGCGACTGGAGAGACTTAACTGGATGCACTAATTACTGCATAAGTCGATTTAAAGACTTTCAGTAATTAATGAAGTGAAATGAGGGTTTTTAAGAAACAGACACATAGTGTGTGTGTGTGTGTGTGCAAACTAAGTGGGTGAAGATTGGAACTGCAGAGGACAAGTGACTACAATTGTAATTATCGCATAAAAGCAATTAGAGCAATGGTATGCTGGAAAATGAGGTGTTGGCAAATGGGGTAGTAAAAGTAAAAAAAATTCCATCCTGTTTTTTTGTGTGTGGGCAGGGCTCTAGAGAATAATGATGGTCAGGAGTGGAGGTTTTGACAAAAATTTCCCTCCAGACACAACGTGTGGGCTGTGCTTGCCGATTGTGTGGCCATTGTTTTCTGTCGGTTGACTTTTGTGATGTCTGGGCATCCCATCAGCAAGCCACTGGCAATAACCTCGTGAATACACTTGCACGAGCCAACTCTAATTGCACAGAAAGACTGGATGTGGCAGCAAATCTATTCAGATTTAATTACTGCTGTTGTTAGAGCAAGAAATGGCACAATGTCGCACCCCATCAGCCTTTATCACAGACGGACACAGAGTTTTAGCAGGAAGACTTTTCCGTCTTTTTTGGCTAAGGTGAGGATGCTTGCCAAATATTTACGAGTGGCAACTCAGACCACTCGTAAATATTCTCCTGAGCAGAGTGATAAAGTGCTTTCAGCTTTAAAGAAAAGGAATGTGTTGCCTGGAAGGAGATGCTTATTGGTGGGTGTATTCAGTGCAGGTTTATAAAATCACATAAATTAAAAACAAAGATGAATGAATTAGTCCTAAAAAAAGGTCTCTGAACTTTCTCTTTAGGTTGGCAACTAAGCCAGTGACAAATGATAAGAAATGACACATTTCTTTAAAAGTTATATGTTTTATAACTGTGTTTATAATGAAAGTGCAGAATGAAAAGTACAGGACAAGATGACATGCAGTAGTCAAAATATGAGAACAAAAACATGATAAGGAGTCAAAAGTGGAAAATAGCCTTGCACATGATTCTGTGTACAGAACAGTGTTGAATGGCGTGTACCATAACAAGTGATATGAGTCACGTAACCACCACACAGTATAAAGAATGACAATATTGTCAGGCAGTGTGCCTTCCTCACTGACTGTGTGAGGTGACAGGACCTGATCTTATTTCATCAGTCACTGGTCTCGGACCCAGAGTTCTGTCAGGTATTCTGTTGGATGAATAAACCACACCTTTGACAATTTTCCTTTTGGAGCATCTCTTTTCTTGATCCAAATGAACATGCGGCTCAACAGGAATAAACGAGCCAAAACACAAACCCAAGTGCATACAGCAACAACTTAGGAAGTCTGTGACAATACAGGAGCATGATGACAACGATAACATGCTAAAAGCTACTAGCTTGAAATTCATCTCCGGTTTTCAAGAGAGTAGTTTTTAATTGTTGGAATTATCCTCGTGTGAATACTAGAGGTGAGTATTTGTCAATTTAGATTAAATATTTCTCTTAAGTGATGAAACCTGGATGAATAATAATGCTGAAGTGATGGAAGAAGAATCCATTAACATAGCATGGATCAGGATAAGTAAGTCTTTATATCACGGGAGGGAGTACTGGGCAGGTTTGCTGCTCTGACATTGTGTGCAAAAGCAAGGCCATGTGACAAAACAGGAGGCGGTGGCATTTATGAAAATGACTGTCCAATGTTTGCCAACAGCATGAAGCAAACGCAATGGTGTTTTTAAATCAGTATGAATTATAACTATTATAACTGAGATACATCATCATCATCAACATACATCATTGTTTTAAGAACTTTTATTTGGCATATTTGTCTTTATTTTTAACTTTCCCAAGACTGTTAAGACTGTTCAAAAAAAGGATGCTCATGTGCACATTTTGGGTTTCTTGTTCTGTTTTTGTTTTTTTTCCTGGTGGAGCCTGCAGTGTCAGTGTCACATAAGAGGCAATGCGTTGGACTTGTTTGTTCTTTGGATATTTTGTGGCGTTTTGGTTTAATTCTTTACTCTTTTTATAGGGTCGTATCTCATCAAATTCCTGTTTTATTGTGATGTACTTCCTGATTTTCATTGCAGATGTCTCATTTGCTGCACTTGCTCTTTGTTGTCTCACTGGTCTACGACTAATTGTTATCACCTGTATTCTCATCGCCTCTTGCATATATTGTCTGTGTCTCTGCCAGTTTCTCCTGTTACCTTTGATCATTAGAACCTGCACCACTGCGACATTTATGTGAAGTAAGAGCTGTGTTTTTCTGAGTTTTTTGGTCTCAAATCAAAGAGTGGTTTCTAGTTGACTGCCTTTGAGTTGTGTTTCTGGTTCTTCTTTGAATTTTGTCCTTGCTGTCAACTAGGTGATGATTTGTCATGGTGAAAGTTCCGCATTACAGCAGAGTGGTATCATATTAGCTGTCGAGCTGCCACATTATAATTATAATTCTCTAAATTAGGTAATAATGATCAACGTTCATGGAACTACAGCTAAACGTTCATGGAACTACAGCTAAAAGTTCAGCCAGCCTGATACATGAGGGCTGTTACAAACCAAAGGAAGCTTCCTGATCCATGATCAAATTGCTCCTTTAAAGCCACACCGGGCATGGATATGTTTAATGGATGAATGGACACCGTTTGTAAAGAGTACATGGATGGGTGGGCTTATTTTGAGCGATTTATGTGTGCAATCACTTTAGCTAATAAAACACATGGCACCTGGTTGTCTGAGTGTAAACAGTTCCTCTGGCCAACAAACAAAACCCACTAGCTCAGCAGCTGGCAGCCTGGTGAGCCACACTTCCCAAACAAGAGCAGCAGAGGATTGAGCCGGATTTCAGTCTTTGTTTCAATCTGAAAACTTCTGCAGGACAAAACTCCAAATCTCTTCTCTGCATGGTCGCCGCATTAGCCTTCCGTCGTAATGAGTTAATTTACCAACATGGTAGCGGTTCATCGTGGATAAGGTGCCGGCTGTTTTAGCAGCATGGGGGGCATTATCCCTCACATGACTGCTTTGCTTCTCCGTTAACCAGGGCTAAGCTGTTTAAACTTTTATATTAGGGACCATATGGAGATTATTTTCCCCATGTGTTGGTGTGTAATTCATTCTAAACTGAATGGTCAAAACATATACGAGCAAGTGGATCAATAAAGATTACTGACACAATGTAGGCGGTCTAAAACGTCATGACAAATGTTAATTAAATAACTGAGTGAATGCATCCTTGAATCTATTTTCAAATGTACTTCTAAATTGTGAAATACACCTGTCCAAACTCACTGAAGTCACCAGGAAGTGGATCATTGTGTTGGGACCTGGTCACTCTTACAGAGATTTTATCACAAAAGTGACCCTGACCAAAATCCTTCATTTGAACTGGTGAGCCCACTTACGAGTATGGCTATGTGTTGTTTTTTTTTTCTTTCTTGAAAATCGCTTTGCCCTCATCACTGACACTTTATTTTTTGCAATCATTTTTCCCAAAGAGACCGAGCCAAACCAATCACAGGAAATGAAATAATACAGTAATGATGCTGATTGTTTACATGAATTTAGTATTTATTGTCCTAAGTCAGGTTCTGGCAGCGGAAAAAAAATAACTAGTAAATGTACGTTTATTTGTTGGAAAGCATGACTCAGATTAAATTTGTCAGAGTACATCCCAAAGTTGATTTTAAAGTTTTTTTTTTTTTGTTTTGTTTTTTTTTTATATTGTTACTGATTTGTGCACATTATAAAACCTATATGAAACCTAGCAATTATTTAATAAACACAGGCTTCACAGTTAGTGACTCACATGATATATTGGTAAATGCAACTCTTTAAACGTGTATGCAATCAAAAAAAGTTTTATTTTTATTTTTAAATAGGTTTGAATTTGGAAATGGGTTTGAATTTGGAGACATCCATGTAGTGTAGATGTGTGTTTTTGATTTTTTACATGTGTTTTACTTTTGGATAGTTGTCTCTCCAGGACTCAGAAACTTCCCCAGCACCTCCTGTGACACAATGATGAGTGAACAAAGCGTGTAGCAAATGATTCCACCGGTGAACATGCTTGTTTTTGCTATCTGTCTGCTGCAGTTATGCAGATCACCTGGGTCAGGCTCAGGTAAACACAGTCTTCTGTCTCCATTTCTGCCTGTATGTCACACAGGAATGTTAGTTTGCTTGTGGGGCTTGTTAAGCTGTTATGTTAACATGTTTTACCTGCTGTATGATTAAACCTAATGCACATCCACACTATTGTCTGCTAAACGTACAATAGTAAAGTATTGACTTTATAGTTGTCAAGCTAATTGTTGCTGTTTAATTTTGATGTCTTTTGGGGTTTGGCATAGAAGACAAAATGGCATTTATAGAGGGGGAAATTATCATCCTTTGCCGCTTGAAGATATTAATAACATCAGTTATAATCCAAACAAAATATCACTTTACATTCATTGGATTTAATGCTGTTTGAAAGCTTTTATTTACTTTCCTCCTTTTCTTCTGAAGATGACTGCTGGGAAATAATAATGTTTTGGATGGAAGCCTTCCCTCTGTGCTCAGCTGCCTGTTTCATTTTGGCTGCATTACTTAAGGCTCTTAAACCCCAGGCATACCCAAGCACCCATTTGAGTCATTCAACCTTTGCTTTTCTCAGTGTGCTCCTCATTTTAGACCTCCATTCTTCCCTGCTCCCCTTTTTATAGTCAGCCACAAGCTACATTCTCCCTCTCAAAAACACAAGTGACACATTCCAGCCTTTACAAAAATAAACAAACTTAACATCATGACAAAATGCTGTTCGCGCTGTTGTCTCGCTGCTCTTTTTTTCCTTTTCTGGCTGGCACGTGGGGTCCTGATGATGAGGAAAAAAATAATTAGGCTTTTGTTGACAGGAGTCTAAGTGGTGAAAATCTACTGGCTCTAGATCAGAAAGGACCATTCATTAGATTAATTGGCTCATATTTGATGGAGTAGGTGTTTTAGTGCGGAACAGCCATACTATGGGAAATTAGATATGTCCAGTTAATGTTACCGGGGAACAGACAGAACGGAGGGGGCAAATCAGCTTTGAGACCCACGGAGGATCCCTTCCCCC
The DNA here is from genome assembly GCA_015343265.1 of Pao palembangensis. Lineage (NCBI taxonomy): Eukaryota > Metazoa > Chordata > Actinopteri > Tetraodontiformes > Tetraodontidae > Pao > Pao palembangensis. The sequence continues at coordinate 5,303,509 of CM027085.1, read as the reverse complement.
CTCCTCCTCTTCATGCAGAATGTTGCAGCAGGAATCTGTGGGAGAATGCTTCTGAATGAAGCTCTGGCATTGCGCTGCATTAGTGTGCAGGCTAGCGAACCGCGCTGATGTGCTTTCGCCACTGCCCGCTCAACTCCTTTTACTCACACACACCCAAACACAAAAGCCCGCCTTGTTTGAGGGAACACAGAGGGGGCTCACATTTCACTTTACCAGAGCTGGGGGCATATCGGGAGCCAATTCCAGCCTTTCTCAGAGGGTAGACAATAACTCCATCTGATCAAAGTGGAGTCGATGCATGACACTTGAATTCAAGTTCATGCGCTGTCTACATCATGTACACAAAGAGACAATAAGGGAGGGGTAAGGTTACAGAGGGAGAACAGAGCAACCAGGGGGGGGCTAAAAGTAAGTAAAGGAAAGGACATTGCTGAGAGGGAGCCCTATACAGACCTACAAATGATGCAGCTGGTGTTTCAGTCTGACTTACTGTAAAGGTCTGATTAAAAGTGCCACAAAGGTCTGTCTTAAATCACCCGAAACACAATTTCATAGCTGTTGAAGCTGAAGTATGTTGCACATACAGACAAAAGGCTATCAAAAGTGGAGCAGAATCTTTGTGCTCCATCTGGGCTTTCACCCAGAAGTCAAACCGCCTGAGTGAGCAGCATAACAAAACTAAAACAAGATGAAGAATGCAATGTTGTGAGCCAGCAAGAGCTATGCAATCCATATGCTACATTTAGCCGCTGGCGACCTTTTTCTGGATCATTAGCAGGTAATAGCATGAACACACTTGCTCTCAGTGATGAACAAATGATTACATAGAAATGTAACATTCACAAATAAGACAAATCGTATGTTTTGTCTTTATTACAGCAGATAGATGTCTTTGTCATACTTTTTACAAAGCAAGCGTGTCATACTTCTTGAATTAAGGAAAGGTGATATATATGAATAAGAGTATAAACCACGAGTATGGGTATCTTTGAGGTTACATTATCACTACACTCATAATATAGCCCCCTGTGTTGAATATTTTTGTATTTTTAGTGACTGAAACAGTCAAGTATTTTGAATACACAGCAAACAAAGAGATGTGACATACATACAAGGCATGCCAGTTGAATGACGCACACACCGCCTGAGTCAAAGTAGGCTCCTGTCCATCCAGTTGTGTGATAGCAGATAGCTGATTATGGTTCTCTGTGAGTCACCCACCGTGACCTCTTTTCACATTCCTGCCGCAAACAGGCCGACTCTAATATTTACCATTTTCAACCTGGACAGATCCATTACAGCCCCTATTACCCCCTTGCGATGTAACGTATCCTCCACTTTCTCCAGTTTGTTGAACACCCTTATCCCACCACACAAAAGGGATCAGATATACAGTGGGCGCCGCTCTGGGATTTGCTCAAAAGAGGACATTCAGGGAGTTTTTACATGTTGACTAGCGATGAAGAGATTGGAGAAGAGACTCAGCCTTGTTAAATGAAGCACGGGAAAAAACAACCCTTGGGGTATTTGGTGAAAGTGTGGTAACCCCCGAGAATGTTGTTTTCCTTGTTGCCAAGCGTTGTTCGGTGCAGTGGGGTTTCTCACTCTCAAGTCTAAAAACACTGTCCGGTTCTCTGACATGCTGCCAGTACCTGCTCCAGAGGTATCGTTGTACTTCTCCCTTTCTAAATCCGGCCACAGACAAGTCAAAAAGCAGCACAAAGTAGCAGAATGTCTATTTAAACCCAGTGCCTTCAGCTTGAGGTAGAAATGATGAAGTCACGCAGTGTAGCTGAGAACACAGCAGGCCACTAGATAAGAAACGAGCTTACACTAAGGAAATCCAGACCAATTCTTATCCTAAAGTTTTATCTTTTGCGCTTTACGTAATCTTTGGTTTTTGGTGCAGACAACATTACTAAAGTTGCTATGAGCAGGATGCCTCATTCACTGTCATACAGGTTGGCCTTCGGCTGTAAAAACTCACCATAAAATACAATTGCTATTATTTCTGATTAGCAATGGTGGCATTAATGGTTGTGATACATCATAAATTCCTCAAGTTAATTTATCATTTGTTATAATTTGGAGTGGAGCACGCTCCCCCCCCCCAAAAAAAAAGTGAAGCGTAATTAAGCAAAGGTTGCCAGGAGAGTAACACAATAAAAGTGTTGCACCACAGGGCTAACCGTTGCACCACTGGGTATTTCGACAAAGCCGCGTCTCCCTCCTGAACCATTTTCCCCCCAGTGTGCCAGATAAATGCTCAAACACTGAATCAGATTACAGTTTCAACTGAGCACTTATCACCACATAACCGCAACATCAGTCAATCAGCTGTGAAGCCCCTCAAACATATTATCTCCACCTGGGAGCTGATTCCATCAGAAAAGAAAAGTGCTCCGTGCTCCAAGGCAAATGCCTCCGTGACAGCACATTTAACCTTTAAAGAGGAGGTGCCGTGCAAAACTTGGGATAACAAATGTGACAGTGCATCAGCGTGGCCACTGAAATATCTGAGACAAATTGATGCCTTTGGAGTCGGAAACGAGGGAGGGAAATGGACGTAAACAGAATGAGAGAGCTGAGGGGGGGACGTAACAAAAAGTGAATCCAACAAAGAGGAAAACAATGCTCTCAAATCTGAAGCCAGCGATTGTTTGTGTCTCCCAACGCTATGTTGAGCCAGTTTTGGCCGATGCGGTGCAGATGTCCCCACGCTGAGGACACGGGAAACTAGATCCAGATCAGGAAGCAGCCTTGTGTGAGGCTGTCACAGGACAGCGGCTTTAAGAGAGGGAGGGAGGTCATCCTCCCTTACGACAACAGTATGGGCATCTATTCTGTTTATCTTTTACACACAGTGCTTTGGGCTGTGGTCTTGCTATGGAGGTCTGTTGAAAGAAGTCAAGAAGGTTGGTGATTCTGCTTCTGGCCCCAGAGCCTATTTCACACATTTCTGCCCATGGTCCTTCATTGTATGAGAGTTTGTAAAATTAGGTAAAGCTGCATCAGGAAAAGTGGCCTCCATTTAGAATTTCATTTAAACTTCCAGCCTCAAGCTAGATAACCTCAGCTGAAAACAGCACCCTAAAATGCCGCTGATAATAAAACAATAAAGTCATATTGCTTCGACACTCACGGGCACAATATTAGATCCATGCAAAATTTCTGTGACCTTTCCTTAGATTTCTTTTCATCCATCTTGCTCCTATTAATTCATAACCTCAAAAATTTATCAAATAGGTCACAGTTTAAACTGTCATGAGCAACACTGATTGTTTCCAAATGACTCCAGATGTGTCAACCGTGTCTTCCATACAGTGGCGTAGGTATAGCGCCAGTTGGAAACAGCTCCTGATCTGCTCGCCGAGCCACCACCGCTGCTGTCCTTGGATGAGAGGGAATGACACATCAAACTGAATGCAAAAATCAGGCAGATTAATGCGGCGTAGCCCGCTAAAATCAATGGCTACATGTTAGATAAGAATGTTTTTTTTTTTCTTTCACTGAAAAACTGATCATCAGTTGCTCGTTTTTCAGTTCAGCTTGAGAAGTTGAGAAGTTCCCTTGAATGTTCATGTACTAGGACAAAGAATGTTCATATACTTGGACAAAGATGATGATGGCCATTTTATGCAGATGAGAATCATCCTGCATAAAATGCCCATTGATGGTCGCAGATGTGGTGGCAGCAAAAGGATGATGTAACAGTTTAGCTTCTGACTTCCAAACCTTGCTGGTGGTTTCAGGGCATAAACTAGTTTGCCCATCTGGACATATAGGAGCCTGTTAAAAACCTTTAAAGAGGTTCGGCCAAGAAAGTTGCCTGTTGTTCAGACACTTCTAATATTTGGAAATGCTTCATTGGCCTTTTCTGCAGACTTTTCATGGCCTGTGCTGAACTTGTGTATCTACAGTGCTCAGCCAGCACAGTCTCACTCATCAAATACAATGACCTGAGGCCCAAAACTCCGAGGCATTCGTGCATGCAGGTCTGCAGTGTTAGTTAGCTCAAAAAAAAAAAAAACAGCTCATGAGTTTGTGGTCATAATTTCGGGTTATGACTTTCTGGACAGTTTTAAACAAATAGAAAAACTCAGATAACAGAACGAGGGGAGGTGAATGTGAATATGACTCATTCTTATGAGTTGTCCACCATTACAGTGCAGTGAAAAAGCTTCCAGAGTAATTTTTAGTGTTGCAGTCATAGTTTTGAATGATTTTCTTTTTATTTATTTCATTAAAGCAAGAGCAGCCACGTTTAAAATCGAGAGAGAGTTATTTTGTAATGAAGGCTCAAACACGTCTGGAGTACATCAATAATATCATTTAAACATGGATTTCATACAAGCCCATCATTCACGGCAAAAGCTATAAAGTGTCAAAGTGACTCTGAGGGCTAGTATTTAATAAAGGAATTTAATGAAAATATGCCATTTCACAAGATCAAAAGAACACGTTTAGCGATGTTACTTACACATTTTGCCAATAATAATGGTTAAAATAGGATGAATCCCTCATGGGTGCATCGCTCTGCGACAGTTCCACACTGTACCAGAATCACGTCAGTTAACGTGAAAATTACTTTCACATGCAATAACCACGTTTCCTTTGGACAGTTCACATTAGATAAACAATTTAAGACTCATTTAAAAACATGACATGTTGGTACACAAGCAGGACTTACAAGAACATGGAGGGCTGTGATGAAACATCATAAATATTTAAGGTGGAATATTTTCCAAGAGATGTCTTATACAGGCACACGGCAGTTGAATTAATGTTTATGTCTATGGATTAAATGAGGTAGATAGCCTAATGTGGCTGCTGATTACAAACAGGTGGAGGCTACGGCCATTAGCATCTAGCGTTTAGCTTTAAAAAGCTAATGTTATTCTCTTTCTGCAGGTGGTTGTTTAGCAATAATTGACATGCTTGATTTGTTCTCTTCTGTATAATGGATGACAAAATTATAGGTTGTAGAAGCATCAAAATCATTTTCCCCCTATTTCATAAACAAAGTTTTTTTTGTTTTGTTTTTTTTTTTTTTGCTTTTTGTAGAAAGTAAAAATGGCACAGCTCATGTCTTGTTTCTCTGGAGGAGAAAATCATATTCTTGGGAGCAAATATGAGAAACCTGGGTGTCTGTATTTTTTTTGCCACATAATACTGAGATTTGTGAATAGAGAAAAATCCTTAATTAATTAATTACCTTGATTAAAATAAAGCTACATAATGTGAGTTAATTGGCATGTTGATCGTTAAAATGCGATGAAACAAAAAGCCCCAGAGCCACTTTGGTCTGAAGAGCATCAGGTAAAGACAGGATATATAATAAATTATATGTAGTACGATAGCATTTTGGATCGTTGCCATTTCAATGACAGATTTGCTGATCATTGCCCCAGAAGAGGCAGCCATGCAGAAATATGCCTGAAGGAGAGAAAGTGGTTTGTGAGAATACTTCATCACTTATCATATCTCAGTCTTCGAGTCAATAATGAGATATTAAGTCATGCGCTCTTGGTGTTTGTTTACATCTGTCTGTCTGGGGTTCAGCAAAGCATTTTTAATTATCTCTTATTGGCGCTCCTACAGTGACTTATCTGGGAATGATATTATAAAGTTGGCATTAAGGAGCCCCGGCTTCATTTCCCATTACGACAGATGAAACGGCAAATGGGAAAGATTAAAAATTCAATCTGGAGTGCAAAACACACGTTCAGACATACACAAACATGAGCTCATTGTGCATCTTATTCCCAGAGTCTTAGATCTGGCTTGAAGTCAGGAGCTGCACTCATGATTAATGAAAGAAGTATTGCTACTTTATCAGCAGAGGTGTTGCTCCCAGATACACACAAATACACAACGTTATCTTATTTTTCGCTCATTTGAGAATTTAAATGAACTTTCTGCTGCTCATTTGCTAACTTAAAACCTTAAACCGTGACCTGACTTGTGTTCAATCTGTGTTCTATCCATGATGTGAAGATCTGGATCTAGGTTCTCCAACTCATCAAGACACATGTGATACACCTGTGTTCTCCTCCAGCTGGTCACAGACACCTGAGGAAGGATCTGGCTCCTGATATTGTCAGTGTGGCTGTCAGGAGTTTTCTGCCAGTATTTTGGTGTAAGTCTGTTTTTCTTTTTCTGTTAAATGATCTGTTTTGATAGATTTTGGTGGGAGCTTTGAGTGGGAGTGGTTATGTGAGGTCTCCACAGAGCCCTTTGCTGTAGCTGTAGCTAATGCAAACATTACAAACTGCATTACTTTATGCTCTCGGCAATGTTGGATCAATGTCTGCGGAACTTATTTCCAATAATCATGGTAATTGTTATGCTTCATTCCGGAGTTGAGTGCATATTCACAATTGAAGAACCCATTCATATTTGACTGGTCTCTCTCAAATTGATCGGCTTCTATCTGGGGAAAAAATAGTAAATGAGCAGATTGATCACAGATTTAGCGTGCCACTGATGTTCGCAAGTGTGTTTCTGATGAGATCTGTGCATGTCTAGGGTCGTTACCCAGCCTGCAGGTAAAGATGCACGTAGGGTAAAATTCTTTCGATTTGATAAGTTTGGTGTTTATAAGAAAAATATGTATAGTGGGAAGAGCTGAAACACAGAGAGGAAAACAAACCAAAATATTTCTCATCCAATGACATAAAATGGCCCTGAAGACTACACGTTCTGTGTTAACAAATAACAAAGGGATAAATAAAAAAGCACGAGAGACGGGACTGATGTCAGCGTTTCTTTGAAACTGATGAGCCGAGATGCACCCTGGAGTGAGATAAGGAGTTCGGGCTCCGAGAGAGCATTTGGCTGTGAGGGAAAGAGAGCCTGAAGGGAATCTGAACAGACAAATAAGAGCTAATGCTTTTTAATGGCAGAAACTTGATCCGACAACATGTCTGCTTCTCTGTCTCCAGAAGTCACGCTTAATTCATATTTTTAGCCACAGCTTCCAATGTGGTTGTATCGGTTGCTCCGTGTATGGGAGCGAGGTGCATGAGTCATATTGTTTTTTGTTTTTTTTTTTTGGTTTAGTGGATGGTTTGTAGGATGATTTAATTAAAAAAATATGTCTGTCTGCAACAAAGCCCGGAGATAAAGGAAGACTTCAGCTTTGCTCGAAAAAATTAATATTTTCGATGTCAATAATCAGAGCTGACTTCCTTCAAATCGATGCACAAACCACCCTTCAATGAGTGACATGAATATTCGATTTACTGTGTAAACACTTGCTTTAAATCCAGTTTTTGATTTTTATTTCTGTGGCATTTAAACTAAAGGCAGAAATATCACTGATGCAGTGATGGTGTTTAGATTGGACAGGCTGCAGCTGCACCGTCGTCAGTATTGGACCTTAACTTGTGTGGGCGCGAATGTTTGCTACAATTGGATGGACATTTCACATATGAAATATTCATGACTCGCCTCGGCGAGGAAAATAAATAAATTACTAAATAATGCACACAGGATGCAAGCAAAAAAAAAATCTTACTGTGGTACACTTAAGGATGTCCTGGGCTTTAATCCCATGTATTGATCATTAGTTTTTTAATAAAAAAAAATCTCTAAATAATGAGTTTTTTTTTCCCGGGAATAAATGCGTTTGCACTTCATGAGGAAACATCAGGGTGCAGAGCAGAAAGAAAAATCAATAAAAGGGAGGAAAAGAAGCCCTGGCTCACACTATGATCAACACTAGAAAGAAATCCTTTCTCTCACTTCTGTCCGTCTCACAGCCACACGTCATGAAAATGACTTCTCACCGCCGCACGAGGCTGAAACAAATAGATCAGTGAAAACACAGTTACATACAGTATTTTAAGAAAAGTGATTATAAAACCTTTTTCTGCCCACATGTTTTTTGTCCTCCCTTCTTCCTCTTTGAATTTGAAGGAAGTCACCTGGGAGATGAGCCCACCGCTTCTGTTTGATTGTGCACGGCTGCCCGCAACGTGTGTCCATGTGAGTGTGTGGGCACGCTGCAGGCTGCATGTCTGTGTGCGATTCTTGTTGTTGGGTGGGTGGTGATGGTGTGTGCTTACATGTGCGTGTGTGGGAGGAATGATCTTTGTTGCCGACTGAGTTTTCTAACAGGACTGGAAGGAATAAATCAACCATTTTTTTAAGGTGGGGAGCATTTGAAGTGATGACTTTCTTCGAGCCTGAGCTTAGTGTCAGTTTTTGTGAACATTTTTCACCGTCAAGCTTTTCTAATGGCTTTGTTGTTGCTTCTATAATTAAGACTACCTTTTTAAAGGTATGCCTGTGAGTTGAGTCATCTCTTTTCTTTTGTAGAAAAACATGCCACCCAATTGAGAATAGCATAAACTCTATTTAGGCAGGATTAGTGTTCAAGAGGAGGTGGTCTAATGTAATTTGGATGCTGTCTCCCTGTTGAGAGATGTTCATTTTCAGCCAAGTGCCTGTAGATGAAATGTTAAGAAGGGGGAAAAATGGCAACATTAGATTGTGGATAGAAACTGGTTTATCAAAGCTAATGAGTTTGTCAGTGTAGATCATTTACGAGGGTCACGCTGATTTAAACTGGGTTCAATTGCACCCATTTGATTTGACCTTTCCAATTTATGTTGTGTTGACCTTCGCATCAGAATCCTGCTGCGAAGCCCTTCGGGACACCAATGAGTCACTCAATGTAGCTACAGTGAATTTTGGCTCATTCTGAACCTTTATAAGAGATTTTCTCAACTTGTCGCAAGTCTGTACTCATTCTTTTCAGCTGCAGCAGCAGTCCCACTTGTTTCCACATGTCGGAGACCTCATCAGTCATTACTGCTTCCTTGTCCTCTCACATAAAGTTTTTTTTTTTTTTTTTTCTAAAATCCCTTTGCTTCAGACTAATTTGACCTTTTTACCTCTTCTATCTGACTCGTTGTTTTTTTAGCCTTTGCGTGCTTCTGTCAAGGGAGATCATGTTTTCATCAGCACAAGCCTTTGTAATACAAACATAAGAAAAAAGTTGAAATATTGCTACGACCCAAGGTTGAACAGGCGTTTGGAAAGCTTTATCCCTTACCTCGTTTGGATGTTTTAGTTGTGAAGTATTGATGATTTCCCATGTTCCTTCTTCTTACAATCAGAACTGAAGCAATCATTTGTATTTAGATCCCCCTCTTTCCTTGTGTTTGTGAAATGTGATGTTTTTGAAATTGGCAGTATGCTAAAGTCTGAACCCTTCCACCAAATCTCAGGTGGTGTAGTAAAACCTTTTGTGGATGCAGAACCATGGACTGCAGGAAGCATGCAGCAACAACAGCATAAAGGCTTTACTCCACCAACAAACTTAATGCTGCTGTTGAATCAGTATCCCCTTCCAAAAATTTGTGAAAACCAGGCATAAGTTACAGGTTTAAAGCAAAAATTCCTAAAGAGATGGCAGCTGTTTACAGCTTATGTAAAAACAAAAGTGAGTCCTTTGTTTTGCTCGACAACAGTTTCCTATGCACTGTATCGCAGGAGCCTGATCCTTTGTTGAATATTCCATACCGAAGTGCTGATTAGCTACAGCTCTTTTGTTCTTCAGAAGCCTACTTGTTGTTGTCTGAATTGTCTGTAACTGAAGTGATGGTTATCTGATGTAATCTGTGAACTCACAGCCATGTGGCGACATCAAGATCCTCTTAAAAAAACTAAAAAAATAAACCTGCCTTCTATAGCATCGTTTATTGTTTTATCTGGTTTGGTAGTGCCAAAAGAGTGCTTTCATAGTTCCAGGCTCTGTGGATTCACCAACTCTTTTCAGCACGAGGGGAGACAACATGTACCAGAACTCAGAGCCTCTGAGAACTCTGAGTTTGTTGGAAACGCAGCAAGCTCATGACCTAAGCAAGCGAAGTAATGGAATAGAAAAAAAGGCTGCTTTATGTCTGGTCTAATGGAATTTAATGGAGTTATTTTTCATTGAAAACTCTCAATAAGCTTTTAGTGGGTTTGATATTTTGAGATGTACGACAGTGGTTGTCCTGTTAAAGTTCTCAATCTGGTAATATCAGACAGCAGTGGGCCCTTTAAGAGCCATTTGGTCCAGATGATGTGAAACTGCATTCAGAATAAATTTACAGATATGTAGAATAAGAGCATTAGAGGCATTTGGGCTTTTGACATTTGCACCGGGGCCACATGTCCATAAGTGGCTCTCTGCTTTTCCCAATACCAACCACTAATGTGCTTTCTATGGAGACACTTCCAGTAAATGGTCCAGTGGAGCTGACAAGGAAAGCGCTCATCTGTACAGATATTACCAAAGATGTACTAAAGCTTTGGGTACCGTACAGGTGCCTCCCTGTAGTGCAATCTGGAACATAAGCGAAAATCCCCGAAAAACAAAAGCACCCAGTTTCAGAGCTACCAACCAAGGCGGTAACCTAAAAACCAAACCTCACCTAAATTAATGTTGCCATCCAAAATGCATTTTAATTTCAGCACCACAGGTAGTGAAAAATGTTGGAAAACTGCTAAAAAAATGCTAAAAACAAGAGTGGAATCCAAAAGACTTTATCATTATTGGAGCAGTGCAGGCATTATAAGCACAGCATGGCACAGCACAGCTGTCTCTCCTTCTGTGGTGATTCATTAAGAATAACTGGCCAAATGACAAGGCCACGCATTGCACCGCCATTTCATCAGCAGCAGTAGTTGCTGTATTTGGGAAGAAGCTTGGCAGTGAGGAGAAGGGGAGCCTCCTTAATAGAAAGGAGGCTGACTTCACACTCAACACTGAAAAATAAAAAGTATAATCCAAAAGCGTGAGAATAATCTAATTCTCAGAGATGCTCCTTTGAGGTGGACACAAAAGGAGCCGACTGCTTCTGTACAGTTGCTGAGGTTGGAAGAGAGATCTTTTGAGAAATCAATAATGAGCCCAACACAGTGCTAAAATACATAAAAGGTGACGGTTGGAAACTTCAGTTGATGTGGGGAAATGGTAAAAAAAGCAGCCTCGTTCTGGAAACATAAAACAGTGGCCTTTTAGGATGGCTGTACTGGAAATCCAATAATGAGATCAGCTGATCAGCGGTGCTGGAAAAGTCAAGATGTGTTTTTGAAGTTGTCTCTGTCAGCGAGGAGGGTTTGCTGTCTTGTAGTGTCACTCAAATCATCTGCAA